>JAFELO010000352.1:83172-130081 GCA_017140195.1 Eumaeus atala | reverse complement strand
TGCTCTGCTGTTCATACGTCAATATGCTGAGGATGTATTTATAAAATACAAATAAACAAACTGAATTGAAGTGGGCTAAAGCAGTACATAATGACGATAATGTTAATAATCGCATACAGATGGTTGAAAATAGGAGGAGCTCGGTCGTCTTGACATTCATTGAAAGAGTCCCAAAGTTGGTGGGGTTTTCCTGTAGTGCGAGACATCCCCATCTGTGGAGGTGGAGTTGGTCCCTTTGAGGGCTGACGTCAGCCGTCGAGGGGCCCTGATGATTTATTGTTCCTGGGCATCTCACCAAAAAAAGGCCATACGTCCAGCAGTGAACCGATATCCGCATAATGACGACGATGTTGAAAGCAGTACATACGCATAAATGGTGAATTTAGTGTACTTAATCACAGATTTATAAATTGCATTTAAAATATACGGAAGCAAATTTCTATGGATGTAAACTGGCCTTGTAAATATTGTAAAAAATATACGGAAGCAAATTTCTATGGATGTAAACTGGCCTTATAAATATTGTAAAAAATATACGGAAGCAAATTTCTATGGATGTAAACTGGCCTTGTAAATATTGTAAAAAGTACACATCGAGAGAAGTGCTGATGATCGTTCAAATGGCGGCAACGTACATCAGCTTAGTCATATAGAGGTCAGTGAATTATGCTCACCGGTGGGAGACACCTCCACGCCGACTTCGACCGGCGCGCGCGCCAGCTTGTCCGGTCGCACGCACAGGCGTAGGCGGCCGCCCATCAGCCGGAAGCACCAGCTGCCAGGCGGTGACGGAGCCCACTGGCACTCCGCAGTGCTGCCAACGACGCCAACAGTTAGCACTCGGCTGACTCCAGTCGGCCCAACGCGATCGAGGCGCCCCGCTCATATAACACTTGAGTAAAGTAACAGTGTCTACTGTGGCGATTATTAAAGTTTTTATCTCATTAGTCTTTAGGGTACTGTAGTTGTTACAAACTGAATCCTTAAGAGAACTGTTCGTCCAAGTGACTGACAAGGAAACCTAAAGGGTCTCGTAGCATACAATAATGAAATTTGGAAAGAAGGAGGCAATACAATGCAGGTGAATGATGGAGAATTTCATACAAAATGATTGCATATGAATTTGCCTCCTACTGTCATGACAATAGTCGTAGTTAGGAATCTTGTCGCTCTTTTCTAAGCAATAACAATAATGTCGTCCTAGCCGAATTTCGGCCACGACGGCCATCTCTATGCCAACGAGCGAACAGTGCAGGACATGTTATAGTGCAATAGACATGTCGCAAATTGTGAACTGACAAACAGGCAAATCTTGGCCTGTTTCACGCCTCGTGTCGCGGGGTGCACATTGATGTGAAAACTTAAAACTATCAAGTGACAACGAGCTGTATTTAGTAGTTATTTTAGTAGCACACACTTGGAGCTCCACCTGCCTGTGCTAGGTAGCATGTCGCTGACGCGACTCTGAACATTTTTCCCTCTCCTAGGGCAGCTGAAGAAGTTTTCATTCATTAAGGACTGCAAAACTATCCTAAAGGTCCACAGCATAATCATTTGTTGAGCAGCATGATAAATAATACAGAACTTACCCCATAAAAGACAACTCATTAATACTTTCAACGACATTATGGTAAGACTCCTTGTCTATGGTTTTGAGAATTCTTTCACAAGCAATTTCTGATATTTGGCAGGCAACGCTCGACAGCACTTGAGATATCGTAGTGCTCGGGTCGGGCATCAAGCTCACAGTTGATGTGCTGTCCACACTCTTCACGTTTGTGTCCGAGGCTCCGGTATCTAAGGAACTTGTTTCAGAAACTTTCATTGAAATATTTTGTGATTTCCCATATTGATACTCGACATTTACACTCTGCACTATCTCTGTGCGCGCAGCTCTACTGCGGATATCCTTTGATTCGTGTGTTACTTTTGTGTTCCCTGCGCTTACATTTGCTAGATCTTCACCAAAACTTCTGTTTATAGACGTAGGCAATGATGTGTTGTACTTTTTTTGCAGCTTACTGATTGGTTTCGGGGTGACTTCCACATTACTGGCGCAACTGGCTCTTTTCGTCGGACTGTAGCTACGTTTTTGTGCGTGCTTCGGTTCTACGTCATTGACATCACTACCATCGTACGTTGTGACTACGGAGTCTTTCTCGCTGCAAACGTCGTTTACCGACTTAAATATAATCCGAACAGGCGCACAACTGCTTGTGGTTGAATGTTGTATACTGATGTCGCGCTCGCTGCCCGTCGCCCCTCCGTCCACCAGAGTCAATGAGGAACTTTCTTCTATCAGCTCTTTGTTATCTTTCATTTGTATCACGGTATTGACTTCTGTATCTGTAACGTCCACAGTAATGCCCTCAACTGATCGGTCTACAGAGACCGGTTGGCCTAAATTTATAATATTTGTGGTGCTACAACCCTTTTCGCATATATTATCAACTACATCCATATTTTGATGATCCTTATTGTGTAGATTTCTCTTATCTTCACATTGTATTTTTGATTTCAATTCTGTCCGGTGTAGTAATGATTGCTTCACATTCTTATCATTTGTTACAGCTTCATCTGTGCCTTTAATTGATGCTTGTGCGTCGATAGTTGTTACATTATACCCGCGGGCGTCGGACAAATTCATTGGCGGCAAAAAAATGTTTTTAAGAGGGTTTTCGTTGTTAAATATCAAAAAAGTCTCGGGAGTATTCTGCTTAATACATACACTTTTTCTTACAACATGGTCTTCATTTTTTTTCACAACAAATTCATCCTCCTTAGTGCTTGTACCATGTTCAATATCATTTTTAAAGTCTTGAAAATTATTTAAAGGTCTTCCCCCAGTTGCTACATCATTATGTTCTTTCACATAACAACAAGATGTACAGTTTGAGAGCAATTCGACACTAACATCGATCTGACTCGAAATCATTATATTGGCCTGGACCCCCTCGCTACTGGTGGGCGGTGATGGTTTTGCAACTAATACATTATCAAAAGGAACATCGGGGTGTGGTTTAATTAAATCGTCGATTAGCTCTTTGATACCATCCGAAACGCCCTGTAAATGCGCAGGAATAACTTGTGCACTTTTGCCATCATTTAAAAATGTAGAGTCGACACCATAAGCAGTCTTCTTGAGTGATGAAAGTTTTATTTCTGATTTTATGCTTGTATCGCTCGCAGATTCATCTTCAAATTGTAATGTCTTGACAACCTCACTACTCATTCGTTGAGACTTGAGCAAGTCACTGGATTCGGCCATATTGATGGACCCTGATGTGTCATCCATGTTATCAGTCTCGTCAACTTCAAAACGTGATTGTTGTAAAGCCACTTTCGCCATTGATAAGTTATGCAACAGATTCTCTCTGCTTATGGCAATCGACTGTCGCCTTGGAGCCAGGCTCAAACGTTTCGGTTCGGTGATATTACTTTTATATTCGGGTTCTATATATTCTACTGCTTCACTAAACTTTTCTTTGCACAAGTTTTCTGTATTATTTTTGTTTGCTTCTGTAACAGATTCATCGTCATCGGTAAAAATAGAAAGCATTTTTAACAATTCTGTGGTATTATTTGCATCCTTAAAGGTGTTGGATTCTTTTGGATTCATTAATTGTTCAGACAACAACATTACACTTTTATCTGATTCTGATTTATATTGTAAGTTATGGTCTTCTATTTCTTGGACAGCATTATTTTCTTGGTTGTGTCTCCAGACTTGTGCATCATATACTTCACTAGAGTTCCTCGAGGACGTTTTATGTACATTTGAATAATTTTCCACACATATTAACAAATTATCACTATTAGTAATTTTAAGGATGCTATTATCGTCCTTTTCACTATTGATCGTTTTTACTGAATCTCCAGCATTTGATTCAGGTATCTGTTCTCTTAAAGTTAGAGTAGATTTTAAAGTTTCCTCTCTCATTTCATGATCACTATGTGGGGCGTTTTTGTGAAGATCGTACTTCACTTCTATTTCAGAAGACTCATCTCTGATCGATTCACAGGACATATCAAGAAGCTCATTAAGTATAGATTTTTTCGATTTTGATAGATTATATATACCCAAATCATTAACTTCAAGTTTTGATGAAGTGGTTCCTATTACATTATGTATAAGTTGGCTTACTTCTTTTTTAACAATATTTTCAATACTACTCTCACCCTTTTCTATGTTTGTATTAACTTGGTAAACTAAAATGTTTCGTTTTATTTCGTCTGCAGTTATTTCATTTTGAGGTATTTCAATTTGATCAGGCTTGAAAACTTCATGATCAGCTTCAATATGACAATTTTTCTGGATATCTATTACACGGTATGGTATAGGATTTGTTGGTATTGTATGTTCAGTGTCAAGTGTTATATTTAAATTTTCTAATGCAGCCCTCCGTTTCAAACAGTTGTAGTTACCATCATCATCAATTGTAGTTATTATGTTATCATCACACACTGTTTGTCCGCGAGTAACAATACTGTTATGATCTGTATGAACAAAATTGGGTATATTTACGTAGTCTGTGGTTTCTTGATCCAAACCTAGTGGTGAACGACCTTTGGGACCAACACCAGATATATCAGGGAAATTATTGTCATGTATTGTTAATAACTTATCTGATAAATTAGATTCTATTAGAACATGATTCTTAGGCTCCTCATTTTGTACTATTAAATCTTGCTTTAAAAATGTGTCTTCACATGATCCATTTTCAAGAATTATTGATTTAAGTTCTTCCTTTTCCTCTTTATCAACATTTATATCCGATGGTAAAGTCTGTGTCATTGACACATCACAAGAATTGCTATTGACTATCATTGTTCTTCGCTTCCCTTCCGTTTTTTCGTTATTAGCGCTTATTATATTCATTGGTAAAATTTGTGTCATTGATATATCGCAAGAACTGTTATCAAATATTATTGTTCTTCGTTTCTCTATTGTTTTTTCTGTACTAGCAATTATATCCTGTGGTAAAATTTGTGTCATTGATATATCACAAGAATTATTATCCAATATTATTGTTCCTTGTTTCTCTACTGTTCTTTCTGTATTAGCAATTATATTTGGTGGTAAAATTTGTGTCATTGATATATCGCAAGAATTATCATCGAATATTATTGTTTTACGTTTCTCTTCTGTTCTTTCAGTGTTGGCAATTATATTCGATGGTAAAATTTGTGTCATCGACAAATCACAACAATCAACATCATGTATAGTTTTTAGTTTTTCTTTCTTTGACCCTACAGAGATTTCAGTTAAAGTTTTATTGCTTTCGTTTCTATCAAAGTTTATATTTGTCGGCAAAGCTTGTGTGATTGATATGTTACAAAAATCACTATCAAATATAATGGTTTTCCTTTTTTCTGTAGGAATTATCCCTGCAGAACATTCATTAATTGAAAACTTTTCGTCATTTTGATTTATTCCTAGGCTTTGAACGTTTATACTTGTAGGTAACACTTGAGTCATTGAAATATCACCAGCATCATCATCAAATATGATAGTGGTTCTTTTCCCTTTAGAAACAGTATCCCTAAGATTTTCATTTGTTAAATTTTGTTGAACATTGCTACAACTTGGATGATCAATTTCAATATTATTGACACTAATGTTGGTAGGTAAAGCTTGTGTCATTGATATATCACAAGAATCACTGTTAAATATTATTGTCTTGCGTTTCTCATTTTTATCTGTCGTTAATTGTTTTTCTTCACTTACATGTATTATACTATTTGGTATAGCCTGTGTCATTGATATATCTTGACCCATATTGTCATAGCGAATTGTATTATTTGATTTGTTTAGCGTTTTGCTGTTGTTCTGGTTTTCTGTGTCGTATTTTGTGGATATTATATTAGATGGAATCACCTGAGTAAAAGATATATTACTTTTATCGTTCTGGTTTAGTGTTTCATTTCTTTTATGCTCCTTAAAGACTCTGGAGAAATCATTGGTACCTAATGTATTATTAGAACTATTGTATTCTTTTATCTGGTTGTCTATGATTGCTGTAATAGACATATTAAGATCTTCAAAAACAGCTGGTTGATAATCATTTTTTAAATGATTGGACTCTTTTGCATTATTTTCTATAAAGTTAGGCAAATCGTCATCAACATTTAATATAATAGTCTTTCTCTGTGGTGGATTTGCGGCAGTATTTGGTAGGAGTGTTTGGCGAAAATTCTCTTTATCTACTTCTGGAATTATACTTATGATTGGTTGCATTGTTAATCTCTTTCCATCAAATACTAACACTTCATCAGAGCCACCATTTACTTTAAAATTAAGGGTTTCCTTTGGTGCAATATATGGGTTTATTGCTATGTTTTCCTTGTCATTAGTCCAATCATCATCCAATTTACTTATTTTGACTTTTTGAACCGAAGCTTCAATTCTAGAATCTTCCTCTACTTTAGGACCTTCTATAGTTTCTGTGATAGACATTTCTGACCCATCATCATGAATGACACCATGTGTTATATTTAAGTCCACTACTTCTATAAATCCAGAAAAATCCTTTCCAACTCGCATTGGTCCAAGACATAGACCAGTAGGCTTGGATCTCTCTAAATCTTTTTGAATCTCATCCAAATCATCACATTTATAACTACAGGTTGTATTCGGCAGGGCAGAAAAATTCATACTTATTGGATTGGTCATATCTTCCATTACTGGAACATTGGTTTCATTACCAAAAGGCTTACTGAGTTCAGTTAAAGCACTTTGTTCTAATTTAGATTGAGGTGCGGCAAATTTTAGGTCATCTGTCATACATTCCAGTGATGCTAATTGTTGTGTTAAATTAATGTTGTTAAATGATGCTTCAAATTGTTTCAAAGGGTTAGCATGTGCTGTATCATCAATGTCAACAACTTCAACCTCTTCAAATTGTTGATCAAATATACGTTTACCAATATGCTCAACAGTTTGCCTGGGGGCATTCGCTACAGAGTCATTTCCTGATGACTCCAATGACTTGTTGTGCTCTTCATAAAAGGTTTTCCATGTTGTTGTTGCTTCATTGGTGACAAATTCACTGTAATAGAGAGTGAACAGTTTTAATTTTTTTTGTTTAAATGTGTGCCTATATACTATTTCTATTAACGTACATGATTAATATACCCACTCATTGAATGTCAAAAGTTAGATGTATGAAGAGACATTAGTTAGTCACACAAGAACAACAATATGATTTATTTCTGTGTCAGCTTCTGCTACATTAGTTAGTCACACAAGAACAACAATATGATTTATTCTGTGTCAGTTACAGTTTGTCTTGCTGCACTTCAAAGAGTATGAAAACCACCATTGGTTCATACCAAAGTTTTAGTCAGTAAAGCAATAGGAAGATATTAATTAGGCTATAATCAAACAGGCTGGGTTTTTACCCAGACCTGAACTTATGATATCCCATATCGAAGCCCATAGTTAAGAGAAGCCCAGTACAGCTTTATCGGATTGCTATGAGTGCTCGACTGACAATGAAACTAGGGTTGGGTGTCGTAAGAGAGACCGACCCTACCTCTCTTCCGCAGATGACTGAGATGAATCCCGATATGAGTGTTTATAAGAGCTAATTTAATTGTTATTATCATGGCCAGAGGGACCGAGAGGTCCTTCCTCCCCTGACACTGAGGTCTGGGGCAGCTCGCGCGCGGTAGCTGAAATGGCCTAGGCACTGACCTGAACGTTTCGCTCTTGGAGAGAATCATCATTGGGGGGCCCGTACCCAGCTTCACCTAAAATGTGAAAGAACTCCCGTGCCGTAGTCTCAGAATACCTAAACGGTACGGCGGTATTATTTGTGCTAGACAAATCGCAAATCATATTGGAATTTGTCCCTACTTTGAAGATGTCGTTTGGACTGATCGTAGTCGAACGTGAGTGCTGTTGTCTAATTTGACGAGTGTCTGGGTTGTAGCGTATTTTTATAGTATAGGGGGACAAAGGAGAATTCGGAGCCTTTTTTCGGCTACCGACGATCGTGAATATCAGCATATTTGCTATATCGGTGCGCTCCCTTCTCTTTATCTCTCCCCCAATGGGCCACCGGCTCCTCAGAAACCACACTAAACGCGACACTGAAGATGTTTAGCATCTGTCCCCGTCCCTAAACCGACGGCGTCCGACAGAACGTGTCTGGGTCGACGACTGATGATAGACACTCAATTTGGATCATAGTCCACTGCTATTATAACTAGGGTTGGGGTGACGAGACACCCGATAAAAATACTCAGTTTAGGTGTCTTTAAAGTGGCCTCTGGCAGATTCTTCAAATCAGAGGGCAATTCAGATTCCTTGTGTAGTTCGAGATTGCGTACGTACCACGGACACAGTGGCCATTCGCAGGAAGCGATTTTGTAATTTTTGTAAAATCTCTATGTGAGAGGGTATAGCGTGAGCGAATACTACGCTGGAATACGACAGTATCGAGCGGATACAGACTTTGTAGAGCGTAAGCTTGTTTCTAAGAGTAATAAATGCTTATGTAAGTCGTACCGCGCTTTATTATTGAATTTGGTTATGTGCTCTTTGAAAAGTGAGATCGTGCAATCGAGAGTGATTCCAAGGTACTTCACAGAGTTTACTCGGGGCATTTGTGCCGTAGGAGTTGCTGGGGCCATTAAGCGTGTAGCGCTGCCGTGCCTAGTGCCGCTGGCGCCACCTAAGCATATAGCTTTACTCTTTACACAGTTCACTTCTATTCTCCATAGTGCGAACCACTCGCCGAGCGCAGTGACGGCCCGCTGGAGATTAGCGTGGGATACCCATACCCTGACAGAAGTTAGACTCGAGTAAAGGCGGTATCGTCTGCGAACATTGACAGCGCTACCCTGGGATGGTGCGGGATATGGGTGGCCACCTTGGGGGGCTCGCCTGGCTTGTATATACCGATCACGGTGGCTTCCTTCCATATCTCTGACAACGTGCATCACTCAAGGAGGTTGTTGAATACGCACATTATGAGGTTTATTAGAACGGGTGGCAAGGTCTTAAGCATTTTGTTTGTCGTTCAATCTGGTCCAGGGGACCATCCAGTCTATCTAGGTTTCCAGTCTATCTAGTCTCTAACTTTGATGAGGAGTTGCACCTCGTATATAGTGGTGGGATCGATAGGGTCGCCTTTTGGTGGTAGAAAAAGGGAGTGCTCAAATTTATTCTAGATGTACCTTGGCTACGTGAGAAAGGATTAGTTGCAAGGTACTTGGGGTACATTGAGATTCTAGCATGCCAGCTAGTATCTCGGATTTTTCATCATCATCTACTGCAGGACGAACATTAGGTCAAATGAGAGCTGGCCGGTGAGTCTTTTTTTTTACACTTTAGACTTTGAAAAAAAAAAACAATTCAGCATGTTCAGCAATTCACCCCATAAAATTCGTTTAAACATATATTTATACTTTGCTTGTTTTTATAGGCAAATACTGATACATTGTGTTATTTTTCAAGTGGGAAGCAACATCACAACAAAGAAACAGCACTGTGGTAATACAATTCTTATCAAACTTAACTTAGCACTAACAAATGTAACATATTACAACTTACGCAACTCCAGTTTTCCTAGAGAAGCTGACACGGCGACTTTTTGTTATATCTGTTGGTGTTGCTACATTAAACTCAACCTCCGAGAAAGGTGTGCGTGGTGGTCGTTGATTTTTGAGAATGGATGATCTTCGTTTTCTCCTGAAATAATAATTTATATTTAATTATGTCCATTTTACTGTATATAACCTACATCTTTATACCCTTGCCATGACTCATTTACTTGTATCTGGCAAGTTAAATAGCGAAAGCTGTGCTTGCCTCCAATAGACTAATACAGCTCGCGAAGCTCAAGTGTCACGTTGCCGTGGTATGATGCAAACAATAGGTGCCTCTGTAGGAGCTCATAAATCTTAAGACTTTATTACAAATGATAAAATCTAAATATGTTTCACAGTGAAGAGAGTAATGGTGAGAGAATATACATTTACTTTATGTTATTTGTATATAGTTAATTATTGAAGCTTATAATTTTTATTTGTTTACAATTGCTGTCCACTGTCACATCATCATCATCATATGATGTTGCATGTTTTGGAATTCCACTGCTAAGCTGTGACCTACAAAATATATCAATAATAAATATTTTAGTGACTATGAACGTGTTTCAAAACCAAGAACATCTTGCATAATGTGCTGTGTAGTTAAATGAGAATGGTATGCTTACAAGTTTATTCATCATATGAAAATCACCAAGTAATGTTAAAAAGTTTAAATACTAGTTATGCTTATTGTTAATACCATTAATCGTTTTTGTTTACCCAGAACCGAAACTAAAAACACATCCCTAATGGTATAATTAAAGAACTGGCTGCAAACATTAGTTGTTAATAACGTTTTAAACTAACATTAAGCACTCCATAAAGTTATTTTTATACATACGTTGCAACCGTATCGGCTCGAGAGGAAGCTTGTGTATCGTCCATTTTTTAGAGAAGTCGAGCAAATTTTTTACGACTGAACTAACTAAATTTGTCTTTAATGCATTATTGCTCGTATTTTATTGATTGTTGCAATGTTTACCCAAACAAGAATCAATTCAACTTAAAAACATAGACGGTTACTTTTTAAATTGACAATGACACACACAATTAATAAGTTTGAACTTGACAATAGGAATGTAATGATGTTGTCTATGGTAACTTCAGAGAATGTTTAAAAGTACAAACACCATTTCCATATTGTATGTCTGGATTATTTATATATTTTTTTAAATTGCATTAATTAATTATTTTGCTAGCGGGAAATTTAAAGATAATGTTAAGGGGAAACTCGCTTTGTGATCCAATACGTGGACCCCCAGAGGGGGATCATTTTGATGCCTTTTATACATCGGACATATCATGTAAAAGGCCTAAAAATAAAATTGACGTCCGGCTCCAACCCAATGGAAGTTGTAAGTCAGACTCACATATCGACACTTTCTTTTTTTATCTACATGGTTCACCACACTTCCCCACCTGTTACTCCTGTGTCTCCAGGATAAGCAGCGCCATCTCATGCGAGCCTTTGACATGTACGCAGCGACACCGAGGGAATGCTAAAACGTGCTTGGTACCCACAACGAATTTTATCAGACGGAAAATGATAGGGGTAGGAAGTGTTTCCAGTTTCCCTCCCCTATCAAAGCGGGGACAGTACAGGATTGCAATGACTTAAACAGTAAAAAAAGAGGCGGCTGCCAAGCGAAACCCGGCCTGTTGACTACACGTTTAATTATCAAATGGGGCTTATTGTGTTGCATTATCTGCTGCCAGTAATATATATGACAAAATTGTTTGAAGCACGACGCATGGACACTATGACGGGAGTCTTCTTACATTAATTAGGCAATTTATCACAAAATGGCTAAGACAGCCTAGTACTACTTTTCTTTTTTACTATAAAGTACTTTATATTCTTATCTTTTTCAATGTTTGTTCCCTTGTAAATCGATTTCTCTCCCATTGCGTGTTAGATTTAACATTTGAATATTCACTTACCATGATGTAAGTTACCATCAGATTTGCAACCAAATGACATTAATCTATGCGTTATCAGTAAACATTCACTATAAATTATATAATACCACTATTACTAAATTGAATTTGTTATATTGTCTTTCTATAAAGGTATACAGCTTGGTATCAATAACTGAAATTTGAGACATTGAAAAATCCAAAACTTCAGTGATTTTCAAGCATGGCATTTAGGACATTTTCCTTCAAGTGAAGTTTGCTGGAAGAGGCACACGCCCAAAATAATAAAGTGTGTACTAACAGAATTAATACTGGGACTCCCAAAGTAATACAAATGAATAGTGCGCTGTATATCCATAAAGGTCCAAAACACACGAAAACTGTACATTCCTTGAACGCTGGTGGAGTCATAAATAACATTGGTATTTTGTGAAAAACTACATGTCTTCGAAATAAAATTATCAAAAGTACGTATTTTTTTACTAAAATTTTGTGAGCATGATAGGACTATGCTGTCATCTTGTGTTTATTGTTATTTATTTTTCCCAGAAGGCTAACCAGAATATTATCTATGGATTAATTTAGTTTTAAGTAATAACTTTTTGATAGAGTAAATCGAATGGGAAGTCTTGTAACTAGAAACTATTAATTTATAAAACTTATTACCTATATAAAATATTAGTTACTTCACATACATATATACGCCATTCCATATGGTTGCATATTTAAGTGCAGAAGTAGCACCTGTTAAAATAATCATACCAACAAATATGATATCTTATGAGCACCAATGAAAACAATTTATCTAAGCCAAAGTATTGAATGATCTAAGGAAAAAGTATAACTCTTTTCTTATTTATCTGCGCAGCGAATGTTTCATTGTAACAATGGCTATATTATTATTTCACCTAAGGTACTGATTGCGCACCTAAATTCCCAATTGATACACAAGATATCTATAATGCATCCCAGGATCGGACTTGCATTTGAAAACGGTTTATACAATTTTTACGTCTCTTAAATAATATATATAATTTATATATATATATATATATACAAACCAAAGAAGACGTTAACACAACAACTCTTCTACCCAGGCCTGTTCAACCGCCAAAGGTCTACATTTCTAAGTGACTTTCCTGAAAGTGATGAAAGCAACCCAAATGCCCCATGGTAACGAATGCCTACACAAAAACGAATCCGCTCTCCTGAAGAAAAAGATTCTGAAACAAACCAGGCAAAAAGACTGCAGATACAAAATACAAAAACAAATAATTAATACACAAAAGAACCAAACAGAATTTACGACTCACCCTAACATAGACATAAGTATATTTTTTTCTCTGTTAGGGAATATAGATGACGAAGAGCCAGATCATTGTGTAGATAAAACTAAAAAGTTATACGAACCACCCCCAATAATTCTGTACGGTATGGAAGATCTTGCTAAACTAACGGAGCTGTTGCACAATGGAGTGCCCACTGATACCTATTCTTACAAAATAGTAAATAGAAATCAACTTAGAGCCATTGCCCAATATAAAGAACTTTACAAAACCCTGATAGAGCATATCCGTAAGAATGGCCTCATTGGGCATACTTTGACACAAAAGGACAAGAGGTGCTATAGAGTTGTAGTAAATAACCTGCATCATACAACACCTAAGACATCGATAGTCGAAAACGTCGGAAAACTGGTAACAGTTTAGTTTAGGTGGTTAGAGGCTAAATAGTCTGCTTTGTATCCAAGAAAATAAGAAACCCCTGAATATGTTCTTTGTAAATTTGGAACCTGGACCAAACAACCCGACAGTTAAAATCATGAAATCTATATTCAACACACGAGTAACTATCAAAAACCCCAGAAAAAAGATATACCCCAATGTACTAGATACCAGCAGTATGTACATACAAAAACAACTGTTCAGGTGTGTGAAATGCGCAGGAAACTATAAAACTATAGATTGCCCAAAGAAACACAAGAATACGCTAGCTGCCTGTACTCTGTGCCTTGGAGACAACCTAGCAAATTACAAAGGATGTCAAGTCTACAAGGAGATTCGAGCCCGTAAGTTAACCCATATTATATACATTACGGAGAAACGTAAATATACAACCCCTGCACTGACACCAGAAGAGTTTGCCTCCCTACGTACCCAGAAGCAAAACAGGCAAAACTCTAACAATATTAGAAATGACAGCAATACCAAAGAACAACAGTCCAGGTCGTATGCTAACATTACTAGAAGACGCGAAGATAGAGGAACAGAAATTATTATAAAATCTCAGCCAACAAAGCTTAAACAACTTATAATCAAGCAACCAGAGAAAATAGATATTCTCATTCAACAAATTGGCACCCTAATCGGATGGCTTACGACACTCATTTCACTGCAACAAAAATGAAATTCCTCCGTATTGCTACATAGAACATAAATGGCTTGTCGCCTAACACACACGAAGTTCAAATATTCCTTAATCTGAATAAAATAGACATTCTACTGATCTCGAAGACAGATCTAATAAACGAAAGAGTAGTTAAACTAAAGGGATATAATATCTATTGCAACAATCATCCAGATGGAACAGCACATGGGGGAGCTGCAAGAAGAAAAGCTGATGGCCGATATATGAACTTTTAGGAAGCGTTTTTTGGTGACGCATAGCTATCATCATATCGAAAATATTTCAGGAGAAGAAAAACAACAGCTTGGTATGTTTACTTTCTTATTTAGACACACACACAAGAGCTAGAGTTTAGATCGAGAGTGCTGCGCGAAGCCATGGATATTCGAAATTTCAACAGATCAAATAGCTCAAATAGCTCTTACTCTAATGACGCAAGGCCTAACTCGACACGTATGCATCGTCATACAATTACCAGACTCCAGGTTACCAAGGGCACGAAACTCAGACTAAAATCAGTTTAAAATCAGCCTTATGTGAGCGAGTTACCCAACCCCCCACCCCCCCTCGGTCGTGTCGGCCGGCAATGTCGCATGGCACTACCTCTTTCTAATTTATATATGAATATAAACAAATTTTATATAAATGAAATATTTATTGACATACACATGTACATGAACTATTCGGTAATATATATTTATATTTCCAATAAGTCGATGGCCTTAATTGCTACGTACAGCTGCGCGAAGTGCGATCATCCGGGTAGTACTTAAGACAATAACATTGTATTGTGTGTTAGCTCTATTAAGTCATTGTAACTTTTAAAATCTGTAATTCGGGAATTATTTTTGAATATAAATAGTTTTTCAATTACTTGAACATGAACATGATTCTGTAGCTTCATGGCGTCTTGACGTAGAGGCGCCCCTAAAAAAAATTAATACAGATATATTATATTAAATTAGTTTAAGTCGCAGATTCGACCACGTGAAATCCATCCCAAAGGAACCATACATTTTTTCAGGGTAGAGACTATTTCTTTGTTACACCAGATTGCGGCGCATATCCCTACACAATTTCACCTATATCCATTTCATAATTTTTGTGTGAAACATAAGACAACAAACATACCTAAAACTTTGGCTTTTCAAATTTATGAAAGCCGTAAGCCGTATGATATCTAAGATAGTTATAAGCCTGTTCCAGTGTCTATGTGCTGATTTTTGTGTGTATTTACATGTTATATTAAAGTATATTTCATATTAATAAAACATGCTTATAAGAATAAGTACTTTTAACAGGTGTATAATAACAAAAGTTTGTCTGTAACACATAACACTTGAAATTCGTATACTAACCTACTGAAGGCTTTTTTTCGCCAATTCGCCAACCTGAATTACGCCAATTCAAGTTGGCGAATTTTGCATTATGAGAAGATTAACATTGAATCATCAATATCTTGTCAAGGATACAGGACTGTTACAGAATTTTATTTCACCAGAGAAAGTACTATAACTTATAGACTCATGCACCATCACCTGACCCGCATATCAAAAGATATCTTGCAAGCAAACCAATTGATAATCTTATTGAGAAAGAAACTTGAAACCTGTTTTTGTTATTTCTTATCTGTTTATTCTTATGTTGGAGAGACTTGATGTGTGTGTCCATTTTATGTCTAAATCGAATTCTGTATATTTCGCAGGAATCCCTTGGTAGTACTCTCCACCATAATTTCCTATCAGAAGATCTCTGAAAATATATAATAATATATAATTGTTGAAACACTTCCGTCTATCTAGTAGTTTGGAACATAATTAATGTTCCAAACTACTAACTAAACTATTTGCAATAAAACTACTTTTAAAGATATTATCGCGGTAAATGAGTATCATTTGCATAAACTTTAAATATCAATATTAATAATGAAGGTAATGGTAGCTATAAAACTACTTTTACGGATTATATCGCGGTTTATACAAATATTTAACTAGCCGAACGTTTCAGAAGCTTTACAGCAACCATGGTCACGGGTGGTTGCTATAAAGCTTCTGAAACACCGGACTAGTAAAAGAATTAAGTAAACCGCAATAAAATCCGTAAAAGTAGTTTTATTGTAATGAGTAACATTCGCGTAAACTTAAGACATCAATAATGTTAGCTATTTCAATTTAACACAAACATAGGTATTTATAATAGCAGCTTTGTTCTGCGGAGTTTTTGCTGAATTTCTATTGGAGATTTTTGAGGGTCTATGTTTCCTGCGAATTTTCTTATTTCTTGATTTCGTTCTTCTCAAACGTACTGGTCTCATCGGACCAGTATCTCTAAATTTATAGAAAGAAAATTCTCTAAACTTAAGTTTATTTTTATTGATTAGTAAATATAATAAGTATGGAAAATATATTTAAATTTTACACATTTTTTTGACAGCTTAGTGAATATTGTTTAACTTAATAATTGAAGCTCAGAGCTAAAATATTTAAGGTCTGAGGCTTTTTAAATGCCAATAAGAATATCAATTTTTAGTAAGTATGACTCGACTTGGCTGAATATCGGCATAATTTGATATGTCGGGCTCGTTAATGATTGGATGCACAGAGATAAAAATATATCGAGAAGCCTAAAAAACGGCCGTCTAAATTGTGGAGTTGTCTCTCAAAATATAGACGTCCTCGTTAAATTTGGTTCACTCTCTGTCTCTCATTTTTCATTCATTACTATGCGCATGAAGGTTATACAGACAAGGATAGCAATGCATTCTCATCTTCCCTTTCTATTAACCAAATCAGCCACAAGCCTTCTATAACTGCCTATGGCATTCCTTCTCTATATATATTATCTCTATCATAGGATGACCCCGAATCACAATATTTTATGGCCTTTACAGATGGGTCCTCCGGATTGCTCAGCACAGTTGTGTCATCCAAATGACGCAATAAGATTACTTCACAACTACTCTCAATAATTAACTGTTTTGGTTATGATCCCAATGAATGTACAGAATTATACTGACCAATTTTGTGAGCATTTTTATTGCCTCTGTAAGATAACATGATACCAATTGAAAATCGTTCAATACTTTTAATTTTATTGTGCTTTGGTTACATATGTACCATTGAATATTGTTAATATTATTATTTAATAAAAGACCCAAAGTGTATATGTTACATTATTTTTTCTGAATATTGTCCTTTTTAAATTTAAAATTATTAGAAATATTCTAAATTTTAAATACCTCCTTTGTTACAACAATAATTTAAGTAATATTTCTATAAAGCTAATACGACAATCCGAACGTAATTGTCATATGACCGAAGACATTCCGTGCTACCAACTATAGAAAGCTCTCCACCATTTTGGGGCAGCTGATATTTGTTTGATTGGGAATTTTTCATCAAAATATCCCGCAAATAATCTCAAAATGGGTGCATCATTTATCCCAATCGCTGTATTTACTGTCTTTTGGGGAGTTATAGGCATTGTATGCCCCTTTTTTGCTCCAAAGGGACCCAACCGAGGGTGAGTATTATCACTTCAAAATTTTTACTAAAAATCTTATTAGCATTGTAATTTAAATACTTTAAATAACTTTTCAGAATAATCCAAGTGGTTTTGATGTTAACAGCAGCCACCTGCTGGCTTTTGTAAGTATTTTTTCTGTCTTAATAAAATAATAATTCACCTTAAAAGTTACTGAATGTAGATTGTCTTTTCGTAATTAATAAATCCATGTATACATACTTAATTATAAAATGTAAAATTAGTATTTGTTTAAGAAACCGCTACTGTTAGAATTATAAATTGACGGTCCTATTTATACTGAATATTTTAACAAGTTCAAGTTTGAACAAATAGGTCCCACCAGATAATCAAGACAACACTTTTCCTAAAATACTATATAATGTGTGAAGTGGCACCATTTTTTTACAAAACTAATTGTGATTTTGAAAACATGTCTTTTGGAGTATTGTATTGATAGTTATCATTATTAGAAGTCATAGTAGATGAAAATGTAACTAGGATGTCACAAAGATACTTTAATTGTTGATACAATGTTATTGTACGCTCATAGTCACATTTTTTTAGTTTAAAATGTGTTGTAATTAGAAATAAAAAATATCATCTACACTCTAACAGACTTTATAATATTAGTATGTTATAAAGTTTATTGGCTTGTTTGTTGAGAGTGCTTATCTCAGGGACCACTAATCTCAATTTAAAATAATAGATAGTCAAAGGACTGGTTATAGATGCTATGAAAACTTAAAACTATTTTAAAATGCTATATGTATATAAATGCCAAATGTGTGCACCTCACTCTACGTACCATGCTCCACATTACTGAATGACTGAGAGTTGTGATCCCCCTCGGTTGTAAGATAGTGTTTGTCTGTTAGCAATGGCACCATCTGTTCCTGTTTTTCCCAATATGAAGTGTGTCACAGAGCTTATATGATGCACTGGTGTTAAGATTTACATGGAACTGGTGAGGCCATTGTGTTAGGATGCAACATTTTTACTTTTTCCCATAGAACTTGTCAGTGACCACAATCTAGATTGATATAGATTGGAATTCTTTTGTCACTTTGCTCGTAAATTTATCATTGTCAAAAAACTCCAGTACTTTTCGCATATAGTTTGTATAGCAGATAGCTCGTCTTTATAAATTGTGTAGAAGGATATTGAAGGATTTGTGAGGAAAGCAGTGTATGGTATCGCATATGTATTTGCATTGCATTTTACTACAACCAGTGGGAGTGTGGGTGAAACTACGCAGTGCTGCTAGTAAAAGATAGTTATAATGTACAAATTAGTTCTATATGCCATTGTGTTATGTTTCAGCTGGTTGTGTGCTTATATGGCACAGATGAACCCACTCATTGGACCCAGACTGAACAACGAGACACTCATCTGGATTGCACGCACTTGGGTAAGTGGTATAAGTCTTTTTCATAGCACATTTTAGCGATAGACATAGGTGTTCAGAAAAATAGAGGGAAACAACAACAAAACATCTTACTATCAGTTACCTAATAGGGTAGGCAGAAGGAAAGGGAGTGCCACAAGTGGCAATCATATAAAAATATTGTATGTATTAGTAAAGGTTTTCCTTGGGCAAGAAAAATATTTAACAGACCCACAATTTTAGTATTTGGTTCCATTGTAATATGTATAAAAAAATCACCTAACTGTTAAATAAAACAAGCAACTAAACGAATAGAAGAATAATTATTTAGAGCAAAATAATTATTAAAATAACATAATAACATAACAAACATTAATGTGGTATGATATATTGGGAGGTTTATGGAAGTGTAGCTTAGCTAATTGCTGTCTTAAATTTATGCGTATCAACAATCATTACAATAAAACTGCTTTTACGGATTTTATCGGTGCTTATTTAATCATTTAACTAGCCCTATGTTTGAGACGCTTTACAGCAATCATGGTCATGGGTGGACTGAGATGACAGTTGTTCCGATTAACACAAACAGTACTTAATATATCCTACTACCTAACCATAACTTAACCATGAATATAATAATAATATCTGTGGATTTATCACACCACATTAGCCTGGTCCTGTGGTCTGTACTATAAGTACTTGTGTTACAGGTACTAGACCTCGGAAATATATTTATAAATGATTAATAATTTATTTAGCCAAGTGAAATAAAAGGAGCACAAAGCTTATATGTCACATACAAGGTCTAGTGTTATGACTCTATTTTTGTCACAAACCTTAACTTCTCTGCTGTTAAGTTCTACTTTTTATTTTATTTTATATGTTTTTGAAACACCTTAAAAAAATATAAGTTTCATATTGATTATTACTATATTTTTTTTAGTGTGATTTGCTGAGTTTTATTACTTTATATTGTCATTGATTAACTTTCAATTTGTCTTTACTTCCATGTTTTTGTGATTTGGCATTAACTGACATCTGTTGTCAAAGTAGGGAATATGTTTATACATATATTATGTCATCAGGTATAAATAGTATTATAGGTATGAGGATCACGATTTGTGGCATTTGATTGATTTACTGCCAACTTCTATATGGAACTGGGGTATATAGGGCAAGACGTAGTCCTGTTTAGTCACACTACTGGAAACATACTATACTTAAGCAATGTTTGGTGTTTATCCGCACTTATGTTGACATAGTCCCTGTGTATTTGTTGATTGTAGTTGTTTACTGCTTGCCTGTTTTTAGACTAAGTATATAATTTACTAACTTCACTATAAATATGATAGATGTTTCTTTTATTTGGGGCTTTTGAGATTAATTAATTATCAGTTCACATGTTTTAGTTTATTTTTTATTTATGTGTGCAGTAATGTATAATTTATAAAATCAGGTATTAACATTAAAAATCCATGATTTGAAGTTTAAATAATACTCACTCAGTTCCAAAAGATTTATTGATATTAAATGTTGTTTCTGTTACAGGGCAACCCCTACGTGCCTAAAGCGAGTGGTGTTTGAACATAGTTTCTTTTAATTATATAATATTTTTAAATGTTAATTTATCTCTATAAAGTTTTATGTTAATGTTTCAAAAATATTATGTGTAACTTATTAACTGTCAAAATATGTATTATCTGTAATTTAGGAATATTAATGTTTTGATGCGTGCCCAATCACAAAATTTAAAAAAATCAATGCCTACCTGTTGTGTACATTTTTTAAAGACCAGGATAAAATATTACATTCTGACTAGTCGGATCTATCACCTAGCTATCATTCCAATTGTGTAAGTTGATGTGTAAAATAGAGCCTGTATAAAATTGTAGATCTTTTGTTTGAATAAATCATATGAATTAGAAATTTATTTATCACACCTTCATTCCGTAGTCTGCTGGTAAAAAACAATATTTTACTTTGAAAGTAGCAGATACGAGTTGCTGTCTGGGTTTCCCGTCTGCCGCCCGGCAGATATCACTAACCAACAAATATTTGCCTTTTAAAAGTCTCGAATGTCAGAAAGCAAATGATTATATAGATGCATTACGGTCATTGATTTACAAAAACACAATTGCTTTTGCATTTTGTACTAACATTGTAAAGCATCCGTAAATATACATAAACATATTTTTTGGCAGTGTCAACCTAATGTGTATGATTTTAAGTCGTTTTTACAGATTCTGTTTAAAAGATGTCCAAAATTACAACAAATTTCCTTGAAACTTAAACACATGTGTTAAGCTTGTACTTACAAAGTGCATAATTTGTCAGTTGCACATCATTTTGTATGGACAGTTTTGAGACGCTCATTATATATCTTAGTACTTTTGAATAATTACAGCGCATAATACTGGTATTATGTGAGTGAGAAGTATCTCATCAGGTCATGCCAGCCGGACTCCGTTACAATACAACTTTAACCTCTTACATTCATTACTTTCTTATTTACGAGATACGCCAAAATAAAAAATAACGGTGGCATTATTACGGATTGAAGAACTAATACGTTTCAAAATATGGCCACAAGATGGCGCTTTAACGTTACATCGTCGTAAAGAGTGATATTGTAGCTGACACACTTCCCCCATGATAACGTACTATTTTTTGCACGGAGGAGGCATAACCAATAGTGTTTGCGGAGACCTAGTTCGTGATTGATAGTAAATTCTGCAGAAACAATAATATCTGTAATAGGCATGACTTATGAGTGCCTATAGATTTTCTAGTATAGAGTCCGACCACTATTCGGCTGTAAGCCGATATAGGGGTCTGTATACGAATCGGAGACATTGGACACAACGCATTCCTGCGAAGAGTTTTAAAGGATAAACTGCGTAAAGTTGCAAGTTTTGAGAAGTATCTACCGTGTATGATGCTGTCACTTCTAGGGCAGTAGTGTAGGGTCGCAAATTTTCTGTCGCGGCCAAGTTTGGAAAGTAATAAAAAGTGGAAAGTTTTGTGTTTTCAGTGTTATTAAGAATTGCACAATAAATTTATTTACGTAATCACTTATTTTTTGTTTAGTAGATATGAATAAATATAATTCATACCTCATGGTATATGAATACATAACATTGTCGAGGGTGCATCGAAAAGTATTCGGAAACCAAGAAAATAAATACATACTGAATAAGTTATTCTTTATTTTTCTACTAATCAACATCAAATTTGATGCTCTTTTGCCATCTTCCATTTAAAACATTTAGACCGTTGAAAAAAAAAGATTGATTCCTTAGAGTCAAAATACGCGTCTACTGCTGTTTTGACCTCGCTGCTCGTCGAAAATCTTTGACCACCCAAGGGCTCTTTTAGTTTAGGGTACAGAAAGAATTCAGACAGAGCCAGATCAGGAAAATAAGACGGATGCGGTAATAGTTCAAAGTCACAATTGTAGATTTCAGACTTTGATTGCACAGGCGTGTGAACACGGATGTTGTCTTGATGAAACAAGACTTTTCTTCTGAGCATTCCTGGACGCTTTTCTTTTATTTCCTCTCGTAAACAACGTAGTAAGACACATAAGTAATCAGAGTCTATAGTCTGACCCCTTCCAATATAGTCTGTCGTAAACTCACCCTTGGTGACCCAGAATACTGAAGCCATTACATTATTTGCTGACAAGATCGCCTTAACCTTTTCGGGGGTTGTGAACCAGGTCTTCACCACTGTTTCGATTCTTGTTTTGCTTCTGGCGTACAGTAATGAAACAACGTTTCGTCCATTAAAAGAAACCTATTCATAAAATCTGCATCGGCTTCAAATAACTCTAAACACTCACGTGAAAAATTCAATCGCGTCCTTTTTTGTACAACTGAAAGCTGTCGCTGAACTCCGCAGACACCTTGTGGAAACCCAATTCGTTAACTACGATGCTTTGAGTTCGTTCATAAGAGATGCCTATAATCTCGGATATCTGTCGAATGTTTGATCTGCGGTCTCCGTAATTCGTTAAGTGATTTTTTTTAATTTTCGTCAATGGTGGACGTCGAAGGCCTTCCAGAGCGGGGTTCATCTTTCACACTCTCTTGCCAGGCTTGAATTCTGCTGTCCATTTTTGACGGATGAATAGGACAGAGCAGAATCTCCTAGAGTAATGACCATATTATCATGGATGACTTTCGGTGATAACCCCTTCTTATGGAGATACTTAATGTCGGCACGCTGCTGGATTTGCTCCATTTGCATAAATTGTGTCCGTTTACTTTCTTACAAAAAATTAAAAAATCACAACCAATTAATATCTACACAAATTGAAACACGCTTTGAAATTCACACAATTAACTAGTCGGAACTAAACTCAGTAATGTGGGTTGATTTTCAAAATAGAATGAATGTATTAACACAGATTCATTCAACAGAATATTTTGTCTCGGGAAATTAATATAAAACCTAGAAGCATGTAGTTTAAGAGATGACTTAGGGATATAAGAGACACACTGGTCATTCCTTAACTGATGAATTAAAGATGAATGAGATGATAAAATCAAAACAACAACTGAAGCGGTACGCAAAGGGAGGTCACAATAATTATGCCGACGTTCATGGGCGTTGGTAGTTATGGAAAGGCTCGATTTTTTGTTTGTCCCCAATACTATAAATAATCTCACTAATCTTTGGTAATACGAACATTCCCTTGAGTTGAACCCTTTATCTAGTCCCAACCTTAATCCGTTAGAATATGATTTATGGTCAGTTCTGGAGAATACACCTTCTAGACGCCATGATAATTTGGAATCCCTAAAAACAGTACATACGATTGAAGAATTTCCCCGTGGAATGCTTCTATTGATAACTGGTCGCAACTTTTAGATGACCGTATTGCAACCAATGGAGACCACATCGAAGAAGCTTTTTATATTTTTAATTGTTTTATATTTGTGTATTAAACTGACACGCTGTAAAATTAATACCTAAATGTTATTTTTAATTATTTTTTTTTCTTTGTTACAATATTTATGACAAGATGTGTAGTTTGTATCACAAAGCCTATTTCTCCCTTTCAAATTGCCGCAGGTACAACGTTTCTATGCTTACTCAAGACAACGATATTAACTCATTCGAAGAAATGATTTTGTATTAGGCGTTTTTATTTCTAATGTGGATAACAAGCAATTGGATAATCCGACACTTCTCTGATCGTGGCCACACGATTTGGCACCAATCAACAATTCCTCTATTTCTTGCAAAACGTAATGAATGTACGTAATAAACGATGTATGTGGTTACATCCCTAAACGCAATGCTACTTTGGCTTGGTTCAATTACGCCACTGCCGACTGCTACCAAAATATCGATGAAATATTTTGATTTTTTCAATAACTATAATAACTAAGATCAATTCTTTGATGTTGGTTAGTTTTGAGACACGTAAACTGAGAAGGCGCAGGCGCTGGTGCCGATCCTGCTCTACTACCGAAAGTGTAACGGAAATCAAGATGTATTTTACTGAGCACCCTTTTTTCAGTACGATATGAACAAATGAATATCCTCCTGTGCTCGCGGCCCCACCTGAATGGGGAGATGGGAGCTTGTTCCGGACGGGCCACCTTCCGCCTGGCCACCTAGTAATTACGCTACTGGTGGGTGGCCATTGATTTTTTAATAAAGTAAATAAAGTGGAGGCAGCGGATCTAAGCGGAAACCATACGGACAAAATTCATCACGACAAGGTTCAACCGATAGATCGAGTACACCCGCAGCGTTAGTATATACCACAGCATACCCAACAGTCACTACTACCAGCTCGGTATTGGAAGAAGAAAAAACAAAAAAATTATGAAATGTAGATAGACAGTGATGTATCAGTCCCACCCACCCGCGGTAAAAGGACTTCACCAGTCATCACAGCTGTTCCAGCCCATGTAGTAATGCAAGGCCAACTGTACCTGCCGCGCTACACACATGAGTTGCTCCATTCGATGGAGCCTAGCTGTTGCGTTTGCCCCCTGTACTATAAAAAAGATTTCTCAATAATCGCCAATGTGCGTTCACTTTCAGATAAGGAATGAGGATCTTAGTAGTAACAAGTCCATAATGACAAGGTGAGGATAGCAATGCCTACTTCTTAGTAGGAGGTAATTTGCAGGCGAATTAGGCTCGGGGAAGTACCTCTCGCTCACAGCGGTTCCCGCGTTAGTGAGTAGCCGGTGACCCGTTCAGGCATTAGGCGTGGAGTGGATGACATATATTAATAAGCGTCGGTTGATATAATATAGCTCCAATTGCTCCATGGTGACCCTATGTTATGTTGTAAGAGGTAGTGCCATGTTGCATAGGAGGGGGTAGTGCATGGTGCATGACACTACATTCTCCTAAGCAAAGGACTTGCGTCGGCACGACTGGGGAGGTACCTCTCGCTCACATAATACCGCCTTAAAATGACACCTACTGTGTCGCGTTTCGTGAGGTTTGTGTGTAGCCGGTGGCCCATTGGCTGGCAGGTGAAAAGGAGAGCAACGCATCGGTATAATTATGCTGATGTTCATGAGTGTCGGTAGTCTTTGAAAGGCTCCGATTTCCCGTTTGCCCCTATACTATAAATAAATTGTGTATTTCCTGTAGTAACTAAACAATAAACACACACATCATACCACAAAGTGTATTTATTAGTCTCCTTCCTCTCACTTGTAATACTAGCGATGCGCTAAGCTGGCGCATTTCGACGTCCCAGTGGTTTGCGTCCATTGGCCCATCGTGCGGGGGAGGGTCGAACTGTGTAGGAGAACGTCCCTGCACCACCGAGCGTGCACAGGCGGCGATAGTCCGGAACACTAGCGTGACCCTTATAACTCGAGATGTATGTGAATTGTTTTGCCAATAATGGAACATTACGCGTTATGTAACGACAATACATCCGAAGCCCATTTGACCTGGTGGCTGGTGCGCGGACCTTGGCTGCGTGCGTCGCTGAGCGCTGGCCCCCGGCCAACTGTTCGCACGCGTTAGGGCACATTTTTGACTTTGTCCTTACATAACACGTGGCTGTACTTGACATGTTTCGTGCTATTTTCGTGTCGCACACAATGTTACGTAGTTATTATTTAGATCTATTATAATAACAAATGTAGGCAGTCAGGCTCTAGATTCAAGATCAATGGAACTAGGAACTAAGACGGGCGGCCCCAGGATGAATTTTAACCCCCAAACCCACCAAGGATTTTATCACAATCTGCTGAATACTGATCAATTTTTCGAAACGCATAGAGAATATTTTATACTCTCCTAGATATCTTCATGTTACAGGTATAGTGAATGGACACTATCTAAAAGGTGAGCAGTGAACTTATTTTACATTACATAGTGACTTGGGAATAAAAGATTCAATCTCCTCGCGATACGATTTGCGAGAGGTCGAGTTGAGTTCTTCGAATAGCCTTTAGAATGGTCTGCTAATGTACAAGTGACTTTGTACTCTCAACAGACTATGAAGGGTATCCTGAAATATGATGTCAGATGGCGAAATGAGACGTAAATCTTCATTCTTCCATAAACGGCAGTGACCGTAAGTCCGCAATATCGACGAGCGCCTGGCGTGCGGCTCGCGGCGGAGTCTCGCACATTATGTGTACTTTATATTTTGTTCGCCTTAAACGGTTTACCTTTATTTTCCTTATGGTGTGAGGATATGAACGAAAAGTCCGAGTCACCCATAAAATCATCATAATGCCGTCATTGTACTTCTGAATTTTATTTCCTACATTTGTTATGAGGGTTGATGCTAGATGAGGCTGAATCAGGCCTGCTCATTCTC
This sequence comes from Eumaeus atala, assembly GCA_017140195.1. Lineage (NCBI taxonomy): Eukaryota > Metazoa > Arthropoda > Insecta > Lepidoptera > Lycaenidae > Eumaeus > Eumaeus atala. Next base: position 103,439 of record JAFELO010000352.1, on the reverse strand, counting down.
CCAACCATGTGGAGTCTAGGTGAAGCCAATTCAACATTATAAGAATAGGGCGCTAATGAGTAGGAGGAGGACGCCCACTTTGTAACCCTCTTATAAGAAGAGAGGACAAAAGGGCAACAGAAGGAGACACTTTTGCGCACCGGACGAGGGGCGGCGAGGATGGAAACCTCAGCCCATTGCACTGTCCCAAACTTGGTGGGGTTGTCCTGTTGTTGTTCCGGGACAACTCACCAGAGGTGGCACTGATGGCACACGCTGTATTTTTGCGGGTATCCGGCACTATAACGTGCCACGAGCCCCACACACTATTGGACCCCACCCAGGGCCGGTGAAAGCGCGTAAATGAGTTTCCCTCGTCAAATCTAATGCTTTTCACAGAGGAGCAACATCTTCGCTATGCCTAAAAATTGTGAAACTGGAGACGTTAATGATGTTGACAAAAATTAAAGGGACGCAACTTGATGGTGAGGATTAAAAACCAATTACTGAACAATTACTGCCATATTTACATATGAGTTTTACAAAATCGTGCGCCGTAACGACTTCCAGTGTTACTTTGATAAGTTCTTTTTTACATACGGAGTGATATTAACCTTCAGGGTGTAATACACACCGCAGCGGCATTGTGCATTATGTCTCGGATAGCTCACGTAAAGATGCGGATATATATTGATTTGAAATGTAAATGTTAAGGTAATACTCAAGATTGACACGGTGCACCTACAGGTACGGCCTATACATGCCTATGTGTGTTGCCGCCAACCGTATACCTCCACCATGGCCATAGCGCTCTTCATGTTTCAAGTGAAACAAAATATACGCGTTATGTCCAGTGGTGGATTAACCAAGTAGAGAAACAGCAATTGCTAAGGGGTTTTGCCCCGTATTTGTTAGGAGTTAGGACCAAGATGTTTGCAGTGCAATTGTTGCTCTGCAAGCTCAGCCACAATCGGGGACCTTTTGCTAACATAATAGTGAGATGAAATACTGTCGGGTATATGCTGCCAGTAGATACCGTTGGCCCATAAAAAAGACCTGACGTGAATGTTATTCAACTATTTCCAATTCCCAATTTTCGACGACATATTTTCAGCATAAATTGTGTTTTTAGAGCGTGACCGATCAGTTACCAACCAGTTACGTAAACCCGCGTAGTCGCTCAATTATATAACACCTTACTGCTGACGTTTCAACAGACTGGTGCCGGAAACAAATAATCAAATGAAATGCCATATAAATGTGGCGTAGACTAATACAAAGTCTTACAAGTGTGGCTACGTGCTCAATTCACTAGATGTGCTCAGAGGGTTCCACTACAGGAGATATAAAACGTTTTTCGTTGCAAGTGAGCCAATGGGGACCACTTGTGGGTGTATAAACTCATGGACGTTCCATCGTCATCCATAGTCAGAAAAATTACGAATTCCCATTGGGCCACGCAGATTCATACATGTATGAAACTTCATCTCCCAATGGGATGGCGGAAGGTCCTCAATCCGCTGGATAAAACTCTTAGGGCTGGGCGCTGGATAATCCTCTATTCATACAATATTTAATTATCGAAAAGTTTTCATTAACGCATGGGACACTAAGAGTAGTGGGACGATCTTTTTAAGCTTCGACTATAAGGATACGATCCTTAATAATTCTAGAGGGGAATACATGAGGGGTATTCCCCCGGTCGTGCCGGTCCTTTCTTTTCTCTATAGTCTATAACATAAGGATTTCGGTAAACTCCAAGGATCATATAACATACTAGCAGCGCCACGCGTTTTCACTTTCGTAACACCACGTGTTCCACCCCCAAAAGCACACCCCCAAAATGTTTTAAGTTTGTAGGTGTTATAGTCTCTGAGTATCTCGCTTAAGTATATACATTTCATATATCATGTAGGTACATAATTTTCGCCGTGATTGTCTGATTTTCCACTCGTAAAGTTTCAAGTTCGTAATCACTTGATAAGAGAATAGCTATCACAATGTACACGTGACACTGGTACGCTATATTGCTCTGCCCTTGACACATCGTGTGGCTTGACGCTCCGTCGCGCCTTTTGTACATTCGATCAGTGAATTTATGTTTCTTAAATGATTGTTGTAGGGTCAAGGAGCTTGATATTAGCCAAAACGTGACAACGCTCTAAAGAGAGAGATGAGTTAGCATTTACCTGTCTTTCGCTGTTCCGTTCAAAACTTTTACTAACCACAGCACAGGCAGCACGAGAGCGTGACACGTGGCCCTCACTACACGCATTCTCGGTGCGTGAGACGGAGAGCGGATCACTGGTCATGTCGACCAGAATTAGATGCTGCCGGGATCCTCCATTGCATCTCTGTCAATATTTGCGTGTAGTATAATGTCGGCCCTCGGTGGTGCCACCCACTCAGCAGACAATTAAATCTCTTTCAGTGTTTATCACAAATTATTCCTAAAATATCAAGTTTTAGCTGCATGCTGGCTAGGTTTTGGAATACCTTTGCTGCCAATAATTAGGTCGGTCCAAAACAAGGTTATGTTTTATAAAAATCGTCTGGAGATGTTAAATATTGCAATAGTCGTAGGGCTGCTTGATTTTTGGGTTAATTTCATGTCATTAACTTAGTCAGTCGAAGCCACCAGCAGAAAAGCCTTCGTTACAGGCGTTTGAACTTTGTTACTGTGTCTAGCAGACAAAGTACACACAGACTACAGTTACCGATCAATCAATGATATCACAATTCACAGGATACAATCAGCTCCGATCAGTGGTGCTTTTGTTATGTGGGTACCTACGACCTCGACTGCATACGTAACACGTGGCAGGTAACGTAATACATAAATCTGTTCGTGATGGTCAACCTGTGAGGAGTGTCTAGCCGACACACTAGAGAGTCAATAATGCACTCCTAGCTCCCTCCCCACAGACCCCTCTCACATAAGAGAGGTAGAAAGTATAATAACGGCCCGACTGGCTGTGCCACCGGATGATGATGATGAGATCATACGTATGACGGACACAGAAGAAGTAAAGGATCTATAAAGAACCTTCACTCAAAGAGGGCCCCCGGGCCCGATGGAATTACCAATAAGGTGCTGAAACACTGCCTCCCGTTATTATACACCTCCTAGTGTGCATTTTTAATGCCCTTCTGGCGCAATGCACTTTCCCAGACGTATGGAAGGAAGCCATAGTGATCGGCATACACAAACCGGGGAAACCCCGGGTGGAGCCCACTAGCTACCGGCCCATAAGTCTCATAAGCTCGCTAGGTAAAATCTATGAAAGACGAGCAGTTCGCATTTCGCGACAGCCACAGCTGCCCACAACAAGTACACCGCCTCACGGAGTACGTACTATCGGGACTCAAAAGACAGGGCCGGCCACGCGGCACGACCGCTGTCTTCTTTGATGTAGCAAAGGCGTTTGACAAAATTTGGCATCAAGGCCTCATCTTCAAACTATACCAGTTAGGACTGCCTCACAGGCTGGTAATGATAGTAATCAGCTACCTAGCGAACAGGCAGTTCCGCTACAGAGTGGAGGGCACCCTGTCCTCCCCTCGTCCCCTCAGGGCCGGTTGTCCGCAAGGATCGGTTCTCTCTCCCACCCTCTTCAATCTGTACACCAGCGACATACCGCGACACCCCAGCATCCAGCTGGCGATGTTCGCGGATGACACCGCACTGTACATTAGATACCTCCTAACTACGGAGATAAACTTCTCAAAAAAGCCGTCACCGAACTCGGTGAATGGTTCTTGAAATGGAGAATAGAGGTTAATGCGGAGAAGAGTAAGTCCATACTCTTCTCACTAAACCGCCCCTCGCATAGACGAGGTAACATGCCTCCCATCCTGCTCTACGGTAACGAGATACCTAGAGCAGAGACGGTGAAATACTTGGGAGTGACTCGCGATAGGTCGATGACAAGAATCACATAGATATTGCAGTGCAGCATTCGCGCACACATCCACTACCCAAATAGAAATTGCAGAAAATGCAAAATAGATTTTTACGCATGGCTACTGGATGCCCGTGGTATTTCCGAAGAATCGACCTACATTGTGACTTTCAATTGACCCTTCAAAGAGCTGTCTCAAAAGTTCTTTAACCGTGCCCTTAATCACAAAAATAAATTAATCGTTCAAACGTCGGAATACGACCCGACGTTATTAACCGACTCCCGTTACCGTCGGCCGAAGCACGTATTGCACGTCGCCGACGACGCGATCGCGATAGCAGTAGAAAAGTCCGTCCAAGAACACAAGCAAAGACACACCAAGACACGCTCCCGCAGTAAAATGCCAATAGGGCCAACTAACGGATAGCAGTTTTAAGTCGGTAGTAGCTATTGCTTCACGACCTGAGCCCGACACACACTTCAGGATGGATGGTGCGGAAATGCATTTTTCCTGCTAGAACCAATACGATATACACCGCTCGTACCGGTCGAGCGTTGAACCTTACATATAGTTACACAGCTATAAAACATATGACTGACAGAATGTCAAACTCACACACCGCTTACGGAAACGAACCCGGGTTCGAATCCGTAAATCGGGAGATTAGATTGATAGAAATAAAATAACGCGACTTTAGAGAGCTCTAATATTAAATAAATTAAGAATACGGCTTTTGCCGATTTGTAGCGCAAGTCGACCCCTCCGTCAGATCGAGGAGGCCGGCCCCCTCAGATAAGCCAAACACTAAACGAGCTCAATTATCCTTATCCACGTCACCGCAACTAAAACGGCATCGTGCGCGCGCCGTCCCACTAGAGTGGAGAGGGGGACCGCTTCCCCCTTTTCGGTCCTAAAAATAATCACTACGTACGTCCACAATCAACCCGGTTCATCTCTTCCCATCTGCGGGAAAGGAGGGGGGTCTGTCCCCCTATCGTCTCCCTAAACCTGAAGACAAAAAAGTCTTCGTAGTCAGTGGAACTGTTGAGGCTGGACTAGCGCCGCCAACCAGTATTAGGTCCCTCCGAAAAGAAAAAAAAAAAACAAGTCAACCTGTGATCATCTAATAAATACTACAATTGTTAGATCTTCTAATAGCTAACTTACCCGGCTTTACCTAAGGATTCATGGAGGAACAACACGTCCAAATGCTCAAGCGCTCACCCGCGCGGGAAATTAATGCACACGCATGAACTCTATTAATCCTCATAAAAGGCATGATTGCCAATTATATATGCTGCCACGGAACTTGGAATGGAACGGAATAGGCGAATCCGAGTCGCTCATATATATATATATATATATATATATATGTATATTTAACGGTGCAACTTCTGGCTGACTGGCTGACGATGATGAATACTCCGACCGATAAATGTGGCGTCTACGTTCCTTTATCTTTCCTTCATGCTGATACATCGAGCCCGCCTTGCCCGCACTCCGCGCCCGCACTGCGCGTGCGTGCGCTTACATAACCCCAGCTCGTGACCACGATGAGGGCCAATCTATACATTGACTAAAATTGTTTAGATACATATTTTTGCGCAGAAGTCATGCGAAATTAGACTTTATTTTTTTCATATCGCTTTTTATAACCTAATCAGGGTGAGCGTCACGATAGCTACTTTTATATTTTAGTTTCGATTTTTTAAATTTCAATCGCTTAACATCACCCACATAATATCTATCCAAGGAAGTCATATTTTGTAGGATAAAAAGTATATCGTATTGTATTATCGGTATTATTTGCAAATCAATGGTAGGTAGGTAATATGTACCTGTGACAAACTGTACCAAATCTGTACGGAATAAGAATACACACTTTATGTTATACGTACACTAGGTAGTTTACGAGATCCGATAAAGGATGCATCTAGATTACCCCCTTTCCTATTTCATGACGAAATTGTTAAAAGACAGTCGAAAAAATCACATAACCGGAGTATGTATGCGGGCGGAGTATGTACGATTCCTTTATGTAATTCTTTCATTGGGCCATCTCGTAACCCACTTGAAACGCCTCGGAAAGTCTATTCTTGCAGTCGGGAATATAATGCCATGCAGGCAAGACTGCCGCCTACTGCCCCGGGTATGCCGGTCCGGTGCACAATGGTACCTACTATCTAAAACACTACCAAAGGAAGAGCACGTAAAGTTACGTAACAATGCGGAGGCCGTAGAGACTACAGAGCTTGGCAGGGCGACTCGATCGATCGTGACGCAGTGTTGCTATATATAACCTCACATTTATACCCAAAAATGCAATAATACAGAAAACCATTTTTTTATTGTACGGGGACAAATGAGCCACCGTGGCCTTTTGATTATAACCGACACCCATAAATATGCGCATAATTCATGCTGATGCGATGCCCTTCTTTCATCTCTTTTTCCAACAAGTCATTTGCTCATTTGAAGACTGAGTTAATGGCTTGATTCCGATTCTCATCTTCATTCAAGTTTTCTTTACCCAATGCGCTATGAGATTAGATAGACAAATATAGTACAGTATTTCAAATTTTCCTTCTCTATTGACCAACACGGACAATCGCAGTCACAGACTAGACTATGACTTCCCTATATTATCTCTACTCATGCCCTAGGATAACATAGCGCCTGGTCGTGTCAATAAAAGCTGACTTTGTCTCGGGGCTCCAAAGATTTTATGCAGAAGAAAATAAATAATTGCAGGATAAATTAGTTAACATAATAATAGCTGGCAGCACCAGACTAACATTTTTACGTCTGAAAGGTCATGACCTGACTGATGTACTTATAACCTGCAATAAACAGTGTGTCTACTTTAGACTTTATAGCTGATACGTAATGTATATTAATTATAAATCATAATAATGCTTTTAAGTTAATTATCAATTAGGTACATTCCTGTTTCACTTCTCATCTTAAAAAAATAACATTATCAATTAAATTCTTGTTTATTTTTTATTGGGACTAAAAAAAATATCGCATCTTGCCTAAGCTCGTGTTAAGCCTCATTCAGGTAAATCATACTACATTTATAAATGAACAGTAGTATATATAATATCTATTTAGTAGTAGTCATTAGGTATGTAAGATGTTTATCGAAATGTGTCCGAAATGATCTACTGTGCCGTATACAGTAGTCATTACCAATCTAAAGTTAAGACTCAAATTCATTTATGAATAATGGTGACGTAATTTACTACTATGCGCCTATATGACTAGGGACATTTTTATTCAACTAGAATATTCTATAAATATCATTTGAAAAGGAAATCCAAGTTTTCTTGTGTTTCTTGTCGCTCGTGGAGGAGAGGAATGAAGGAAAGCACCACGCGTTGTAACCATAGAGATAACATACACGGAAATAAGATTACCGTAGGCAGTTGTATAACGGCGACTGGTAAATAATAATAATAGTAAAAGAAAATGAGAAAGCTGTTCTATCTTTGCCCCTCTAATCCTACGTGCGAAATGTACAGAGATATGGATGAAAATAGCGAGACAGAAAGTTTACTATAATTTCTGTCTCCTTCCATGTATGCCGCGTTTTAGGCTCGCTTCCCTTCTCTATCTATATTAGTTCTATGGACATAACGCATCTAGACATCATCAACGATTTACGACAAATGTAAAAAAATATATATATAACCATAGGTTAAGTATCAAATTTATTCAACTAACAAAATGAGTGATGCTTACTTGAATAAAGATTAATATTATTATTAATTATAATAAGGATACAATTTCTCTTTTGTCCTCTTATACAATAAAAATCCAAATTATAGAACACAAGCTTTAACGGTTAACCTATATTATAAATGAGTACATAGATGAGTGGGAGTTTGCGTGATGTGACCTTAGTACTTGGAAATAATAGCGCATCAAGCGCACCTGAATATAATATACTACATGCCCTGCACTTGCTTAATCTGTCATATACTAGGGTGGTCGTGGAGGGACCAGATGTGAAGTGGTAGACCCATCCCGCACACAGCGGATGGCTGTCCGGCAAAGCTACGCACAACTGAAGCTGGTCCCCTAACTGGGACTAGGTGACACAATGGGAACCGACCCCCATTGAATGGCGTCGAGGTCGGAGGCGTCTGATCAATGTGCAGTTTTTCTAGTACAGTGACAAACGAGCAATCGGTGCATTATTACGACAACCAGCACTCATGAACATCACCATAATTTTTCAATTCCGCTGCAATGCGGCATGGCACTATATCTTATTAAGTTCCTGTAGATGCTCCGGCCAGTCGCCACTACAAAGTTGCTGACAGAATCGTGGCACCTCCGTAATGCTTATAGACGGCCATTGGCATCCGCAGGGTTTTACACTTTTAGTAGGTATGTAGGTAATGTTTATCCTCACACCCTATGGATCTCGTCCAGGAATGACGGCAGTGCGTTAAAACAACAAAAAGGTCACATTTGTCTAATGCTTAAATTGTGCTAAAAGGCAGGGTTGGAACGCTTTACGCTGTATGATACCGCGCCAGCCCTTCCGTGCTCGCGTAAAATTGTGCAAAACTCGTTTTATCCGACCGTTAGGAGATGTTAGCGATTTCGCCCTGTTATGGTCAACATATAGACATTGTTGCTAGCAGCTTATGACCAAAGCAAGGATTATAAACTAGAAAAAAAAAATAGCCGAACCCTTAAGTTGTCTTATTATCAGCCTCTCCAGAAAATCTGGGACTTAGTTATAGTGTAGTTAAAGGTACGCTTATCAGTTTGTAGGTCAATAAATGGTACGACATTAATAATAAAATTTTGTGATTATTGATGTTATACAATACCTATAGTTATACGAACAATTCGCCCCGGCATCGTGTGTGAATAACGCGGGATTGCCTACCATAACATATTATTCCACATGAAAATCCTTTCTGTAGATTTTTTGTAAATCGATGACACACAACGACAGTTTTGGAACTTTGTTTTATATAAACATGTATATAGATAAACTATAGAAAAAAAAACATTACAAAAACTAAACTCACGTGATCGGTTCTTTATATAAAAGTTACGTAGAGTAAGCATTTTATTTTTGGGATACATTTAGATTAATATTTTCATCTTTAAATGTAGAGTCGCCGCCATCTTGGATAATGTCGACGTCATCGGTATCAGCAGGTGCGTGCCGCGCGACAGGGATATTACCCACGTGTATTGCATGACGTCACTTACGAATATTTCGTGATTTATATAACGTAGCGTTTATTATAAACATTATCACTAAGCATTGTCTAGTTCCAGTTTATTTCAAGGTTAAATTATGTCACAAAATTGTATTCTAAAAGAAGTTCGTATGTAACCTTGGTCTTTGCATACAATCTTTATTAACCAGCTGGCTACCCAACAATTATCCTCCAAGAACTCAAACGTGAACTTTGCTTTTATAGCTTTCACGAGAGGAGTTGACCATCATGTTCCTGACGGACCTGATGATACCAGGTCGACGATGATGTCATCCTCACGGCGACTGGTAGTGACTATAAACGTGGCCAGTGCGATGACCTTACTTGTGATTGACGAACGCAGTCACAATCAAAATGAATTAAGACTTGGTCTTGGCTTAAGGCCAGGGTAACATTTATCATTCGTTGGCTAGGGGTTGATCGTCTTGGCCTTCAATAGGTGAACTATTTTATTTGCAAGTTAACTGAAATGATCTATCGGCAAGAGTATTATGTAGAATATTCAGTATATCATTAGCATTTCAATCCACGATTGGAACCTCGTTTCTCAATGTGCACATGCACCTGTGGTGCATAACACTCAATTATAGCCAATTGGCTGTTTTTAATCACTTTAAAGATTACGTGAAGGCATATTAAGAGATGTGGCTATGTTATAGAATTTAGGTATATCAATCCGTTAAATTAAACTTGGGAAGAAAAGTTCTGGAGTGGTCAATGTGGCGCGGAGCCTCTGAAAGCAAATGACCTGTGGCGCTCTATGTGGGAGAGGCCTATGTCCAGCAGTGGACGTTGTCCGGCTGATGATGTGATGATGAGTCCTTCAATTCATCTAATTGTTAACAAATATGATGTGTTAAAAGTGCAAGATTAAGCTTTTTTCGTTAAATAAAATCTTTCAACATATCTATTAGTATAAAAAATAGGGGGATAAACGAGCAGTTCAAGTCTTTCGACATTTATGGATTACATAATAGCTTAACCTCTTTCACTGAATCCCTACAAGGAGCCACCACCCATTACAAATCCCACAAAACAACAAAACAAAACTGTCACATTGCGGCGATGCTATATAAACTGTATTACAGAATGGTTAGCGCCAGTCTTTGCGGCCCTATTCAGCTGCAATGCAGCTAGGGCACAATCCCTTACTGCCTAGTCTTAGTCCTATTGTCGTAATGCATAAGTTTGCATGTACCTACTATCTGCCAATGTGCACAATCATTTCATGTAAAATCTTCTTGGCAGGCTTCTATGAAGTTTTGCACAGTAGTATACTACAATGAACGATTGTTAAGAACGTTTAATTGTTACACCAAAAATAAAAAGAGGCTCCATTGCGTTAGATTTTACACCGTTGGAACCCTGGATCACAGCTGGGATAGGATATAACTTTCAACAGTTACTTTACATGTAGTAGTAACCAGTAGGTGTACACAATTGATGTTATACAAACAAGCGCAAACCAACTTGTCTTAGCAGCACACAAAAACACCGCCAATATTGTGCCCATAATGACCAAACAGTTGGATGTTTAGTTTCATAGTCCAGCACAAAGTCTGATTAAATTATGAAGTTTAAAACATGAGATCAAAGTACACAAGTAACTATTTATACGTGCACACAGGGCTGCTCTCACCTCCAGTACCTATTATTCAATTCCCACTTTCTTTCATAGCTTCAAACAGACATGCTCACGGCTCAGCAATTATTGTTAAATTATGTTAAGCATGTCTGGCCAACTAGATAATCAAAGGTCTGAACAGACCCAGTATTACAAACTTGCATAATACCCTAGAATACACTGGACAAGTTTACTGCCAAAATTAACTTTGCATATGTGGATCTATTCAGCAAATTTTGATGCAAGAAGTCTTATGTTCAAGTCTTTAACATGCGAGAGATCAATATTTACAATCTATAGTAAGCATTAAAATAAGATTAATTTCATGCAATACTGTTTATCCAGTGCACTTAAATAAATGCTGATTTTGTATTAAGGAATATTGAGAGCTGTTGGTATGGAATTTCCAAACATACTAGATAACATTTTGGTTGTTAAGCGTCTTTAGTGCTTTGAAAGGCCAAAGCTCATGACTCTTGTATAATGTTAATCTGGTTAAAGGGAGTCTTACCATTAGCATGGTCACTTGTGAGGATTTATACCCCTGGTCACTTTCTAAAATGGGGTGATATAAGAAATGGTTTTGTTTCATCATTTTGTCCAGCTTTAAGTATTTTAAACTCATTTTGTAAACTATTTCCTCAGATTTCTTATGTAATATGGGCTATGATGAAATATTTAATGGTCAATAACTAAATGTAGATAACAATCAGAAATAAAAGAATATGTTTCTTAACAACTCTATATTTTAATCACTCGTATTGCATGAAGTTTTCTTCACAAAAACTCACACCCGAGGAAAACTTTCAGTCCCAAAATCAACTTCAGCTTCTTTTTATGTTCCGGTTACACTGAATGTTACCTACTAAGTTAGTAGCTTGGACAAATTAAGCACTATATACCACTGAATATCACTCACACTGAAATAGACACATTCAATTACATAATAGCTGCTGTAATCACAAGATTGTTCGAAACTTGTATTACATAATTTTAGGTTAGAGGTACAATAATCACTCCCATTATAAATTATAATCATTAACAACTTCAAAATAACTTTAAACTAAAGAATAACCATCATACCAAGATTTTAAATTGATTTATTACTATAAGACCTTGACCTATTTAAAAGTAGGTTGTTACATAACTGGCATCTCAGAAAAATAGAATCTCTGAAAAAAAAGTTTTCTGTTAGATTTCAATCCATAGTATGAATTATTTGTAAAAGATAATGATTAGCATGGTTTTTTGTCAGTTATGTAACTACTTCAGATGAATGATAATAAAACAAACTTTTCACTGGAATCATCATTTTAACACTTTATTTAACTAAAATAAGTTACTAGGTAGTTTTTCGCGTCTAATAATACATGATTTCAAGAGTAGCTAATGATTTTGAATCATTTGATTAATGGTAACAATATGCTTACTTTAGATTTACAGGAGCTTCTTGATCTCATCGTACAAGACAAGTACGAAAGCACCACCAGTGCCTCTGAGGACGTTGGAGAATGCACCCTTGAAGAAGGCGGAACCACCCTCAGTCTTGGCGATGGTGGACCAACAGTGGAGGGTGTTCTTGTATAGCATATCGCTCTTGGCGCGTCCAGACTGCATCATCATGCGCCTACGGACGGTGTCGAATGGATATGACATGATTCCGGCGACTGTTGTGACGACTTGAGCGATGGCCCAGCTGATGACGATAGGTGTGTTCTTGGGGTCGGGCAACATGCCGCGAGCTGTGTCGTAGAATCCGAAGTAGGACGCGCGGTAGATGATGATACCTTGTACAGATACACCGAAACCCCTGTACAGCCCGATGAGACCGTCGGACTTGAAGATCTTGGCCAAACAGTTTCCGAGGCCGGAGAACTCACGCTGTCCCTCGCCTTTGCCGACATCAGCGGCGAGTCGGGTACGGGCAAAGTCCAGTGGATAGACGAAGCAGAGGGAAGTGGCACCGGCGGCACCACCAGAGGCGAGGTTACCAGCGAAGTAGCGCCAGAATTGGGTCCTCTTGTCCACACCACCGAGGAACACCTGCTTGTACTTGTCTTTGAAGGCGAAGTTAAGAGCTTGTGTGGGGAAATACCTGATGACGTTAGCAAGGTTACCACGCCAGAAAGATGTGAATCCCTGTTCCTTGGGAATGCGGACGAAGGCGTCGATGATACCTTTGTAGCGTTGGTCTTCGGCAATTTGTTTGCTGACGTGCTGCACTTGGAGGAGCAGTTTTACACGCTCGATGGGGGCTACTGCGGTCTTTGATACAGCAGCGGAAATTCCACCGGCGAGGAAGTCTTTTGCAAACGCAACTGGATCGGCGAGGTTAGACATTTTGTATTAATTGGTGGGCCTCTCAGGGTACAGTAACTGCGAGATCACACGCGGAATGGAAAATCACGAAACACAAACTCCTGATTTATTTTAACAGGAGATATACAGTATTTACGTGATCTCGGGAGCACAGGGGTGGGTGTGTGCCTTTTTTGAAATTCGATCGATCACGTTCTCACACAGTTCTGTCTCGCGGAGCGGCGCAAAAGAAGGAAGGAAGGGATAGATGTTGCCAACGTTGCGATAATGCACCACGAGGTCAGTGTAGCCAATTCAAAATCTAAATCAGCTTTAAAGAATTTAAAATGTTGCAACATTATTTATATTTTCAAAATGGATTTATTGTGTATTTTCAAAAGAAATCTTGTTTTGTTTGTCAGTTTTATATTCCTACTTTTATTAGATAAATGGGTTCTGGGGTAAAAATATGTGATATAGTTGTTCTTGTACTTTTATTAGTCTAAAGTTCAACACATGTATCACTTGAGTATTCATGATAGCTATTTAAAAATCTTACAATATTTAAATAAGGAATCGTAAATTTTCTTATATGCTTTTAACTAACTTAACAACAGAATAAACTAAAACTATGTACCAACAAATTAAAATGAAAACAAAATATATTATTAAACACAAGTAATTACTAATTAACAAAAATAAAAGAAACCACTATGACTATGAAATAAAAATACTGAAGTATTACTTCATATGAAATAAATAATTAATTCGCTTACAACAGGGTAGCTTATGAAAGCTTGCAATACTTAAATGATAATAATTATTAGCGTTTAGATAATGCATCAAATCCAATTAATAACAGTTTTACTAGCCCTAATTAGTAGCGGTCTAAAAAACTGACATTTATTTATTTACTTATTATTGTTTAAACATCATCTATTGAAGCAAAACAGTACTACATTAATCGAAACATCTATGTTACGATACTACTGATACGACGAATAAATTACTATAATTAAATATATAGAAATTATCCTCCAACTCTTCTTTCAAAATTCTTGTTAAATTTCTGATATCTATACGGGGTATAGATTCAAAAGCGCCTGAGTCCATTTTTTTATGGTTAAGGTAATCAAAAGGGTGTGAAATCAGAAAACATTTTATAAATGTTTTTATCAGTCTAAAATTTTAAATGGTCTACAATTATCCTTCTAAAATAAAAATATTGTCTTCCTTAAAAATTTAACACAAATTCCCATTTCTTCCATATATTCACAGGGTTCTTCATTTACACCTTGACCAGGAGCAGTTTCGACCAAAATATTTCTATAAAATTTTAGCAGGCTAGAACCAATTCTGTTTTCTAATTATCACCGAAGTGTTTGCATAACAATTTATTCACGTCGACAGGTTTTAAGGCAGACACATTCACTTGTAACGTGGTACGTCTCTGACTTCAAACTTGAGTTGAGACAAACATCGAGGTGACACCTCGTTTAATTATGCTTTTGGAAACACCTATATCATTTTTATAATTTACTTGGCGCCTCATAACTAAAACCGCCCTGGCTTATTTTTTACTCTTGTTACATAATATCTCTTGAATTCGTTAAATTTATAATGATATGGTGCTGAAGGCTTCATCACTTTACTAACATAAGTTTTCCAATCTTTCACTTTACAGTCTTCACGCAATTATGTAACAAGCCCATATCTCTCATAGACACTTTGATATTCGGATGGATCGAGTATGACCTTCTTATTTTTTACTTCCTTTTCAATGAGTGATGGTGACACTCGATCTGCCTGCATGAAGGAATGCCCGAGAACAGAAAAAAAAATCAATAGTTTTAATATTATATCTCGAAGCAATATGTTAATAACCAGTGAACAACCATTGTTATCATTGTGCTATTTATATTTTGTGACCCACATCCGTCAGCCATCATTCGGATCTTTTTCTTCCATGTCAAGTCTGCTTTTGAGAGTAGATCAAAAACTGCCGATGCAATTTCATTTGAAGATTTAGTGTGGACATTTTCTGTCCACGTATATATGCGGACGTTTTCTTTTTGAAATTTATTTGTATTTAGTAAGAGTAGTAAGCAATCTGTTCTGCAGCTTTCTTATTATGTATTGAGGATTTAAATAGTTGCCTTTGAGTTTACCTAATTTTATATGTACACAATTTTTTATATCAGTCATATCCGGTGGTCTTTTGACAGAATATCTGTAATATAAAGAAAACCGTTCAAGTGCGAATCAAACTCACGACACTTAATCAGAAAATTAGATTTAACAATCTACAGTTTTTACCTTAATTTAATATAAATATTTTAAATAATAGTAACTCATTACAATAAAATTTTCCGTAAAGTTAAACAAACATCATATTAAATCTTACTGCAAGAGGTGCTTTCACCGTGATATTGTTGCTTGGTCATCACGGTATTGGCCCGTCCATTAAACATCTTCCAATACAAAACATGGTCAGGGCAACTTGCCTTGCACGCTTTTGCACTTACGTTTCCATTGCGGATTCGTTTTCTTCCTTTACTGTGTGGCATCGAGGCAATATTAACTTCCTATTTTACTATTAAAAATAGGTAAAATAACGGGACGAAATGTTCAAGAAACAATATGCGAACGCTATTACGCTAACATGGCCCGGCTCTGTGATTGGTCGCGGCGGGTTACAAGCGCTTTTGTTACTACATTAGATAATAGAGGCGTTTTTGCACCTCACCGAGAATTTCAAATTGAATTTAGTATGAATTAGAGAGGTCTTTGCACGTATGTAAATATGCGAAGTCACAGAAAAACATACAATGTGTTGCCATAAATCTAAAAACGCGTTGGGTAAAAATATCTACTTCACTAAACAAATGAATAATAATAATTTGTTCAGTGAAGTAGATTTTTTTTTACATTATTAGGCACATACCAATATGGATGATCAGAATATATAGGCACTACATAAACCAAGCAGTCAATAAACAAGCAGACGCGGGCAAAAAATATAACGTAATTGTGAATAATGTATTTACATTTACAGTAAATGGACTATATCTTATAATACTACATAACGATTTTTACAAAATTGCCACTCGTTTATATAAATTCATATCAATTAATTTAATTTAGATGCAACAATCAAGTCCTTCACTTTCTAATACGACAATTTATAACATATTTATTACACCCTTTAAACCCGAAATAGCAGTTACTACGTGGATTTAACGGTAATTTCGCCGTGCTTATGTTTGAAATGCGGGCAAATCCGTCGATTGTTCAAAAGTATGTCAGTCCAAAATGCGAAGAAGATATATCGGTGTCCGTAGATATGTCGCGATCCAAAATGGATAGGTCAGAGTCTGTAAGAAATAGCCAATTATTACCATGAAAACGCTCTTCCACCCGGAAAACACACTAGCACGAAGAAAAACCGAAAATTCGAATAAATACGCTAGGTATTTACGTGAAGTCAAAAGCTTTTTTTCGTCTTCTTCTTTTTCTGCCTCATATGTTGCATTTCGTCGCTACATTTTGGCAGAGACAAATATTACGAACGTTTTAATAATACTCTTTTGCGTTGCGCAGTCGAACAAAAAAAGATAAAAATGAACAAATTACGTTGTTGAAATATCAAAGTCATGTATTACATGATTTTCATAATATGATTACAAAATTTGCGATTTTGCTATTGTTACAATTTATGCAATGGCGACATCTTGCTCAGGATCAGTAGAACGGCAGGATCAAAGGGAAACTACACGGTCTAGAGAATAGATGGCATTATATTCCATACATTAAAACTTGTGGCTTCCTAGTGTGAGACTGTCACCGGCATGTGGACTACTTTGTATTGTGTTACAGAGAAGAAGAAGACTGTTGACAATTCGCGAATCAGTAAATTCATAAAGTACAAGTGTTGAGTTTTATTGTTATTATTGTAAATAAAAAACCTTATTGTATAAAAAAAATTAAAGCTGAGCATGCAGATGAGTCGCATGGGATCACCCTCGGTCGGAATGGAGGAAGACATCGGAGCCGGTCATGCTTTGAGCGATTTTTTACTTCAACTTGAAAATTATAATCCTTCGATTCCAGATTCTGTTGTTGCATATTACCTTAATATGGCTGGTTTTGAATCTCAAGATCCTAGGTATTTATGTAGATTATTAAATAAAACATTAAGTAATGGCATTAGTGGTAGTCATTATATTATTCTGGTGGTCAACTTACGACTGGAGGCCTCTGCTGTTGATTGCCAATGTTATTGTTCAATCAAATTATACCTGTTAATGTCTCTACTAACTGTCAAACACCTTTTTGTACATTATTACAAAATATATTTGTCTCATTTGATGGTATTTTAGTGACCTCATTATAATTTCGACAGTACATTGCAGTTAATTTGTAAGCTCTTAGCATCAGTTTAAAAATGTTTTTTTTACAATACATATGTATAAAATTTGGCTTTCAGATTGGTTCGCCTCATAGCCCTTGCATCACAGAAGTTTCTGTCGGATATAGCTAATGACGCCTTACAGCACTGCAAGATGAGGACATCGAGTCAGATCACACAGAATTCCAAGAATGCCAAATTGCCCAAAGAGAAGAAATATGTGATGACCATGGAGGATTTGGTGCCAGCACTTCAGGAATATGGAATTACTGCAAAAAAACCTCATTATTTTGTTTAATATTTTTATTACTACACA
This sequence comes from Eumaeus atala, assembly GCA_017140195.1. Classification (NCBI taxonomy): domain Eukaryota; kingdom Metazoa; phylum Arthropoda; class Insecta; order Lepidoptera; family Lycaenidae; genus Eumaeus; species Eumaeus atala. Next base: position 85,662 of record JAFELO010000352.1, on the reverse strand, counting down.
ACAATTCATATGTCCTGAGGCCACCCAAGTACAGTCAGAAAAATACAATCCAAGTTATTAACAACAATTTAACAATAACATGATACTATATATGAGCAGTCAATTGGCTAGAACTGATTTCTGAGCATGATTTGCATGCATGATCTGTAATTATAAATATATTTTAAAGTGAATAATATGCTTCAAATTGTCCAATCTTATGTATATAAAATGTTCAATAATGAAATCGGTTCAAGGCAGTATGTGTCCAATTTAATCTCAATATGTTATAAATTAAAATAATAATATAATATGGATACATATATTCTTTGAAACTGATTTCTATTTCACTTTTTCACATTCATCCTCTGCGCTAATGTTTAGAACATTGCCTAAAAGCTCTGATATAACTACTACAGTTTTTTAATCACTGTAGAAAAGATCATATCATATTTTATTTATATCTCTCTACATACATACATACATACTACTCACACATTCTATTAAACTGATTTCTATTTCACTTTTTCCTGTTCATCCCCTGTGTTAATATTTAGAACATTGCCTAGAAGTCCTGATATAACTACCATTTTTTTACAAGTATAGAAGATATCATCTTTATTTTTTTCAATTATGAATACTTTTTTATGTAAATAGAACTGTTTAAAGGGCTGTATAATTATAATGTTTATTTTAGTGACTCTACAAACTTACAAAGTCTGACTTGTTTTCTGGTAAAGTTTTGATTTCTTACCCTCGTTTGCAGTTTTACATATCACTCAAACTGGTCTAGATATTTACATTTAGGCCCATGCCTTTACTTTTAACTTTACCCATACCTTTGTCTTTGACCAGCATACTTCATAAAAATCAAAATAATGATTTTGGCATCTTATCTGCTTAGGAGCACAAAAGGCTAAATATTTTTTTGGATTTCCAACCTCACATCTCATTGAGCAGAGGGACTGTCTATCTCAAAGTATACATGGTATACACATATTTCAATAATTTCCTTCATTTTTGATTAAGTTTAAATAACCTGAAATTTGTGAACAGATGTGGAGAAAAATATAGTAAACAAATAAACTCTTATAAATATTAAGTTTAATAAACATAATTGTGTAAGTTGGTGACTGCATTGTTAATAAAATTTAAAAATCCTATAATTTCTTTTCTTATATGTTACAATATTACATTTAACGTTTTACCACATGATAATGACGATGAAACGTAAAACGAACGAACAGTAAAAAGCTGCACACATGAAAAAGTATAAATATAGTGTTGGCCTAGGTGATTTTCGGCCACAGGACATATTTTAGTACATTATGTTCATAAATGTTAGAGTACATTATAATCCACAAGTTTTTGCACAGACAAAGTGCACGCTAATCCCTCATTCTCTTACTGTAATACGACAGGACGACACGTCTGTGGCTGAACATGCCTACCACTAGAGTCGTAGTTAACGGTCCACTGCTAGACATAGGCCTCTCTCAATGAACGCCAAGGTGGCCGATCTCCTGCTACTCGCATCCATCCCGGACCAGCTACTGCACAGAGATCGTCTTCGCACCTGGAGAACAGTAGACTAGCACTCCGTTTTCCCAAACGCGGCCTCCACTCCAGCACCGTACTGGCCCATGTGCCATCTGTACTTCTGAGTGTGTGACAAGCGCATTGACACCTCACCTTTTGTGTGCTAGTGCCTAATTGCTACTATTGAATGAGTTGTATGTCTTACGGCCGTTTTCCATAATTTATCTATGGAAATTGCTATTGAAGATAGGATTTCGACATATCTACCCAATTCGTACGGCGGTTGGATCAAAATTATATCTAGACTGTTAATAATGGCCGTTAGACCTGAAAACTTTAACCCTTTGTATAACTACACTAAAACAATAAGCGCTTTAGCATGAATCATGATATATCTCAATGAAGTCTCCTCGCCAGAAGAACGTAGTCGCCATATCAGAGAGCCACAGCTTCCAGTATCTAGATCGTGTCGCTGAGCGCCAAGCCAAGGTCCAATGCTTTGAGAGAGGCCATTGCTCCATTTGAACCAAATAGGATCGGTAGGTTACCTCTCGCTCACAATTCCATGTACTGTGTTATCAATGGCGCTGGAATGGAGAGGTAATGCAGATGCGTGGATATATGGAGGTCCATACCTCTATGCGAATGTTTATGGGTCACAGTCACTAAAAGGCCCCGACTATTCGTTTGGTTTCCTATGCTTTAAAATCACCTCTAGGATGTGCTAGGTAGACGCCAACAGCAACACGCCTGCATGGCAAGCCTCCGCCTCCTTCTAAATGCGACAGGAACAAAGGAAACCACTTATTTTGTAAAGGCATCCCATGTACAAAAGTGCAGTATGTATTCAATTGTTTGTCTAGACTAATGCGAAGTCGTTTCCTTATGTCCATGTGACAGAAGCGAATCCAGGTCTATTGTATTGTCAGATGGCTCTTCATGCCCTTTTGTATATATACTCTACATAAACGC
>JAFELO010000352.1:45558-74416 GCA_017140195.1 Eumaeus atala | reverse complement strand
ATTTCATTACGTATACCTGTACGACGGCAGCAGGTCTATCTCGTGCCGCGCGAGCCCGCGGGGCTTCGCCTCTCCCAGGCGCTCGGCGAGCGACAGCAAGGCCTCGTAATTCTCTGGCTCGGGTTCGTCCTCGCGTGCCTCCGCGTAGGGCGACAGCGGGAACATGGCCAGCAGGTTGAGAAACACCTGGTACGTGGGCGGCGGCGGCAGAGGCAGCGGCGGCGCCACGTGCAGCTGTGCGCCCAGCGTCGGCACCAGCCCGCCTCCGCCCTAAAACATAACCACACACTCGTATACCATAATATTATATTAAGTAGCTAGTTTTTGTCTTATAACTGGCTTCATCCGAGTAATAATTCACCACGTAAAGATAGAATTTCTACAAGTTTCGAAACATGTATTTATTCCTGTGTCAAACTTCAAACTTTAAACCCCTACTTCAGAGTTTAGCATAAAAGTCCTAGTAGAGTCCTAAGTATTACAGAGTATTCAGATTACTACAGGATTCACGACACGACGTACCTGTGCGTGTATGTGGTGTACCGTGTGCGACGGGTGTGGAGCGTGCGGCGGCCAGCGCGGCGCCGCGCGCACGTACGGCCGAGCGCCTCGCCCGCCCGCACTCACAACGCTCACGCCCACACCGCCGCCTACCCCCACGCCTACGCCGTTACCGCTTCGTCGCTAAATGATAACACAATATAAGTTAATTTAAATATCGTTTTATACAAAGCCCGTGTAATTGAATGTCATTATTTTGTAACACCTATTCAACGCGAATTCATATGATATGTCATGCGGAGAAAAAACAGGAGGATCTCCTTTTTATAACTCCGGCGGTTTGAGAGATGTGCGATAAAAAATGTTATCACAGAATATTCACGCAGTCCGTTAGAGGCCAACGGCAAATTGGGATAATGGTGTGAACAAAGTCAACGCAGTCTGTATGAGCTGTATGTAAATGTGCCCTGAGCTCCCTCCCCCGTACGGTAGTGAAGGTATGTGTCATGTCATCACGGGAGGCTTAACCAGTCCTGTGATTACATAAAAGACACCGCCACCAAGTCACAGCTACGCTGCGTTTCTGAGTTTTCGAGGGCAACACATCCTCATTACAATTGTGTGTATGTGAATGGAAGTGAGTAGTTGAGAGGTTCTGACTGTCCCTTATCCTATATAAAAGCAATAAAGTACTACACGTTATCAGAGGATCGACTCACGTGGTGGTGGTGCGAGAGCGCGTGTCGCGCGTGGTGCGGCGCCATCAGCTCCAGCGGCGCACCCCGCGCCTGCACAGTAAATGTATACTTAAGCACACGCGGCTTTTACGACTGTCAAATGGTTCTGATACAGCTCAAGAACAGTGGGGCGCAAGGATTTCACTTCAGGCTAAACTTCTGCAACCTTCCCTGCGAGTCTTGGTCCGAGGTTCAGTGATTCGTAGGAGAACATGAGTAATTGATATAGTTCAGAAGTTAGTCATCTGAAGTTGCAGTGAGCCGAACCCCTACGGAAGAAAGGTGCTCTAGTGGTGGCCCCGCACCGGCAGACGCGGTCTTGTAAGGTCTCCCAACCTATGGGCTACCGCCCTGGTCAAGATCACGGAGACCCGCTGGATCAAACATCTTGTGTACGCGACTTGTCCAGCAGGGGACGTCTTCAGGCTATATCATCAGATAATGATTGAATTTTTTCTAGCAAGTGTAATACAAACCTCGGATGTTAATAAAAGTGGAGTGTGATGTAGGTCAGGAGCAGGCTGTAGGGGCGACAGTGCGCCCTCTCCTCCGCCCAGCATGTCGAGCCGCCCGCCTTCCGCGCGCTAGGGATTAAAGAAGAATTCGTGTAACAGATGCTTTTATTATTGTAATTGTCTTTTTTGTCAAGGAGAAGCTCACTCAACAGTTGCCCTGATTCATTACGAGCAAAGGAAATACAATCACTTTTTCATACGATGACAAACAACTTTTGTAACAAGTAATACTATTATAATTCACTGTCTCAAGTGTCCTCTAATTGCACTACCAATTATACCTGATCTAGTGTTAGAGTGTCGGACAGGTCCCCACCACGGTTCAAGCATCGTGGCGGTGTGACTCAGCAGCCTGGGGTGAACCCAGACACCTGGGGCGAAGCCAATTGTACCGAGGAGGCGGTGCTTTTTGTACTATTTGTACGGGTGATCCGTTCAAGAAGAGGGGACAAAAGAAAAAAAGGAGGCAGCGCGTTTGCGCACGGGGCAAGGGACGAGGATGGGGACCTCACCCCATAGCACTGTCCCAAAGTTGGTGTGATTCCCAAAGGCGGCACTGATAGCACTCGCGGTGGTTTTTGTGGGTACTCAGCACTATAATGTGCGGCGAGCCCCACACGCCACTGGACCCCAACCAGGTAGAGAAGGCGCGTAAATGCGTTTCACCGCGCCAACAAAAAAAGGGCAAACAGACACAAACAAAGAAACACACACACACACAGACGCGGATACACACACACACACACACACACACACACACGAATATGTACATACACACGTCTATCAATTTTAATTAAATTGTGATTATTAATAATTAAATTTTATTTTTGTATACATTACTGAGCAGTTATAATTCAGTAAAACACAATTTTTTTGCTATGGATGTGAGGAAGTTCCTGGCGCAAGTGTTATGTTCTGAACGGAACTTGTAATTTCTAAAAACGTTTGTATATTTGCTTACAAATATGTTCATGCAAAACTATTCTTAACCTTATGAGATATAATATAGAAAACGCATCAAAAGCTGACTTCGTATTATTCATTCGTCAATATCGAAAAAAATGGGTAATTTCATTGCCCATAGATCATAGATAGACGAATGATGTGGGCAGAGCGAAGAACAATTAACAGTTTGTGTCACCACTAGCTTAGTCTAACGTTAACTTTTTTCACTATAAACACGGGAGTAGCTGTGGGAAGGAGAGGTGGTAAAAGTTAATTTGTAGTTCGAGGTAGAGCCGTTGGCTCGAGCGCAGTGGCAACTCTCGTTTAGATAATGACAGCTACTGTGTCACGTTTCGACAGCTTTGAGTTTCCAGTGGCCCAGGGCTGAACGAGGTGAATGTTCACCTCGTTCACTCTGTGTATCTTTTTGGTTGTGCTGATCTTTATGGGTGTTGATAGGTTACGATTATCTAAGGGTTTCGATTGTTCGTATGCTATTTGTGATATAACAAACTAAAACAAGACAAAGTAAAGTGATCACTCCGACCACACTTACCTGTGAGTTGGTAATATAGTGCGTGTGCGGGTGCGGCGGAGACGCGAAAGGGCCGCGCGGCGGCGGCGGCGGTGCGAAGCTGCCGTGGTACTGCAGCCCGGCGTACACGCCGCCCATCTGCGTGCACACATTCGTCACGCGCAGCCGGAGGCGACGCACACGGTACCGCGTGCGACAACACGCTAATATCCCCCCTTGTATATCAGGATTTTTTAAGAAGCAGCTCATATCTCAAACATTTTATTGATGTTTATAAAAAAAAGGAGAATCTTCTCGTATGCGTTAAGAGTGCAACGGCGTCAGCAGAGTCAGTTAGAAAGAAACAAATCGTTATTATCACAAACTAATCGGGACCTAATTATAGGGATAGAGTATAGTTAAACTATAATATATCCATACAATCTAGACTTAGACTATAATGCAACTTATTGCTAGGGCTACGTAAATGTTGTTTTAGTTTTACATTAAATCTTTGACGGTATTGAATCCACATTGCAACATCGAAACAATGGAAAAAAAAAACATTTACATTTTGAAAAACGTTTAAACTGTTAAAAAACGTTTAAAAGAAAAAAGTTAACAATGAAAATTCTAGCGGAACGACACGTATGAGCTTTACATTTTAATTGTGAAATCAGCCCGTTGTCGCACGAAGTATGTGTACTTTGTATGTGAAATTACATGAAATTTGTTCCGTACGCCAAAACGTATGTTAATTAAAAAAAAAGAAAGAAAATAAGTATACTTGTTACAAATTCAATGTAATTTCTGATAATGAGAAAACCAAATACCAGAACATAAAATAGCTATTTTTATCGCTGGTTAAATTTTAAAGCTTTGCGATTGTCGTCTCGTTCTTTTGAAAAAAAAAAATTAAACAAATAATTAAACAATACAAATAAATCAAATTTAACAACCACAAATTATAAATTTGACAAAAATTAAATGACTATAAACAAATAAGGTATGACGTTAAGGAAACAAAATAATTATCATTAAGCCAAAAGTAATAGACGCAAGGTGAAACGAAATAAAAAACTAGTACTGGATAAGAACGAGATAAAAACCAACGAACCACAATGTAATCGGCACAAAACACGATTTGTACAGCGCCCGTGTTAATTACCGCACCCCCAAACGTCACTAGACAATATACCGACATTGTTATTTATCTCCACATAAAGAGCATATTGTAAAAACAGCCATGTCTATCAACGAAGCGACCAGCCAAATATTTTATTTTTCACATTTTAAACTTTAAACCAGTCTAATAATACAAAAGCTTGAGTTGCTAGCGCAAAAACAGTAAATGTACAGTGTTACGAGGTTATCGGAAAATTCGACCAGTGTATGAATACTCAGGTAGCTTCGGCCAGTAGGAAGTTCCTACCTATTGGTCGAGTGAAACCTCGAGTTTTCTACAGCACTATTTGAATTTTTCAACCGCCCAACAATTAATGTACACGTTGAACACGGAGCACATTCACAGGAGGCTTAAGGAAGTCGACATGCGGGCAGGAATAAAATAGAATTTACATACGTGAGGGTTAGTTGACGAAATAAATATTTGGAAGCTCGCTATCGATCGGGACTAAGTGACTTTGGCCATACCATTTTGTTGTTAATTTTTAAAATGCCATATTCTGAGTTTAGAGCAACGCTAGATACGTTCGCAGCAATCTAGTTGGTGATTGGATTACAAACACTACTATTGTGATGTCTAACAAAAGTAAAACCTTCGAAGATATATCAACGAAGAGAGGATTTTAGTAACATATATTCAGAGCGGCAATAGCGTTTGTAACCTTTCAACAATACAGTACAGTATGTACAGACCAAACGTTTGAGCTCAAGTGTTGCATGCTGTAACATCCCAGTTCCGACGCCACGAGCAGTCACTGACAATTAGCACACTCCGATGGCGACGGAGGTCGGAACGAACCGTTTAGTCGTGTATAATTTAAATAAACGAAAATAAAGACTCGGTACTTAAGTGTGAGATGAATAAAACATCAATAACTGATTCGCATGACCGACTATAAACCGTACGACCAGTAGACTTGACGGACCTGTTCCTCTGTTTATTTCATGTCTTGTTTGCGCTCGGTTTGATCACGCTTAGAGTCGGCACGCACGTCCTATGTCAGCAAGCAGTGTGCACAGTCTAGGGTATTACATATGTTAAGATACGTATTTGTGATGCGCACGTTCCTGTGCAGCCTACCGCCACCTCGCCACGCCATACTGCCTCTAGCAGCAGCAGCTCTTAAAAATCACCCATCGCCTGGCTTTAATTTCTGATTACCCAGAGAATTGAAAACAGCGCATAAAAATTTGAACATACGAGTGAATTTAAGTTTTCATTTCTCTAGATATATTTGGGCCACAATCACATGAGCCAAGCTTTTATAAATATAAAAATCACTAACATGACAAGTGCTTTAAAAGTTGTGGAAGTGTTTATCAGACAGCCGACGAATACTCTAAAAGATAATTAAGTAAACAGTCCTAAGTAGACTGGCTTACGTATATCTATCTACACTACTGCAACTTCTATATTAGATATGTATATACAAAAAAATTAAAAACCACGTGAAAGAAATGTTTGATATGATGAAAACCATGTAATAAAAGTGAACACCAAAGACGCAAAACAATTCAAACTTCTTCCATCTAAATCTGCAGATAGATATACGAAAAGCGAGTGCGCGAAACACCAGTAAACTAAACGTATTATAAAAAGTGAACACATCCGTAGTTATTAGTAAGCCCCCGCACGCCGTACCTTGGATAAAATTCAAACGCTACTTGAATACAGGTTGGAAACTTGTAAAGATAGAAACACTTATGTTAATAACTAAAACTGTAAGCAACAATCAAGGAGCGTTCGGTACATAGTAATAAAGAACTCTTAAAAGACTGAGCGTTGACTATTATACGTACAGTAGGCGACGAATATAATAGAAGCTTATTATTTTAGATAAATACAAAACAACAAGGAGTATCATGCTCAGGTAAATTTAAATCGTTGCCTACCGTACACTACCACGACTTTCAACGTAAGCTTACATTATACAAGCGACATATATTATTCACATAGGTTTAACACTATTACCCTTCTCACCAATAGTTAGCAAATTATTTCAGAGTCAATAATAATCTGGGCATGCATATCAGTCGGTGCTCGACATGTGTACATGACATTAATATAGCCGTGACCCCAGCTATGACAAACATGAAAGTTTTACTATAAACTTATTAAAAGCACGGGTGATGTGGTCGCACTGTCGTTGCGTTATTATTCGACTGTATCTACGTATTATTGTTTCGAATATCAAAATGATAAAATGTATATTTAATAACACACAGTAGACAAGAAATATAATAGAAATGAAACGAAGGATGGCACACAATGCAGCATTAACGTGTGCTATGTCTAGTAATGAACAGTAAATTAAAATAAGAATGATTTTTGCCTAATAGACGACGCATGCTCAGCCAAGCTTTGGCTTTGGACCACTAATTATTCCCTATTTAAAAATAGAGTAGCTAAGACAAAAACTATTATCTTTAAAATCTATAAACACAATGCATCCTCAGGTAAATACTACGCGATCTCACCGGACACCTTAAGCAGAATCAGAACAACTTGTTAGGATACCCCGACATATTCAAAAAGGCATATGAGACTTAAGTTAAGCACTTACAAAGCAAGTAAAGCAGCGAAAATAAAACACATCCCGGATATTGTGGCTCATAAATTTGACAGTGTCATGAAAATTGGATCAAAATGAAATGGAATTTCAAAATTGACCTATGCAAAGGTTTTTACCAAATATCCATTCTAAGCAATCATATCAAACTCAAGAAAAACCGCTATACCGCTCTACACAATACTGACAATACAGAGTTCGACGGGCCAAAACAGTTTGGAATTTTATTTTAACGTGAACATACGGGCGCAGAGCAGATTTGTGCGAATATAATTATTCGGGATTATTAAAAAATGTATATAATTATTCGGGATTATTAAAAAATGTATATATTTATATCGCTTTCATGGAAAACAATAAATGTTTGTTCGTAACATAATATATGATAAGAAATCTATTTACAATTGCATTTTAAAACACTACAAATATAATATTTGGAGAGAAAATAGCCAGAATATTATAATTATACGGAAATCTAGGGTATCTAATCAATTTAAAGTCGTTAAAAAACCAAGGTGAGATCACATGAGGTAACCATGCACAAATCCTCAGTCCTTGATCTAAGAGACTTATTCTGCGATGTATTCTACGTTCCTGTTAAGTATACATGTTGACGTGCACCAATACTTAGTAAAATGCTAGTAGGACGACTATTACGAGCAACAGAAAATTACATAGAAAAACGAAGCTGTTTTAAGGTGATGTTTAAATATCTAATGATGGTGAGTTATTCAAGCTCAGCAGGATAACGTGAACTGGCTGTTTCCAAATGTTTGTGACAGCACGTTTAACAAGAACGACTCCCAAACCGATTAGTCACTCATTGCAACAACAGACACCTAAGAACTGAAAACAAGTGGCGCAAGCGAGTGTATCCGAGCACGAGCCCCACGACTGTTACAGATAGGCTCGCCACCCGTACTTTAAATAACGATAATTACTAAAAAGAAAATATAATACATATTATTTTAATATAATACATATTATTTTAATATAATACATATTATTTTAATATTCATTTCAAAACTGTGTCATCATCTATACAATCTATAGCTAATATTATTTTAGTAGAAATGAATGTTTAAGGTCTAGTAACTTATTCAGTAAAAGTCAGCTTCAAATGCGTGATTGTAATTAATTATATTTCCTTCATAAATGTTCTTATAAATTTTGTATAATTAGTCTATGTAGGGTGGCAATCCTATTAATTCTTTTAGAGACTGGGTCTGACCTGGAGGAGGGATAGGGGTAACGCTGTCTGCGATGGTACCTGGTAGCGCAAATGCGCATGCGGCAGGGCTGGCAGCATGGCCGGCCACAGCTCGCTCGCCGCAGCGGCCCCGGCAACCTGCAGCGCCACCTTTGTACCACTTGTACCGTGTTTGTGCGCTCACGACCAACCAATTTGTACCAGACCACAGCATTAGTGCGACGGTACTACGCGTAACGTTTTGTGACGTGGCAAGACAGTTTTTCAAACATTGCAAATTTTTTCACACGAGTATATTTTGGACCAGAGTCCATCCATACAAATAGTGAGAAGTGGCTTTATTTTCTAAGAGAAATTCAAGGATGATATCTTTAACTGGACAAGACATTTTTAAAATATTTCTTGTAATTTTATTCAAACTAGATATAAAATTACAAGAGAATTATCTTGCCACGTCCCATTAACAAGTTTATGCTTCACATTGTTTAACATCAATATCGCGTATGCTATGCCCAGATAAATCTTCTATGACCTTAATAACTATACATAGATTGATACAAAATTGTTACAACCATTTAGATACAGAACTAAACATCTGATAGGCCAATTCTGATCTTCACTTTGTTTAAATAACAAAAAGAATCTGTTAAGCTACCTCTTAAGCTATTAAACCATTCGGATCGATTTTTGAACGTAATTATTATTATAAACAATTTAATATTTTCAGCAATGTCCGATCAATGACCGATTTTTGTTGTTTGATATGTCATTGTGTACTTGTGTAAACAAAAATATAAGTCTTTCTAATTTCAATGATAAAGAAAATTAATAAGAGACGTTATGAATTTTATAAAACATGCACTTACAATACCTAACACTTAAGTTTAATATCAATGTTCATACCCGATTTCATAAAAAAATAATTGAGTTTGAATTTACTTTTTGAAAATGGCTGTCAAATTATTTTCCTAATATTATAGTAAGTATTGAGAGCAATTAATTTAATAAAACAATACAAAGTAATATTAAACCTTACTATTGCTATTGATATACATATTGATAAATAAGATATTTTTTGACAGATTTTTTTGTTAAGCAGCTAAATAACACTTTCAGTGTACCACAATGATAAAACTGAATATTCAACACATTGCGTTTAACACGTAATGTATTTTCCCTATAAAATATTCATAATGTAGCAATTACATTGTACAGCCATTGGTTTGTGTTTGGCACGTGCCATGTTATTACGCTCAATACTTAATACACATTCGATGCGAGTAGAGAACAGGTTGTGTACGGTAGGTTGCGTCATACCTGTGTTCTCTGCGGGTGTTCGCGATGGGAGTGTGCGGGGTGAGGATGCGGCCATCCCACACCACCCCCCAGAGCGCTGAGTCGCGCCCCGCGCAGCGCCATCTGCAACAACACGCGTGCATTAAATATTTGTGACACCCCAGTCCATCCAGTGTCCATTGACCGCTGGAAGTTGACCCAAACGCCAACAAAAAAGGTACTGAAGTGTAATGATAGATCTTGGTATAAATATGCCGTGTAAGTGATATCTATAGTAACAAACATCAGTTTTATGCCTTTTTGTCTACAAGAAGTTTTGTTATGACGATTAGTTCTCTATCACGATTGTCTCAGAATATAACGTTGTTAGTGCTGGTCGCTGTATTTTCATTAATTATAAGCCTCACTTCCTTGCAAACTTGGAACCATTTATGGACCATATATATATTAGAGCCAAACTCTAAATATGATACGACGGTACATAAAATAAACGGTTATACTTTGCCATCTCCTTTATAGTATCCATATGACATATTCTGAGCGTTTATCGAGGCAGATTTTGTTTAATTAGCTACCCTCACTTACGTCGGTATTTCCGATGCGGTATGACTCAGCGATCTTCAAGACCAGAGCTTATTGACTTACTAAAGGCCGTCGATGTACCTGCGAAACCTTTAGCTTTAGTTGTACCAGTGGATGTTACACCGGTGATCGCTGTCATGCTAACAACAGGAGGCGTCGCGCCCCGTGAAGTACTAAACCAGTACATGCACCGCCTGATTACAAATACCGTCAGAAGAACTTAAGCGTATAAATCGGTATATGCAATATAAAGAAATATACAAAATATGTTTACCTGGTTGATGTCTAGCAGCAGCGGCGCGTGGTGCGGATGTGCGTGCGCGGGGTGCGGCAGATGTGCGGGGTGCGCGTGCGCATGTGCATGCGCGTGTGCGTGCGCGTGCGCCGCGTGTGGCGCGTGATCGATCAGACGCTCATGCCACACGCCACCGCCGCCGCCGCTCACGTACCGCACGCGCCTTCTATAACAACGACTTGCAGTGACGTAACAATAGGACGGCAAGGCGCCCCGCATTTGGAATTTAATATTCATTGCTTAAGCATTGTAAGTACGTTGGAAGACATACACTTTAGCCTGAGAGGATTTTTCGCGTTAGTGCGAGTCGTGAGAGTCCGGTTGCCTGTCGGAGGTCATTAGGTAAGTGAGGACTCTTGCCACAAAAATGATTTAGCTGATCTCATATAACTTATCTCTCACATATAAAAAAATATGGCGTCTTCCCCTGTTTAAAAACAAAACCAGCAAGTACAATATTTGTCTTTTGTGACGATGCGGTGCGAAAAGACAAGTTCGTTAAACTTCTAACCTTGCGTAGTTGTATTTGTTTAATGATGCGAAGGAACTTGCCGTGATATGAGGATTCATCCGCTTTCTAAGACTGCAACGTAACTAAACTGTACTGAAGTGAACGTAGATACATAGTGGGAGTGTCGACCGCGTACATAAAAAGTGGGCGTCTAAAAGCATTCAATACGCAGCGCCGCTGTTAATAAGTATGTGCTAACTTGGTCCACGCATCCACAGGGAATTAATACTATATACATCACCTTCAAGTTGGTACTCCTCTTGACACTTCACAATATGCTAATTTATTTCGATACTACACTTTGGTGATGAAGTGGCTGTCTTCTCGTTGGTTTTCATTCGGTTTGGCGTATCCACGTCTGGTATTTCTAATGTTCCAAAGCTTCGTACAATCATGTAAGTCTTATGTAACAAACCTGAATTTCCGAATGTAATATTCGGAAGCCCTATCACTGGCGTCTACCTTGTCCCTGATTAAACGTTCGAAATGCACCCTCGGGCACTGGTACTCACTGGGGCTGGTAGTGGTGGCGAGGGGTGCGTCGCTCCACCGCCGGCGCTGTCACCGACACATTGCTCTCGCCTGGAAATTAAAATAAAATGTATTCATTAAAGAGAAAAGAAATTGTTATACCTACCACTTACCTGAAGTGACCGATGCTCGTAGTGCCCAGCGTGTTAGGAGTTGTGTTCTTGTACATTACTCAGCACAAGTTTGTCTGCTTGTGGTATACAGAACTGAGAACTTACCAGAAGACAGATGCCTGGAGATCCGCCGGCGTTTCCTCGTCGGGCTGTCGCCCGGCTTGCTCGCCAGCTCTCCGTCCGATGAGCCCGAGCCGCCCACCGCCTCCGCCAGGGGCCCGGGACCCTCCAGCGGGTTGGTATCCTACAAGGGATTACTTCAAAATTTACAGGTAAAGTTTTTAATGATCTCTCCAATTGATGATATAAAATATATCAGGGATAAAGGATGGTGAATAAATTACCCGTCCCTTGTGTAAACCCGACAGATATCAGGTGATCCATATTACTTTGAGTAAAAACTGCGATATTATTATAGATGCCAAAGGTAAGTGTGAGATTAGCTGATATCCTCCCGGGGAGCCATGTGGGACAGCAGGATCATTCACACCTTACGACACGTTGCTGTGATCTGTGAGTGAGTCCACTAGTGTATTCTCAGCTGGCTTTCAGTTATCCTCAAGATATTGTCATGGCTACAGCTTGTATTGTGTTTTTACTATAGATGAAGTGACAGAACGTATTTCATTTTTTGCTCGCACGCGAGTGCGCTCCTCGACTGAGCTATTCTTTGTAAGTATTATCATGAATAAGATGTCAATGGTGACGAAATTTGCCCCCGAGGGACTATAAACACTAGACACGCCCTCTCCTGTCCCAGCTAATATTACAATAGCGAAAGTTTTGTGACGTATGTGTCCACACTTTCCGGAAAAAATAGATAAACAAATTTGTATGAAATTTGGCAAAATATATACAAGAGAAATAATATTTTTTACGACTATGTCCAGACCATAGATTAAACACTAACATCACACATGCGAAAGACTAATAAAGCATTTATGTTGTCTGTGAAACATGGTACTAGTACGCCAATTGATCACAAATGTGCAGGAACCGCACTTGTATTTTGATGCCCCGTAACTAAATTGTAACTGTTTATTTTTATTTTATGTATTAATAAATAAATAAATATAATACTTATCGCTTTCCAGTTGATTCTACAACAGGTAGCCGTTTAAATTAATTAATTATTGCTCAATAAGGTTTGGTTGGTTTAGTGCGTGGTTTAAGCGCGCTGCCAGTGGAGCAGCATTGGACGGAAAAATTCCTGATGGTTTCCTGCTCTCAGCTTTGATTTTTTAAAAACCTGGAAATGGCCACCTAGAGCAATGATCGTCATAGACTCAGTACTCACCATGTGGTGATGATGTGCGGAGTGGTGCAGGAGCGGGGACTCGGCCGAGGTGCCCGCCGCTCCGCCGGGGCTCACACGCAGCTCTGGAATAATTATATACCATTTTATTCCGAATACTAACCTACGGTATGCACTTTAGTATACCGCACACAAAATATGCCAACCGGACGCTATGACTAAGCCCTCGCTGCCTGCCCGTCCGTCCGTAATAAGACTATCTCTGTGTGCGTAATAATGTCCTCTCAGCCGAATGTCGACTACGGCTCATCTCTACGGAGACAACCAGCTGTGCTGAATATATTGCATTATATAATCCGATTGGACGGCAATCTGACATGACCGGAGAGAAACCAGGCGGAGGACTGGACGCTTAACACGTTCTCCGGGGAATGTGAGTGTGATATTGTCAACTTGTAGACATCGCACTGCACTGTTAGAAATTTGAAATTTCGAAGAATATTCTTGGTCTAAACCGGGACTCGAACGAGGACCCCGTCTCACCTCTGTGGGCACAATATCCTCAACACTAGACACTAAAGTCAAAGCGTGACCACCTGGGAAGTAGATAATAGTGGAATGTTTATGGTGTGAAGCGTGGCCGCAATAACAATAGGACACGCAATAATACATGCTACGTGTATTTTCGACACTCTGCCACTAGATAGTAACGTGAAATGTTCTTAGGTAAACCTCACAGTATATCACAGAACAAATCATTGCAAACTTCGCTATGTAGTTCAGTTACATCCTTTAATAAATAATTATTCTTTTTTGAATATATCTGTAGGATAGTATACATCCCACTAGAAACATCCTGTAAAAAACAAGACCCAATATCTCTACTCAAAGCCAAGCCAAGCCTAAGTTTAGATTTTATGTAATTTGGTCGTTGAACATTCCATATGCACATTTACTGTTACTGACTGAAACTATCACTTTGTGACGTCATCATGTGTGAATGAGAGGAAGCTCGTGCCGACCCAATTTGTGCGCAATACAGCACAATACTAACTCTTACTTACCTCTACACCTACTATTCCATTGACATTATTATTATTAACCTATACAGTTATACAAGTTAATTCGTTGTTGTGTAGTTACTTAAAAGGGATAACATTATTAATTTTTGCGGACTGGCTTTGTATTCGTCGCGGCACATACAATCTCACAAGTATCGAAGTCAGATGTGAGTGTGAGGAACGGCAAGCGAAGGAGGATATGCGATATGCAACTCAAAGCCAGTTGGCACCTCGCTGGGGGCAACTTGACTTACCGCTCGCCCCGCTTTCGGCCCGGGCCCTCAATGCTCTTAACGCGCTAGGTGCTACGTGAACTCGTTCGGGTACTCGATGCCGCAGTCGTGCCGACAAGTGCAGGGGTTCGGAATTACCATACGTACGGGGCGCAGCGCGAGCGGCGCTCTTGCGTGCGTTGCGCAACCGCGGGAAAGTGACCGCCCACCGACGACGCACGATGTTTGCGCACTGCTAGACTCAGCCCTGTGCGATATATAGCAACTACTATTGCGTGTAGTGTGTACTGTGATTAGGGGGCTTAGTTTTTGTAAGTAAAACCAACCAAATGAGGATGCTTTTACATTTTTCTATTCATTCATTCACTCATTATCAGCCCTTATCGGTCCACTGCTGGACATAGGCCTCTCTCAATGATCGCCAAGACGACCGGCCTCCTGCTATTCGCATCCATCCCGGACCAGCTACTTCAAGGCGTTCGTCTTCACACCTGGTGAAAGGTCGACCAACACTTCGTACAATTATAATATTATGTCCAAAGGTTTAAACCTATCCCTATACTCTGACAAGAATCAGTACACGTTACATATTATTTAGGTAAATTACCTCAAATCTAAATAAAAAACCATCCAGATGTATACATGGTATGAATGAATCAAGAGATTCGTTTTTTATTGTTTATCCTAAAGGGATATGACGTTATCTTAACCATTTTTCACTTTATACTAAGTGTTAATTGGTTTTTTGTTTGCATCAACGTTTTACTTGGACTCTGAAAAAAGTGGCTTTACTATTTTTTAAGAATTATTTAAGTTTGTAAACAACACGTGTGGTGTGTCTATTATATATTTTACATCCATGCCGTGACCCACCGTTTAGCTTATCACACGACCAATTATGGAGAAAGTCTTATGTTATATACTCAAGATATAGAGTTACCCGCACACAGCTTCAACTACCCGCTTCTCATTATTGAGTATCCGCAGAGTTTTGGTACAAGCGAACACAGAAGTGTAATGGGCGTCTTTTTATAAAACAACGTCATGAAGCGTCAGCATCACGTTCCTGGGGAAGTCCAGACAGTCGGGGAATACGCATCTGGGTGTAGTGATGTTAATGGGTGGGACTGTGAGTAGTCTTTAAATACCAGCCGTATCGATGATTATAAATGGCATAAAAGCATATATTGATTGTTGGTTGGATGGAGCTGAGTCACCTGCACGTCGTTGTGACGAGGTGTATTGAAATTCTATATTTGATATGTTGGTCCATAATTGTATCAGGTAACGACACCTAAAGTGTGTAGTTCTATTCACCGTCACAACTCTTTGCACAATCTATGTTTTTTATTCTGCCCCACTTCACTCTGCACATCGAGAGGTGAGCAGAAGAATCGAAGGTTGGTGAGCACGATTCTGTGATGCCCCATGTCGATTATCACTGTCGGTCGGACAGACTGCCCAACTTCCCAGTTAGTCGGTCCCGGGTAAGACGTTCTGCGTACGCCTACAAGTTCACCTTTGACGAAAATATTTGAACCGAGAAGGCTATTTTTCTGTAGTCAGTAAGAAAAGGCTTTGCTCACGGAAGAGAAGGGTGGTAACGTAACATTGTTGTAATATCCCGAGAAGAGTTGTTGATGGAGTCGTTCTGTGGTGCGGATATCTCCCTCTTGCTGTGGAGCTGGGATTTGTACCGACGGCGCCACTCTTCAGTTTGCTATACAGATCCGGGCCACCATCAAAGGGGTTGTTGGAACACGTAGGTTTATAGTGGATATCGTCAATCGTAACCAGAGCCCTGGGCCGGCTCCTAAACTCAGATCAAATGGAGCGCATACCAACACTGAGGCGCCTCTGGTCGAGGTGGTGGGGGTGACGCTTGGCCGGCGCCGGCGGCGGGGACTGTGCCACGCACGCCTCCTTAGGACTGCCCGCGCTGCTGCCATCGCTGTAACACAAATACCAGACATTAACACCGATAATCTACTATTATTCTTATTCAATAGAAAACTTTTGGGAAGAGTTAGCCCTGCTGAATTACAGTCAAATCGGAATGGCACGGCTATGTGGGCGCTCTTGCCGACATGGTACCGCCGTTAAGGAACAGCTATGCTGTCGCGTTTTGTGTGGTTTTAAGTAGCAGGTGGCCCATCGCGTGAGCGGGGCGATGGGAATCTTCAATAAATCTAATAACAGCGTGGAGTTAGGAGCTTGACACACACAATGTTACACCTCCTTGCCTAGGAGACAATTGGAGCCGCCCTGCGATCAATTCGTCGCATATCGAGAAGGAGTGAAATACTGCCCCTCGCATCGGTATATAATAATGAGGGAATAGAGAGTGCAGTTGCGTCGCGTACGCACTTCATGTCCTGCGTAGTTGGCGGTATACAGAGCCTATAGAGATGTTACAAGTCGCACGACCTGCGACAGTATAGCCACCACTTCATCCCCTGCCTTCAGCATGGCAATGTCATGTTAAAACGAGCAGCGGCTGGCGGGTGCCTCGCTCGCGGCGAGGTGTTATCGGGTGCTCGCAAGTGGGGCGAGGCTCGGCGGCCGCGGCTCTTATCAGCTCCTTATCACAAGTGCTCCGCGACTGAGCCCGCTGTTTATACAGACGATACTTGGAAACAATCGCCGTGGATATATTTCACAGCATAGGGAGGTAAACCAGCGTTTGAGCCTTATTTGAGACACTATTTACAACTACTAATATTCGCATAGAGGTTTTTGTATATAAGTGTAACAATATTTATGGCAAGACCGGTATTTGCAAAGATACCCAAGATGGGACACGGGACAGCGCAACCGCGTGAATCCAGTTAGCTGATTGGCTATCTCATTAATATTTAAAACCACTATCGGCGATCGGTGTGTATTATATCGTCAGCGACGCGACCCGGGACCTGAACTCTCTATCGGTGAGAGTAAACCGGAGTGCAGGGAAGCGAGGTGAAAGCGGACCTCGAACCGACTACACTTTACATACACCCGGCCCGGCGTGGTCTTTGCATGAGCTATTTGATTGGCTTTTGGCGCCGCTCCGGTTGACCGGTTGACGCCACGGTGAGAGGTCACGGACTAAGACGCGTCTCAGACCGCTGGCCTTCATGTTACTCCCATCACTTCATGAGTATCATAACTTTACTTTAAAATATTCCTGCGTCTTCTTGATGTCAGTAAACTGCATAGACCGTTACGTGTTCTCTTTCTCACCCCATTCACAAACCGCAAGAGACGCGTCAACGTAGCCCTCGCTATTCGCTTCTCGCCGGTATCATGTGTCGCTCCGGCCGTATTCAGCTGCAAAACAACTCTATCTATCAGCTACAATTTATAGTGAGACAGTACATTGGGATCTAGCAAATGCCTCCGTATTTGCGTGGCGGAGGCCCTTCAATCCGCTGCGAACTTTAAGCAGCAACAACATTTAGGTAATCGCTTCTTACTTGAACTAAGGGTTCAAGTAAGAAGCTACTATTATAACATAACCTTATTGCACTTTCTGTCGCATTGCGTTAGTTTTTGCTTTGATTAATTTCCTCGAGAAAACAATTACGCAGTTTTCTAAAGCTTAGCTGTAACAGAATTTCTAAGAAGTGATTTACGTTGCTTTAAATTATATTTGGAAATTTCTTTTATCAACTGTACAGAAAGACGCACCAAATAAAAATTCAACCCCAACGGCCTAAAGCTTGCAAGGGACATGCGGGCATTGAACCTTGCATTTTAGGGTACATAACGATATCGTCAGACAAGCGACGTTGGACCTTAGTGCTGAATTTTTGGTGCTATTTTTGCAAGACTAAAAAGTAAAATAAAATTCTTTGCAAACGGTGAAATAAGCCATATAGACATGCAATTGGATTTGAAGTGTTTATACTATTTCATCTTATTTATTCATTCATTTTAAGTTTGTATTATTTATTTTGAAATTTTCATCTGCAATGAAGTTTTGTATGAATAAAGCATTTCTGAATTATATTTTGGCAAACTGGGCTATAGTCATCGACTACATTATACATCTAGAAGACTCAAAAGACGAAAAAAAAAGAAAACTGCTTGGCAAAGCGTTCCAAATTTAAATCGGTAGGTATACCGCATTTAGTCTGCATTCGAAGCGAGATGCTAGTGTATTTTAAAAATAGCTGTATTACAGCTTAACAAAGAGTTCATTTTCTAACCAGCACCTTCCCGTCACATTTATACAGCGAATACTACTCCGTCTCTGTCACTCATCGAGGTACTATAGTGTTGGAAGAGGATGAACATACATCCAAACACCCGTTGGGATACTTGTAACATGGCTCGGTGTTAAAGTCTATATTCGTGTGCTACGACTATTGTGTTAGACCGTTCTGAATGCGAAACGGCAAGAGGAAGGCGAATTATCGGTATAATACGAAGGTTAGCGAATTTCCTGCTCAGAACAACATTGTGGCGTGTTTTTACAAAGTAACGCGACGAAGTTAAGGTGTTGCTCGCACTTGGGAGTGTTAAGTATAAAACGTTTTTATACAAACCTGTTCACCACCCGACTACATTTGACGTCATTCCACAATAGACGCCTCGTGAAAATTATTTTTCCATAAGACTCTTGGTCCGTGTGGCATTATGTCCCAAAAGGAGGGCGATGTCTAACATTTTAATTCTATGGCATTTATAGTAATAGTAGGACTAGCTTCTAACATTATAAAATTGATAGTTTGTATTAACATATTCCTATAACCTTAGATATAAAACGTTTAAAAAATATATTACCGATGTAGGTGTAATACGAGGGTGGACTGAAAAGAAACATTATTTAGTTCAGTTCAGACTAGTTAATGGTGTTAAGTTGGAAACGAGTGCGATAATTGTGATTTTATAATTTTTTGAACAAGTCAACCGGACATAGTTTCTGCAAATGGAGCAAAGCGAGCTGCGTGCCGTCATAAGAAGGGGCTATCACCGAGAGCCATCTGTGATGATATGATCAGTACTTTAGGAGAGTCTGCTCTGTCTTATTCATCCGTCACAAAATGCATATCAGAATTCAGGCGTGGTAGAGAGAGTGTGAACCCCCCTCTGGAAGGCTTTCGACCTCCGCTACTGACGAAAATATTAAAAGTACTTGATTGAACTATGGGAGACCGGAGAAAAATAAAAAAAATAGAGAGCTAGCCGAGATTATAGGTATCTCTTATGAACGAACTCAAAACAAAGTCAAAGAACTGGGTTTCCACAAGGTGTCTGCGAGGTGGGTTCCGCAACTGCTTTCAGTCGAACGACAAAGGACGCGATTGACTATTTCACGGGACTGTTTAGTTATTTGAAGCCGATACAGATGATTTTTTTATCGGTTTGTTACAAGGGACAAAACAACCTGTTTTGTTACATTATTGTACGCCAGAAACAAAACAACAATCGAAACGGTGGAGAAGACCTGCTTTACCGCCCCCTAAAAAGACGTGGGCGATTTTGTCAGCAAAAAAGGTAATAGCTTCAGTATTCTGGGACTCGATGAATGAATGAATGAATATAGCTTTATTTAGATATAAATTACACTGTTATACAAACTTTGTAAACACAATAACAATATATTTCTCACCTGAATTAAAATAATGAGCACAATACAAAATAAAATGGTACTAGTGTAGTCACCTACTATAATTTTTTTTTAATATACACAACATTTGATAAACACGGGAAAATGCACAACAGTGTAATATAGTGCCCAAAACGGAAACCACTCATTTGTGTGATTGCGGTAAGACCACAATCCTGGTATTACGTGGTCCCGAAGAAGGGTGTGATTATGATTGATTATTTTGGAAGGGGTCAGACTATAGACTCTGATTACTACTGTGTCTTACTACGTCATTTACGAGAGGAAATAAAAGAAAAGCGTCCGGGAATGCTCAGAAGAGAAGTCTTGTTTCATCAAGACAACACCCGTGTTCTCACGCCTGTGCAATCAATGGCTGAAATCCACAATTGTGGCTTTGAACTATTACAGCATCCGTTTTATTCACTGGATCTGACACCGTCAGACTTCTTTCTGTTCCCTAACCTAAAACAGTCTTGAGAGGTCTGATTTTTGACAAACGTCGAGGTTAACAGAAGCCGCATATTTTGATTCCAAGGAAGAATCATTTTTTTTCAACGGTCTGTCTAACTTGATGGTGATTATGTAGAAAAATAAAAATGTCTAATTTTCTTGATTAGACTGAATACTTTTCAATCCACCCTTGTAAAATACCGAATAAGCCACGTTAAAATATGCGTGCTGGTTTACGCCACGCTGTGCTATATACCATGCAATAAAGAATCACTTAATCGCCAATTCATTAATACGCTACAGCGAGAGTTAAACGTCGACTTATCGCACGGAGTGGTAAAAAATACAAGAATTTAAATCGTATGGAACGTTATCTCACGGAGTTACGCTTTAACGCGTGGCCCGCTATCTCTCTTGCGCACCTTCTACTTCAGAATTACGTTCATTCTTAAGGAGTAAACTCCAACCATACACTCTGTGCAAAGGATTTACATAAGGTCTGTAGCCATTCACATACCATTAATCTTCTATGTAAATTACAGTATGACCTTACAGCTCATAATTTTTGTATACTAGTTAAGATGCCCCGCTTGAGTGTATTCGATGTTCCACAAAATAAATATCCCTTCCGGGTTATAAGCACTTCCCAGCACACCTCGTGTGTCAACACACCGCGCGTCTTCGTTTAATTCTTGTCTCTAATGACACTGTATTAGTACACGTTAGAGAGATCCATACGGATCAGCCTCTACCAGAATGTAGGCATGCTTGACTACGAAAAAGCGGGTACGAAATGTGAGATGTTAGCTCGGAGAAGATTCTTGTGCAAACAGCTAAGTAACCGCTGAGGCTGCGAAGTTAAAGGGTCGCCAACTTCTACGGTGCACTACCGTACTATTGTAAAGCTTTTTGAGACGCCAAAAGTTGAGGCGTCCCAACTACTTATCCTTGCTTAAGTGGACGGGATCGGCAAAGTGAGAGTCAAACTCGGAAGAAGATTCCGTACTAGGTGTGCCCGTACTTAAAAAGGAACTTATATTTGGGGGCACATGTTGAGTATGTAACACACAGATAAGCATATATAAATTAGTAATGGTTTTTCAGTGATATAAAAGTTATCCAATTTTTACAAATACTTAGTTGTTGTTATAGCGGCAACAGAAATACGTCATCTGTATCCATAAACAGCACAGACAGAAAGACGGACAGCGGAGTCTTAGTAATAATAGGTTTTTACACTTTGGTTACCGAATCCTCAAAAACTGAGGTTGTCAGGTCAGGTTCGACACGCGACTGGAATTTACTCTTTAACAAACATAATTTTGGTCATTTGTCCTGGCTGCGCACAGACGTAATCGTGGTAAAGCGTTACGCTGACCATCAAATGCACACAATTTTGCTTCACATATGTTTTTCAAATTTCGTACCTTAAGCATAGTTTCTTATGGAGTGTTTTTCATATAGCTTTTTTAAAGCACAGGAGGCAAAGACATAAATGTATCATCATACATCTGTAGTGGTAGATCCGGAGATCCGGCTCCGATTAATCGTTTGCTAGAGGTAAACGTTTAATGGGAGACTTTTTACGGCTACCGACGCCAATGAACATTCATATGATTGCTATGCCGATGCATTGCCCTCCTTTTATCCCCTCCCCCGTCGTCCTCCGCACGAAACGCGAAACCAAATATGTCACTTTTCGCCGGTATCTGTGAATGTGTGATTCCGCTGTGAATGAGAGGTTACCTCACCGGTCGTGCCGGCCCCCTTTCGCCGCAATGCAGCATGGCACTACCTCTTACAAAATGTTTACGCCACCTCCAATAACATTTATGCAAGGTATTCATAGATAAAAAAATCTTTTGGAAGATGTTTTAGCATCTGCTGCTGAAATCTTTCAATGTATTTATTCTGTATCATCTCATCATCAGCCCGCGGAATTTAAAATCCTCTAATTTATCCCATGGTAACCAAATATTACTTCACTATAACGCAAGCGATATACAGGTCCCGGTCGTACCGTACACAGGCGGTAATGACGCGGCCTCTTACACAAGGGAGACGGCGGTGAAGTGTGCGAGGCCCATAAGGATACTCGCGCCGACGCACACTTCGCTTTATCCGCCGTCGCTTGACCCCGTGTAAAGTAACGAGGCGAAACCGACAGCCGGGCGTAAGTGACACTGCTGACGGGTCCCACCACGTTGGTCGCATTGCACGAGCCTTTGCTGCATTGCAGACAAATCGGGCATCCGCGGTGACACGACCCGCTTACCTAATACCGGCGTCAAGCGGTATTATGTGAGCGTTAAGAGCCTGTTTGCCAGCGGCAGACCTTCGGCACACTTTGGCCACAGTTTGGCAAGACGGGTAAGGGAGAACAGATCGTCTGCATAACCTTCCTGTGTAGATGTCTATGAGTTAGTGTCTCGTTAGCGCTTCTATATACACCAACCTATATATACCCTAATAAACACGTTGGGGTTTACGAGGGTAAGATGTCGGGAGAGCTAGTCTTACTAATATTATTAATGCGTAAGTTCAGATGGATGTTTGACAAATCACGGTCAAACTGAGAAAAAAATCGTTGAAACTGTACAATGTTGTAGATTGTGTACCAGAATAACTCATAACACATTAAAATAGTAGCTTTTGCACTTGATTCAGTCTGAAGTCCAGACAAACAGAGCCACGGGCAATAGCTAGCTAACCGTAATACACATGTGGTGCTAAATGTAAATTTCTGATTAGCAGTGGGCTGGTCCTTGAATATCTGCATAAGAATCTTGACACACGAGCTGTAGGGTACGTATTACAACGTCGTCGTTATTGATTAGCCAACGAGCTTTACTTTAATGCGGCAATGAATTTCTGTTATTCGTCATCATTCTAGTGTGTCCATGTCGAACACCTTCGAACTCCAGGCGAGTGAAATTTCAATGCAAAAAACTTATCACTCACAATGAAATTATAGATTTCACGAAAATCCTTGGCAATTGGTACCTGAGCAGTGTAGCCTACACTAGTCATGAATGAATATTTTTAAATAATTAAGCATGTTTCTTGATAGTAATTCTTTTATATTATAAATACGTATGCAAAATTACTTTGACTTCGAAAACAATCAAATTCTCAGCTGAAAGATCGCACGCGGTTGAAACCGCAGAGCACAGCTTGTTTATTTTATTATAAACAGGCTCTTGACTTAAATGCACCTGTATTATAATTTGAAGGAAAAACTGAAGCTGGCGTTCCACTTTACAGTAGTTCGGATTCTGAATGAGGATCGGTGTTGTTGGTTTCGTAAAGGTGGAATTTCCACCATATAGGAGTGACGGTTCGCCGTACCTCTAGTTGTCCCATGGTAAAGTGGTGATGCGAGGGATCAGCTAGTATAGTTCATGCGCGCACTCTCCGTGATGCAGTCTGTAGATCATGGACAAGTTTGCTCAAAAGCTGCTAGCCGGTGCATGGCAGACTCTAAAGTACCGCCCGCCCACACCATCGACAAAATACCAAATTTCTTTGCTGCAGTTTTAGCTTTGCACGCAATGTAAGAGCCAAAGATTATATTGCACGTGAGCTACAGTCCTAAAAGGTCCAGACTCGACCTCCACTTACTGGTACAGCCACACCACAGAAAGAAGGAGGTAGGGTAAAAGAATGCCTCCTGACAGAGACAAGACATGCCAAAATTTCCGCTGTAAACTCGACCAGGTTTAGATAATCTCAGTGGAATACATTTTTCAGAGTTGACTTCAAGCGGCTGGCCCTGAACTCTCTCTGGGACATTACTTCGGCGCCATTGTCCCTTGGGTTGTAGTTATATCTTTCGACAACAGTACATGTCGTCTGCATAGGGTACCGGGCTTTATCAGATCGTTTACTTGCAATAGAAATAGTGTTGCCGAAAGAACTGACCCCTGAGGTACCCGGCATTGATCACCATTTGTTCGGACGAGCAGCCGTCAGTGATCACTCGAAGCGAACGTTCCCTCATGGGAAGTCGGATATCCATTTGCACAATTCAAGAGGGAGTCCGTAAAAAGGGAGCTCCTTTAGGAGTCGTCTTGCCATACGCGGTCGAAGGCCTTTGAGGAGTCCAGGGAGACAGTCAGTGCTTCCCCGTGCATCTCAATGGCCTCGCCAAAGATATGAGTGGCATACGCTAGGTCAGATTCCGGAGGAATCCGTATTGTTGGTCAACCTTCCAGATATGTCAGCAGTCAATTGTTGACTACTGGCTCCATGGTTTTGCAAAGCAGTGTCGTTAGGGAGATCGGTCTATAATTAGCGAGCACAGCGCGACTGCGTTTTTAAGGCACTGGTTGTACGTTAGCTGACGTACGGGTTTTACGGCGAGTTTCCAGAGAAAGACGGTAGAGGCGAGAAAATACGTGAGACAACTCTGAAGCACACGTTTTTAGCACAACTGCTGGGATATCCCGCATTGAGGGAGGTTTGGCCTGTGGTATTTAAACGCAAAGCTTCTGCAAAAAGGTTGGCAAATGAATTTGCTTTTTGTTCAGCAGTGTGAGCGAGCATCCATCAGGTTTCAGCATTTAGGAGCGTTTTTGGCATTGAGGAGCGACAGGTGTTTTTCACAATTACTGGCCAGGGACCAAAAAGCTTATATGTCTGCAGGGTAAGGTGCAAACCTGGTCCTAGTCCGGACCATGTGACAGAAATGCGATCTTCTTATCGTACTTTTACAAACCTTGGCGGCGTCGTTAGTAGGACTCAAAAATATAACAACCCGAGCGCAGTCCGATTTTCGATGCAACTGTATAAGTATGTGATAAATACATCCACGTCTCGTCAACACACCACTGCAATGAATCCGCTTGTAAACCTGTTACATAGTATCTAACATATCCATTAATCTAACGATAAAGACAAGTTAACTATCAATAAATGAACAACAAAATAAATAGTATCTAGATGATAAAGAGCTTCCTACACTATAAACATCGTGACGTGGCTGGAGTTTACTCCTCCACAATGAGCATGATGTGCAAGAGACATATGCGGCGAGAGCGTCGATGCGTTACTATCGGTTAATCGGACGACTGTTTCAGTTTTCCCATGATATCACCTATATATGAATTTTATTTAAATATCTTCAATTTATTATAAACGAATAAAACAAAAAAGGTTGTTCCAACTGATCTTCACACTAGGATTCTATCTGTTGGAAATTGTCGTAATTATATACATAAAACTCTTTAAAGGGATAATGCCAAGGTGGTAGTGCAGTCAAACAAGTAACGAGTATACCGTTCTAACTATTGCTGTTAGGATGTTTTCACGCGACACTGAGATGGCATCGGGCCCGTTAAGAGCCCGGATGAATTATCACAAAGAGGGCAAAAGTGTCCCCTATTTTGTGGATGTTCTTAAGTTTTAGTCAAAGCGCCCGAAACTCAGTAGGGACCGTCTGATACTCCTACTGTTTGTTAGCCTGCACTTTAACAAACTATAGGATGCCCGCGGTACGAAGAATAACTTTCTTTGCTTCATAATCGTGTTATTTCGTTTATTCAGGCTAGCAGATGGCAAAAACCTTACAACACTAAAAATCTATCATTTTTATGTATACACACTACTTGGTCCGTATACATATGTATACTGTGACTTCATTTTATACAAAGTAGACCAACCAAGTCGCGGGTATAAGCTAGTTGCTTTCTCCGCAGATGTCTGCGCCTAATGAAGCCAAGTAGTGTCGCAAGCGAAAGTGGCTTCTGTGCGGCTGCAGTGTTGTCAGTTGTGTAACGGAGCGGCACACAACACAACACCGCGTTGCTCTCAGTAACCCCGTCGGACCTGTGGGCCTCAGTGTCGGGAGCACAACACTGAAGACGCGTATTGGTGGGTTGTGAGCAGACGCCAGGCGGCACGTCTTGCACGCATACCTAGTCACGGCCCAACCAATTAGGCGCAACCTACAGGGGCGGACTATTTTTTTATTAACCGTGTACGGTTAGTAAGATAAAATAGTCATTGTGTTCAAGTAAATATTTTATATTACAGATACATGCCACGTAAGCACCCCGCCTACTCCATCGCCAACTCAAAGTTCTTCTCTCCAGATGAATCATCGAGAGAAATAGTGCAAAGTGGGCAAATAAACAGAAATAAGGTATTGACTAAAAAAGAAACTCTTTTGGAGGTCGGCGTTCACTTTCCTATCTTCCTGACGCATACAACCTTGGGCGACTACTGCATCTGTGGAGCTGTGGGTGTGCGGTGTAGGTTCGACTCTGCGCCTGAGGCCGAGTTGAGCAAGCGACATAACCCCCACTTGCCCGCTTGGGTAACTTTTTAATCATCATTGCTTTATGATAGCAACGATAATTAACAAGTTACCTACTATTAAATTAAATCGTAAATTTGTGTGGCATCACCAACGTCTAGGTCGGATTTGATAGCTTTAAATATCGATATTATTCGTAATTTATTCAATTGATATTTTGTGAAATCACTTAAAAGTTACTATACATGTGGGTACTGATCTGCTTCTACCGTTGTGGTGAATCACGCCCGGTTTGGGATGGCCTTCCAAGGTGATAATTACCTCTTATGCAATAAAACAATTAGCAACAAATTCTGGAGTTTGCGGTTTTCCATTCGTACAACATAAGTGTAATTAAAGTATATAGGCCGTTGTTCCGTTTATTGAAATATGCATAGCGGTCAAATACAAGATGACGATGGTGAATATTTACCGCATATACTTAGTCGGGCCATAAAAAAAATATTTAGAAATAAAAAAAATTACATTTGTATTTGGAATCTGTATTTTTTATCACTTTTCACTTTGGCGCACAATATTAAAATGGGGTGGGGTGATAAGGAGAACGGATCGCTGTGATTGCATTACGCAAAGTAGGTACGGAGCCATATGCGATTTTTAAAACTCTCCATACACTTAACACATGTTGACAACAACAAAAAAGTACAGCGCTACTAATACGTACAAAGAGACTTCCTCTGTTTGTGACAGAGAAAAAACTGGCCGTTCACGTAGTGCTCGTACGAAAAAGGTGATCAAAGCAGTAAGGGAAAGAATTCGAGGAAATCCTTTCCGAAAACAAAAGATTTTATCTCGGGAGATGATGATATCTCCTATAACCATGTCGCATATTTTAGGAGATGAGTTAGGACTTGGGAGTCTATAACACGGACTGGTCATTCCTTAACTGACAAATTCAAGATAAATAGGTCACAGAAAAAAATGTTGTTTACAAAATGTACGGTCATTTTACGGTAGTCATGCTCAAAGATCTAAGGAAACTTCCCAATTAGTCGACAGAGTGCAACGGGAGCACTATCCGACTACAGTGACGGCACACACCAAGTGTGTGAGCTATGAAGGAGTGACTGGAACAAATTTTTGTGAAAAAGGTATAAAAACATCGGCACATGTGCATCAAGATAACATTCTTAAGAAGGTGTATTTAAGCCCTTTAATAACACCACCATGTTCAATAACCAAGTATGGTCCTTCCAGCAAGATTCTGGATCAGATTATAATGCTCGATCCACCCAATCTTGGTTAAAAACGAACATTCCGGACTTGATCAGAGCTGAATTACCCCTCATCTAGTCCTGACCTTAATCATCTGGATTGTAATTTATGGTCAGTTTTAAAGGGTACAGCTTGCTCTAAACACCACGATAAGGTCCCTAAAACAATCCACACTATTGGCAGTGAAGAACCTCCCCATGGAAATTAATAACTGGTCTCAACGTTTGAAGGGTTGTATTGCAGCCAATGGAGATCACATCGAATAAGCTTTTTACATTCTTCTTCTATATATGTGTATTAAACTAAACACACTGTAAGAGTTATTAATGTTATTTGCTATTTAAAAGCTATTTTTCTTCTTTTTTACAGTGTTTATGGCAAAACTGGGTACATATAAAATCGTGCTAAGCATTAGATTCACCCAGCGGTGGAGCGGAGGCACTCCTCGGTGAAGGCCCTGTGGCACTCCGGCACGTATGCAGTTGCCTAGCCCCTTGCCTGTACGCGGCCTACACCAACGACATCTCCACACTCAATGATCCTTCGGGAGGGTGAGGTGGACGTCATGCTCGCGCTGTTTGCCGACGGCAGCGCGTACGTAACCTCGTCCCGAAAGCCGGAGCTCGCAACTTTGCGCATGCAGCGCATGCTGGACCGGTGGCCGGAGTGGCTCGACAGGTGGCGCATGTCCGTCAACGTGGATAAGTCGACGGCGCTATATGTCAGCAAGAGGCGCTCCATGCCGGGGCGGTTAAAG
Source organism: Eumaeus atala (assembly GCA_017140195.1). Classification (NCBI taxonomy): domain Eukaryota; kingdom Metazoa; phylum Arthropoda; class Insecta; order Lepidoptera; family Lycaenidae; genus Eumaeus; species Eumaeus atala. Next base: position 46,028 of record JAFELO010000352.1, on the reverse strand, counting down.
TTCAGAGACCAGGATGTGTCTTGAGAATCCCCAGCCGTGTATCTCGGATGCGGTCTCGCAGGTGGACCGAGCGGTCAACCAGGCGAGAACAGCCCGCGCTTTGCTGTGGCCGGTACTAGCGCCCGGACTTCCTGCATGGACGAAACTGGGGATTTACAAGACACATATCCGGTCACGCCTCACTTACGCCGCCCCCGCATGGTACGCGCTAACCTCCCAGGCCCAGCGGAAACGCCTGCAAGCCCAGCAAAATATATCCCTACGGGTCATCACGGGTGCCGGTCGCTACGTCCGCAATGATGTGATCGCGCGTGACTTGCGGATAGAGTCGCTGGATGAGTTTGTGGTTCGATTGTCGAGCGCTATGTTCACATGGGGCAGACAATGGACCGCATGCTCATCTATGCGACCTGGCTCCGCTGCACGCGCGACCACCTGACGGGAGACCGTTTCCGCGTGAACTCCCCCCC
>JAFELO010000352.1:27329-45544 GCA_017140195.1 Eumaeus atala | reverse complement strand
CCCCCCCCCCCGTGATCCACCAAGCGGACTAGGGACTGCGTGTCCTGCGATCCGGACGAGGATCACACATGCGCATGCATAACACACCCAGTCACAACACACCACACAACACACAGGCCCTAAACAGGCCTACATTCCCCTGAGCCAATAAGCCACGATGGCAAACCCGTAAATTATTGCGGCCCCGTTACCGAGGGGATAGTCGTCCCCTTGCGACCCTACCCGGGTTATGAGGTCCGCCTCGATTCCCGTAATCCCCCACAGAATTCTGTGGAGATGACCAGCAGTGTGAGAGTCACCCGGCTCGCATGTGGCGCCACTCACCGCCGAGCCGCAATCCGCCGCGCTTGTGACTAGCTCGATCGGAATATCCACACGCTGACCTGCTTTTTTCAATATCATCGTAATGTTCCAAATGTCAAGATCTTTGGCCTATCAAAATATAGTCGTAATTTTTTCTAAGTTGCCCTGCTATTATAGTATTACAACCGACTAGAGCAGGCACCACTGAAACTCAATTTAACATAACGCGGGTTTGAAGTGAAGGCTATTCGCGATTTGAGGCTTAATTAGAAAAGGCGGCTCCCGTTAGGCCAGCAGGACGCTGGTTTGGCTGAATGCTTCCAAAGCATATTAAGTAGTACTTTTGAGTAAAACTTGAAAGGTGTGCATTTATCAGTGGACCTACATACAATGAAATGAAGAAGAGCAACTTTTGTATTCGAGTAACTGCTTGTTTGTCCCCTGTACAAAACATTTTTTGGGCCTCGTAAGTAACCGTGAGCCACGTTTTCTTTATCATAAGAGGACAAAAGAGCATCCGGATCCATTTCGTGACTACCGATGCCCATTAACGTCAGCGCAGTTCTGCAGGTGGTTGCCCCCCACAACATTCATCCCTTCCGTCCAATGGACTATGAAGGACAAGCCGCGTATAATATGACGGCAGAGCCGTAACATTACGCAGGTATTACGTGTCATTCTGCTGCACAATGGCCCTACTTCTTATCACCTGCCCCTCTCATCCACACTAATAAAAACAGCAATTTCTTATACAAAAAACAAAGGCGCACGCGGTAACAGACAATGGCGACGCGTTGTGCAAGGAGCCTTCGGCGGCTGGCGGCTTGTGCAACCCTGGCCGTGGGTTCATTAGCGTGCTCCTGACACCCTTTTCTGCGAAATAATTTTTAAGTCTTGCCAATTTTCGTGTCTCGCTTGAATTTAACTTACCACATCCAGGCATGTGCACAAGATTTTTTCAACTTTCCGTGACAGTTGAACATTTTCAAAAGTTATAGAAGCTAAGAAATTAGACTACATGTTATAGGGTTTTTTTTATTAGCATGAGGTGGCAAACGAGGAATCGGAGCGGATTTAAATACTGTTCATGTATTTTTAATCGTCGTATCGTCATCCTTTAATTCATCTTTCCAGTGGGTCACCGGACTCGGATAATTCGTACGAAGCCCTACCGCCTAATAATTACTCGACACTGATGTTATGTGAGCGAGAGGCTATATAGCCCTTGCATTCGTTTATATGGTTTTATAAGAATCAGGCCGCGTTTCAGAGCACTCCGTCTGATCTGTTGAGAGCTCTTTGTGCTCACTGTAATTATATCGTTATAACAAGCTCATGCTCAGTAGGTATGAACCATACCGAGCCCTTGCATATGTTTGTATGGTTTAATAAGAATCAGGCCGCGTTTTATAGCGCTCCGTCCGATCTGCTAAGAGCTCTTTGTGATCGCTGTAATCATATCGTAATAACAAGCTCATGCTCAGGCCTTATTTCACATTTTTATACATGTTTATGTAAAGCTGATAATTTCCTTATGTTTGTAATGAATACTATTGTTATATTGTTATAATTACAGTAACAAAATGTAACTCAAAGAATGCCTAGATCAAGATGCTGCTGTCTTAAGATGGAGATCATAATACAGCATCAGATCCTGTGTTTTAAACCTTGGTTTCTCATGCTGTCGATTCGATGGTTTTTTTATAGCTTAGAGACGCACACGGGTAATCAGAGACAATAAGTGGGCTACAACGACGCCTGTTACTATTGTCAGTTATGTACCTCCACCAGCCCCTCATAAGCCACCAGATACTCACACCGCACAGCGACATTAGGCACCACTGCACGGCGCCTTCACGTCAGTTTCGGCTGCTACGCAGCGATGGCGCTGCCTCTTCCTACTGGCGTGGCGACTGCTACTACGAGGCTCGTCAGCACAGACGGAAGTACATTCGGTAACATTACGCCACTAACACTCCGCACAATGAGTGTGCGGCAACTGTTACAAGGCCTCGCGCTAGCTACTGGGTCGCGGAAAGTACAGCCGACCGTGACGTACACGCTTACAATGGTAGCCAGACTCTTGCTTCCGTGTAAAATCTGTTAATATACTACGACTATAGGGTAGTTGGAACATTTGGACTTTCCTCAACCTGCACGAAAAGTACCCATGACTTCACGCCTTGTTATTACAAGCGGAGTATCTTTGACACTCCGCGTGATTCGCGTGTAATGCAGCGCCGTCACCGGCACAAGTCTGACCTTGTTACTCGTGTCCTACTCACGCGTGGCACCTCGGAGCACGTCCCGTGATGAATCATGATTCAATAGATTGAAGCTTTAAGGCTAACACAATAACTAGTTTTCTTTTGTTACACGGAAGCAAATGCACTACCATGAATTGGATGATGTGATATTAGACTACCATGGTCCCAGGTAAATAACTACATTTATAGTTGTTTACCTTGTTAAAATATAAAGGGATAAAAGATCAGTCGAAGCCCCTTGGTGACTAGCTAGTAGCGACGCCCATAAATACCCGCATAGAAATTATGCAGACGCGTTACCCTCATTCCGCCCTCCCATCGATGGGCCACCGTGAACTGATACTCACGAAACGTAAAATTCAGCTGTCATCTCAAGTCGGTCAACTTCGCCCTGAAAACTATCTCACGTATCGCTACAATTGGGTCTATCTAAAAACCTTTTCGGAAAAAATAAATGTCAAATTGTTTATTGATGTTTTATTATAATGTCAAATTGTTGTTTGACAGTCGACACTACAGAAACGTGCCTTACACCCTGGGGCTCAAGAATTGTCAAATTGTTTATTGATGTTTTATTGTAATGTCAAATTGTTGTTTGACAGAAACGTGCCTTACACCCTGGGGCTGATTTTAGTCTCACGCCGACGACACGCGCACCGTCAGCGCTGATGGCCGAGATATATGAACTTTTAGGAAGCGTTTTTTGGTGGCGCGTAGCTATAACCAAAAAACGCTGACGGTGCGCGTGCCGTCGGCGTGAGACTAAAATCAGCCTGGGGCTCAAGAACACCTTCATAACTGTTGCACTTTCGTAAGTGTTACACATTCAATCTGTTCCAAGATTATTCCTGAAAAACTCGTAACGTTTTCCCTCTTCTAAACCTGTTTCTACTTTTTTTGTGTTCAATTCAGTGAGGTAAATCGTATTTTTATGCCAATGTAAACCTTATTGGCCTTAACAGTTAACACTTATAAATAGATTCAAGAGTTACACTTTATTTCTGTATCAATAAATATCAAAGGAGAAACAGTGTTCAAAACATTTTCTAATGCATAATATTAATAATAAAGCCGTCGAACTGTATACGAAGACGAATGTTTTTTTTTTTAATTAAGATCGACTTGGTGGATCTTTGGGTGATCACTGGTGAAAATAGATGCGGGAGATTGTGTTATATATGCTTCTTACTCTGTCACATAAAAACGACTAAACGGATATATATATTACATAAAAATTACTTCTCATCCCGAAAAAACGAACAGGAAGTATATACGTGTATAAAATAGCGGGGCGAGAGACAAGAGACCGAATCTGAAGAGGAGGATCACTATACTAAGATGAACAGAGTCGGTAATACGTGCGCGTGCCCCGTGACCGACACACTGCACTCGCCACTGGTCGGCTACCCGGCAAACGTACCCGACGTACGAGTATGCTCGCTCGTAGCACGCAGTCCGCGTCCTCATTATTTTGAGGTCAAGTAAACAACAAAGAAGCGAAGGATTTAAGTATTTATGCACGTAAGGACAGCGAAACCGTACAGCGGCGGAAATGTTCAGCGGGCTAATATTATCATCATCAATCTTTATCGGTGTTCTTAGCCGTATTTAGGTTATATACACAAACCACAGGGCACGGAGCATACTATTAGTGTGCGTGCGTGTGTGTGTGTGTGTCCACACAGTCCTCTCTCTATTCTGTCATACTCCTATTCCGATACGACAGCAAGTATCTCGAAATCGGCCGCAGGACGGTTTGTACTCCTAGGGGTGCAACGACTTCAAGCTCAAGACTCCGGTCTGTACTTAGAAATTAAAAAAACTCAATAACACTTATTGGTCCGACCCGGAACCTAGCGATCTGCGGGCAAACTCGCTCATCACTAAACCTGACAGTCAAGTTTGTGAACTGCAGTGGACCGATCTGGGCCGCCTCAAGATGGCATCGGCGGGATTTATGTGGGTATATTCGGTTAATCAGCGAGTCCTACACACCGCCGGGCGCCACCTAGACCACCCGACGGTGCTAAAAGCATTTCCCCACAAAGAAAAGCCATTCAAAGTTGTTGGGCGTATGCGTGTTTCAACGAACGTCAACTGGCATCTACCTCGGGCGAGGCACAGCGGCAACGGCGCTTACGACCATTATCCGCGGCACTTGTGATATAAAACGCAAACTAGCCCGACCTTCGGCGCCACCCGGCCGACCGCACCGCACTTGACAAGCGTTACAAGGTCCTCTTTGTTCGCGGTCGATGCCAACCGTAACCGATCGAGTGTGTGACGTCACGCCACTGCCTAGTGCCTACCCCAGCACCGCGGCGACGAACCACATACACATAGTACGGTCCGCCGTACTAGACCACTTGAATATTAGCAGATGCACTTTTTGAGCAGCAGCACTGTCGGTCAGTCGGGGCGGTACCTCCAGTTCATATGATAACGCGGGTATTTGTGTTTATTAGTTTTCGTTGAGCCATTGGAGTGTAAAAGGCAACACTTCCGCTTCATAATTATGTGGATGTATGTAGGCGTCAGTAGAAGCCTTCGACTGCACGTTCGTTACCTTATACTGTTAAAAAACTGCATGAAGTATCGATAAATTCAAGTATAGTAAGAGTCAAGAACATGGGAACAAAAACTTCTACTCGTGTTTAGTTTACAATAGCCATCTCGGCTTCCGTCGTCATGGCCAGGTTCCGTCAGGTGGTGAGTACGTCTTGAGGTATTTTAGTATGTGGACATCGACACAAGAGACCGTATAAAAGGGTCAAAGTGTTCACTTTTGTGTAATAAAGTTTTGGACGATGGGTGTATTCTATGAATCGGTACAAACTTTGCTTTTGTCCCCATTTCTTATAAAAGGGGTCCAAAGAGCAATTCCCTCCATTCAATTGGTTTCGTCTAGGTTCACCCCAGGCTTCTGAGCCCCACCGCCACGACAATGCTTCAACCATGGTACGGGTTCAAAATTGTGGGGTCGCCACAATATTCATATATTGTCATTTTTTTTTTATGCAAACAACACTTGTTACTTTTACAGTGTGTCAGTTCACTCAGTTTTAGTTATAGATAGATATAAAACAATTAAAAAGATAGAAAGCATATTCGAAGTTACACCCAGTGGCTGCTTCCAATCAAGACTGTTTTATGTCCCGGCCGGTATGTATGTATTGTGCTGGAAGGACCATACTTGGTCATTGAACGTGATGTTATTAAAGGACGTAACTACCTTCTTACGCGTGGTATGATGATTGATACACTTGTACCGTTGTTTTTATACCTTTTTCTGAAAAATATGGCTCAGTCACTCCTTCATAGCCACCAAACCATCACTGAAGTCGGATAAAGCCATAATGTAAACACAGTTCTGTTAAATGTTTATCGACAGACAACAGCACATAAATATCTTAAATGTTAAAGAAGAAACGAACTAATTAATGCATCGTATAACAAATACCTTTACTAGTTTCTGTAATACACTAACACGCGCTGTATTATTAAAACACCTCGTAAATCATTGGCTAGAACTGCGAACTGTGTGCTGGTGAAAACACCCAAGTTTGTACAACGAATTTGACTGTTCATGATATTACAAAGACCTTAGCTAAGTACGTAAAAGTATGTTCGCACTTGTAAGTTAGGATTTAAAGCCGAGCACATGGTGAATGAACCCGCGGAAGTGAAGTACAACGACCGCACTTCTTGCTAAAAAAACTCAACACCTGGCGGGACGCAGCGGCAGGGCACTAACGTGTTGCCTGCCAGATGGCCGACGCTGTGTGGCGTTACCTTTATATAATGAGTCTATGAATAATAATTTATTTACATATCTGTGCGTCGGTTCCCTGGGCTAACAGAAGCCGAATTAGCCATACTTAATTGATCTATATATTATCAAAATAAAGATAGCACCTAAAACCATGTGGCGTATTTTAAGAGATGACTTAGGACTTGCAGTCTATCAGAGACGCAATGGTCATTTCTAAAGTGATAAATTAAAGATGAAAAGGGTGGTAAAATCGAAACTACTACTGAAGCGGTACACAAAGAGATGCCAAAAAACATTTTGTTTGCAGATGAAATTTTTATTGCAATCGAACAACATGTTAACAAACAAAATCACCGTACATATGCTCAAAGCTCTAAGGAAGCTTCGCAATTAGACGACAGAGTGCAACGTGAGTATTAACATACTTCAGTGATGGTTTGGTGGGGTGTTAGCTAAGGAGTGATTCAGCCATAATTTTGTGAAAAAGTTATCAATCATTCTTGATAATGGTTAACCTTAATAGCATCATGTTCAATAACCAAGTCCTGCCAGCAAGACTCGGTGCCGGGTCATAAAGCTCGGTCCAAGCAGTCTTGGTTGGAAACTAACGTCTTAGACTTCATCAGAGCTGAAGACAGGCCGTCGCCAGTTTTAGAGAGTATAACTTGCTCTAAACGCCATGATCATTTGAAGTCCCTAAAACAATCCACACGATTGGCAGTGAAGAATTAAGCCATGGAAAGAGTGCGAGCTTCTATTGATGACGTTTAAAGGACTGTACTGCAGCCCATGGAGACCGCTTCGAATAAGCTTTTTATATTTTTAATTGTTTTATATTACTGTATTAAAGTATAACACGCGAAAAGATTTTTTTTTTATTTTGTTACAATATTTACGGCAAGCACATAAATTAGCGAAATGTGTGTCAACTTTAATTAATCTATCTTCAATAAAAATATAAAGTACGTTTATACTTCCAAATTTCACTACAATTGGATACCTACTAATACCTGTTCCGAATTCCAGGTCGGTTATGTAATGCTTGGCCACGGTTGCCGCTTTTCATCCCTACGACGTATAGATTAGTAACCATAAAAGTCGACTAATCTGAAAACCTACAGATAATTACTGCGCGCGACCGCAACCGCCACTACTGGCGCGACTGAAACCGCAGAGCCATATTTAACATTATTTTTCACTAGCTGTTTCCCGCTTCTTGACTCGAGTAACATCTTTCCTAAATAATCTATCATGTTTTCGCGATAAAAGTAGCCTATATTTGTGCCAAATTTTATCCAAATTCCATTCCACGTGAAAGAGCAACAAACACTTTGGACACACAAACATTCGCATTTATAATAATGAGGGAACATAACACTACTAAGTTTTGATAACCTCTACAACTGCGGCGTATTTATTGATATTCTAGCCGTGCATTAAACGAAACTTCTGGATAAATCAAAATGGCTTTATTATTATGGAATAATCTTAAAATGTTAATCCGCTACTTTTTAAAGTTACATTTATTACTTAAATTTATTGTATAAATTGTATAATTTAGAAAAAGAAGACAACTAGGGTTGCGCATCGTACCCTAGTTCGCTTAGCAGAAGGATCGTTCCTTGGCGTTCATAAGAGGCCAGCACGCATCCCACTCTGCAGGTGAACGTTTGCCCACCTGGGTGCACACTTCTCTTTACCTAGCAATCCTCTCGCATGAATTCCACAGTTAATGAGTACCCACTCATTTACTACTCGTGTCTTCTTATTGTGGCATAGCAAGTTTTACATTTAACATACAGCCTTTGATAGGTCCGTTATTGTCGGCCTGCTTAGCGGTTGCACCAGCAGTAGATTTGCAACCCGAATGCTGCAAGCAGTTCTCAGGAAAAAAGAACTTCAAGCATTCGGTTCTCATGAAGTTATTCAAGAAAACCTTAATCAATCGGACCGCCCTGCCTACGGTCGACTAGCGGGTCGAGCAGCTATTTACTGAAACACAAAAAAGCCCGACAACACGTGGACTGCATTTTTAGCTATGACTGCAAACGAAATCTTTCGGTCCGTCTATTGAGAATGACAGTTTTGTGTTGAAACTACGGTTCTCCCAACAGTGGCTGCTGGCAGTTCTGGAGAATGCAGGGCGCACACTACTTGTAGTGCTAGTGCTGCTTGGCAGCCGAGTCGACCGGCGCGAGCGGGGTGACGGCCGACAGCTGGACCGTCCACAATGTGCTCGTTACGGTATAGAAACTTGCGTATTTTCAACGACATGAAACGGTTTAAGCTGCAAGGGTAGGTTACAACCTACTACAGGTAATATATACATATATATATAGTGATACACAAACGTGTATAGATATAGTTTGAGGCTGGATACCAGAGGATCTGCGAAGTTCAGCGGGTAGTGGGTGTAGGAAAACGCGTGCGTATCTCCGCGCGAAGGGTTCCGTAACACATTTTAATTTCGTTTAATACATTTTTAGCTAACGCTCAATAAGAGTTAGTACCATGCCGTATTGCAGTCGAACTGGGCCTGCAAAACCGGGGAGGTACCTCTCGCTCAAATGACACAGCCATAGAGTGATATGCTGTCGCGTTTCGTGCGGTTTGAGAGTACTCGGCGGCCGTCAATGGGAGGAGAGGAGGAAAGGAGTGAAACGCACTCGCATGACAAAAATACGGATGTGCATCAGAAGACTGATGACCACCGACGCCGATTGCTCGTTTGCCCTAAAAAAAGTTTATTTGACCCTTTGCGCCGTTTTCTCACCCCCGTATAAACGTGTAAAACAGTCTTATTTAGGGGTTGAATTTGTAAAAATCCTTTCTTAAGGTACTTACAGCACAAAAGGAACCGTTACATCAAAATTTAAAGTATCTATGCAGCTAAGATAGTTCCGGCTGTGCGCTGATATGCGAGCCAGGCGGGTTTGTCTTTTGTATGTTTTACTCAAACTAACACATACATAGACTATACTTTAAATCATAATCGAATAGACCAAGTAGCAGAGGAAATGAAGCGAAATTATTTATTTGCAACAAAATAACGTTTGTATCAGTGTGCCTCAAAAAAATTTGTGTTAGTACCGCTGTACAAACACCCCAGACACCGATTTTCACCGAAAAAGAGGGTTACCACACAACAGAACTACAAATTTTAAACAAAACTAAAGGTTAATAAATATCCGCACTATAGGAGGCTATGTAAGTGTGTTAGGCTACTACCCTTTCCCCCCATATACTACGGCGTAGTCATCAATTGACGCCTATATCACGTGACACTGCTTAAATATTTGCGTTCTCCTCGAGCAGAAACGAAGTATTATGGGTTCAAAGACATTATATACTAGCATGGAGAACAGTTATAGCATAGCAGAAACGATTAGGCCGGTCACCAGATGGTAATTGATCACCAGCGCCTAAAGACAACCACAAGTTTCGCAGTAGCTTTACCAGCTCTTCAGAGAATAAGGTCTTTTCTTGAAGAATCCCAACGACGCAACCAAGTATAGTGGGTGGTATTATACGGAACCCGGGATGCGTGTGAGCAGGTAGATCACTCCGCCGGTCGGAAAAAAACAACACGTGAGGGTTGCGCGAGCCCACGGCCGCGCCGGACTATATTTAGGTCGGGGCGGCCGTTGAACCCACCCGGCTACCTGCATCCATGCTGATGCGGTTTCTTCGATCGTAGCGCCGCGTACACGGTACTTGACGCACGGCCAACTCAAACCATTAAAAAATTCTTTAGAGACACAATAATACCTAGATTCTCATATTATAAATTATTCACATGACATGTAAACGGTACGTATGGGAAGGTACCTTTTGATTGTATATTTTGTTTCGGTTTGCGAGTATCTCGGAGGCCAAGGGGTGGTGTGAGGACAATCCTTACCTTACTGACGTTAATGGACGTAGACAGTAACATGATACCGTCTTAAAAATGACGGCTACACTGTCGCATTGTGTGGAGTTTGTCAGTGACCCATTGTAGGTGGTTAAAGTTCTAATTTTGATCTTGTAATTGCGAAGTTTTATGTCTGTAACAATTTCACACAAAACTATTCAATAGATTTTGATCAGATTAACTAATCAAAATCTGAGATAATTATTACTTTTTATACTGAAAAATGTATGGCTTCCTTGTAAAAGCTTTTAAGCAGGTAAAATTAATTTAATCTAGACATAATATTTGTTATTATCCTAAACTGTTGTAGATGGTTAAATTGACCAGGACTTCAAAATAATATTTTAGTAAATTGTAAGGTGTAATCGTAATAATGTTGCTGCAGTCACACTATAGCTTACCAAGGTCCTATAACACCTGCAAGGAATTGTGCATTTCTTCCTGATTCATCATAATTAGAGCAAATCAGAATGGAGTCATATGTCAAACATCCAGATTTATCTCACTGCAATCATTTGCTGATGTTTGTATGATTCTGTGCACCATGAAACTGAAGAAAACAACATGTTCTTTGTTATTGATGCTTTAGTTTGCACATTTACAACAATATTTTATTGAGATATATATACAGCTTTTGCATTGGAAAATGTACATTTTAGTCCCATTATCGTCAATTTACTCAATTACATAATTGTGTACCTTAGACCTTAAAAAACAGCATGAAGTACTAACTATATTCTACTGTTTTGTGTTCTTCATTAGATTGTAGGAACACAGTACTAGAGAAAATGCTGGTGCATATCTCTTCAGTTAAGGTTGCTTTACTGATAAAGCAATATACATTATACATGTATTCCTCCTTTTACCTCCGAAAGCCTACTTTATCAACTAGTTATATTAGTAATAGATCATGCATGCTAGGATGATGTATGTAACAAAGCTAATGACCTCATCAAAAACAAATAATGTCTTGGGACTCCTAATTTCAGTCATTAAATAAATAGATTGTGATTTTGTAATGTTGGCTCTGTGTCTCAACACACAGGTTAAAACAATTGTGTAAGGCCATTGCTCTCCTCTGACATCATGCTTGATAAAAAACAAAGCCTGTGTGCATAATGTAAGAGACATTTCACACAATACTGTTTGTTACTGAAACCACATTTCTATTTGTATGCAAAATGGGACTGTGGCACAGTTAAGGGATGTTACTTCTTGTAAATCTTTTTTGTGTACTTCAAATAAACCCTCACAGCCATGGCAGTGCACATTGTACTATGTAATAATGACATGTCAATGTTGAGAGGTATATTTGTGTGCTTTACATGTCGAAATCTCAAATCCAAAGTTATAGATAAATCTAATATATATCGATACAATCCAAGAAAATTTATAAAAAATATCTTATAAAATTGTATCACCTACACAAAGTGGAAGATACGTGCTAGCAATGTGTCATTGCTTAAATTGGTGCAAGAAACCATCACTAAATGATTAAAATCAATGAAAAATTTGGCCTATTGAGAATACCAAAATGGTGTATTTATTACATGCCAGCAGTTTTAATACCACATGTTCTATTCTTTGGGCACAACCATCAAGAAACATATTGTTGAACATTGAGACTTGTAATGGTGGAGAGAAAGATGAGGCAATGTTAGTCATAGGCAATTTGTTACCTTACTTTGAATATCTGCTGAATGAAGTATAAAAAACCTTCATTTCAGTGCAGACAGACATATTTAATTCGAATAATATATATTTCAATTAAGTCAATGTTATCAGATTATATGACGCAGTCAAAGAACTGTTATAAATGTTATATCTGCTTAATGCAGTAGTTAGTGCAAGTTTTCTTACACGTTAATTGAATAAGCATTTTAAAAGTTGGTGCGTCGGTAGGCGTGAAACAGATACAGAGCTCTCTATAGTACCTACTCATCTAGCGGAAATCAGCTACGCCCCACGGCATAAGCGCTTCTAGTTCACTATTGTCACGTTTCACTTATTATTTATTAATTCACCACAGAGTACATACAACGAGTACGAATACGACAATCACATACATACCTCTACCATTTAGTCACGTATATAAATACGTCACACAAAAACGTATTTACATGAAAATAAATACTGTACCTGAAGTTCTGGTCGAAATCCCAGTAGTCCTTATAGCGGGGGTGCCACCGCGGGCCCCCGCGGGAATAGGGCCGCCTAGAGCCCCCTTGGCTCATACTTGCTGCGCCATACCACGACTTATCGATCCGCGCCGCTACAGCGGACTTCCACGCCCGCTATTTGACACCTGTTCTCCACCACAAAACCACAAATGCACTGCACTGCGACACAGTCACTGCACTATGAATCGTCCAAAACTAATTTCAGGACCCTAGCAGAGCCCTACACTAATGTTTTGAGATACTGCAACAGAACGAAGCTCGCGCGGTTAAATGGCAAGCGATACGTCACAAACCAAATTACGTCTGCACGCCCTCTGGTGGACGCGATGCGTGATGCCCTTAAAAACGACCGCCAAATAAACACGAATTTCTAATTATGATTATTTTACAATCACCGCCTCAAATAATCTCATAAAAACGTTAAAAAATACTAGAATAAAATTACTGATGACTTTACTGCACAATTATGAAATATTCTACTGCTATTACTAATTCCCTTCCAAGTATTGATTTTGTATTAGTTGTACAGGTGTTACATGTAATTCTTCATTAGTCAGCACGGATAAGCCAAATAATGTTTACAAACGTCAGGGCGCGTTATCGCATACTTGAAATGGTTCGTCACTGATCACATAATTAATGTGAATCAAGCAGTAATCTCACGGAAGCTATTTCGCGTGTTCACACTTACTAATTCTCTATTTTCCACATATTTTTATGGCTTTCACTCCCCTGAGCAACTTGTTATCGCTTCAAATAAAGACTAAATTAAATAAAAGCTATAAAGTGAGAGAAAACCAAAGGAGGAAACGATATGCTCTCAGTCGAACAACACAATACGTAAGCTGCTAAAAATCTACATTAGTGTTCAAGCAAATCTAAAGCGCCTTGCCGCTTTAGCAAATAACAAATTTGTCGTAGCCTTACAGCTGTAGCGCTGTAGCGCTTGATTAATGTAGCGCCCCACCCATTGTTATTATAATGCAGCCAACATTACATTCACTCTGGAGTGAACATAGCCACACAATTTATGCCACATTGATGCTGTCTTTTTCTTTCGATTGAAGTAAAAAGGGATGCAGTATTTGTGACAGCACAGTGGTGACCTATTGTTATGGGGCAAGTAATAATTTAGTATTTAAAAAAAAGGCCATGGCATGATTTTTTTTTGATAAATTGCAATGAATTTCAAATTTTTGTGTAAGAATATAATTTATTAATTTATAGATTCAAACCTAATTATAAATAGGTACGAATCTGGAAAATGGTCCAGTACCTAACTAAAAATATTACAGGTAACTCCCTATTTATCGTTATTTTTTTTTTCTTTATCTTAATAACAATATTATATATTCTGAAAATAATTCTGATAAAATTAAAATTCTCTGGCGTATGAAAACATGATCTTCACTATGCAGCTGAGGTGTCTCTGATCTACCTTGAGAATAAATTAAAAATGCTTCTAAAATAATATTTATAGCTGACACACTTAATGAATTCCGTTGCTTCACTAAATCTAGTATGTAAAATGTTTTAGATAGCGCCGCTGAAACTCTTACGACATACAGGCGCTGATACTTTGGGTCCATTTTAAAACAAATTTATAATTTCTATGTATTAAATATATTTAAGCAATTAGCAAATGCTTAAAGATTTGTAATAACTATAATATTTAGAACTCTTTTTACGATAAAAAGATTTTCAGATACCCTATACCTTCTGCCTAGAAAGTTCCTAGTCTTAACATGGAACTGGTATGAGCATAAGTCGCGAAGTGTAGGTACACAAATTTGCGAAGACTGGACGAATTCGCACGAGCGACATATTTCCTCAATCTGATGGTAGCGGTATTGGAAGGTTAAGTCAGGGTTTGCGTGGGCATGGGCTTGGCTTACGCTTAGCTTTGCTACCTTGAGAATCTAAATATTTTGTATTATTGTTCGACACAAGTTTGCATGTAGCATGTCTTTCTTCACAACAGTCCATTATGGCGCTACACTGCCATGAGGCTACGGTGTCACAACACGGCACTTTCACTTATTGTGAACTCCCATTTTGCAAGAATATAATAGATGCGTGTATTTTGATTTCTTTTATTTCATATTCTGTACATTTTTAAATTTCATATTATGTACTTAATAGATTTTTATTTCACGTCGTAGTTGTGACTGGGTTAATTGCTATAAATAAGGGCTGTAAAACCAGGAATAACGCCGGGCCGGCAGGTGAAAGTACATCTTAATTTAGTCCATCAAAATATTTTACATCATCTTTTACAATTCTCATATTATATATTAGGTACTCCGTATCTGAATCAGTAGGGACGTGGCAAATATAAGATACTTATCAGTAAGTAAAGGTCTATCTTAAACTTTTTATGATACACAACTTATGCTGCTATATACATAGAACTTATGCTGCTCGCATTTGTGTCTCCTGTTTCAGACTGCAGACTTACTGATAATCTGTAAACGTAATGCTATATTGTTGCCGAATCGGGCGACATAATATAGGAGCGGTACCGGATTTATCACTAATGCCCCGAACGCACGAGAGCTTTTTGACACGCGTTTAAAAATATCGCGTAATAATAATGCCGTACATTGTAGGCTAACTATCTGTTTACACTACGGCGCTTTTTTTCGCGGTCATGTGAACAGATGAATGGGCGCCCATGTCTCATTTCAAAGTGGTCTGTCTCATGACAAACATCTTAACTTTAACGAGGGCGGTGACTTCTTTTCCTTTCCGAGTCATCAAGTCCGCCCATACAATTTTTTCATAGTGTGGCAAAGCTATACCGGTTAAGTTCACTAGGCCGCTAAGACCGCATCCAAGGCCTGCCAAGTGCAGTAAAAATATGCTCCACAGGCGGGCTGACACTTGGGTTAATTTGGAGAAGAGTATCTTAAAACCTGCACCGCCGAGAAGGTACCGCGCACACACAGAACAGGCATTATGCGATGTTAATCTTACCGCGTTTTGAATCGTTTGAAATTTGTTAAATTAACCCAACATTGGACCGCTTCTTATAACTTCTACTAGGTACAAACTAGAATAACATTGACATTCTTCTCAAAGACCGAAATTGTTAATAACCGTAACATAAGGTTGTATAAAAGAAGAGAGAAACGAAGGGATTGATATAAATTGATATAATTTATTACAAAAGCATCTACAGCTGGTAGTCGAGCGGGTCGTACAGCTCGGACAGCAGACGGTACACGTAGGACGGCGAGCTGCCGCCGCTGTAACAACGAGACAATAAGTTAGGGATGAGTCGACATGTATCGGGTATTCCTTTTTATCATGGTGATAACTGAGGACAAAACGAGTCATTCTCAGCTCGTGCCATGCTGCATTGCGGCGGAATCGGCTGGCACGACCGGATATAGTCTCGCTCACTTGAGACAGCCGTAAAGCAACACCAATCTTATTTCGTGGGATATGTCCGTCCTTTTGGTGAAATCATAGTAGAGAACCTTGGGCTTGGCTTCGCTTTGCTTACAAATTTCTTTACCTTTGATACAAAAACAGACAGCTCCATTGAAACTGGTAATATACGGAATGTTTGTGATGGATTTCACTTCACTTTGCAGAAGGTATTTGTTTCTTAGTTAGTACACTTCAGACCTTGCATTTCAGAAATTTTAAGACAGTTTCTCTTCCCTTTTTCTTCTTCCCTTTCCTTGGTCTAAGGGAAGCTATTCTGAAGATCAGCGCACTAAACCAGTCCAGAGGCCCTCAGATAGGAGCATAAAAATACGCCCAAATTTAGAAAAGGCTGGCCACGGCAGTGTTTGCGTCGCGCTCGACTTGGCAGCGCACTCGCCGAGCGCAACGCTCCAAGCGCGCTTACGTCTCTCGCGCACTCCCGTCGCGAGTCGCCTCTGACGCACAGGTGGGCGACGCTACTCACAGGTTGGTGATGACGAGCGTCACGTGCGAGGGCCGGATGAGGTCGGCTTGCTGCGCCACCACCAGCGCGTCCACGCACTCCTCACTCCTGTAACCACATGTCACCACTTAAGAGCCAGGGCCGCGCAGCTCGCACAACAGATACAGACGCTTTTATAGGAAATCAATAGTCTCAGCCTTTTCATGATCATCGACGACCATAAAAATCTACATAATTGTTACGCAGATATTTTGTTCTGTCTCATCTCCCTTCAACGGGCCACCTGGAATTCACAAACCGAACGAAACGATGTCGTTTTATAGCGGTATCAAGAGAACGAGAGGTGCCTCTCAGGACACGCCGTCCCAGTACTGCAGCATGACACATGGTTACTACTTTTTCACGCACACCTTTATGTGAATATCATGCTCGGTATACACACGGATTTAAAATGTAGTTTGAAAGTGCATCTTCTTTAGGCGCGCTGATTGGTTTGTGGGTTCGGTACAAATACAGTTCTTTCTACCTCTGTCGGTGGTCCACATGATTGTATCTGCCTTTTGTTTGTTGAGCTGTTCGCTGCCCTGACGGCGCCCCTGGCGGCGGCGGTGAGGATACTCACTGGTAGGGCATGGCGTGCAGCGGCGTGTCGAGCGCCTTGAAGAAGTACTGGTGGCACGCTTGCACCGGGGACAGCTTGAGTAGCGGGCACAGCACTAGCACCTACGCACACATACACAAATACACACATGCATATAAACGTAGTAATGTTGGATAGGTCTGTTATTTAGCGCTGTCAAGTATCCACTTGACAGCGCTACTAATGCCTTTTCTGAAAACCCATAGTAGGATAAATATTACATAGTAATGATTCCTTGTTTCAAGATATGTACTTAAATACGGTACGTGTATGAATGCACGCGTGAGTCGGTGTTTAAAATTATACACAACAAATATATCCCTAATTTTACATAGCATTACCATATACGTGCGTGCGTGCACGCACGTGACGTACAGTGCGCGTAATACATACAGGGACGGAGTTATGTGATGCGGCCGTGGCTATGAGGGCGGTGCCAGCGGGAGCCAGGACTGCTCCTCCCCCGACTGTGGCTGACGCGTCGATCACCACCTGGTATACAACGATAATCAGATATATATTTTATGGTGTAAACAGGCTAGCGAGCCATCGGGCCAATGGGCCGCATTTAGACAGAGAGTATAGGATACCTTTTAATAACGGCTAGTTTTGGTTTTAGAGGAGTCATTTGAAAAGAAATTCTTATCGACTGCAAAAGATAACTTAGTGTTTCTGTCCTTTTTAGGGTTTTCTAGCCAAATGGCAAATATGCTGAATCATGATGTAATCGAATTTGAAAAAAATAATTTCTATGTGTGCTTATAACACGAGGGTGGATCTAAAAGTTCGTGGCCTAACCTACATGGAGCTATGACATCTTTTTAAATCTACCGTCATTTGTTAGTATGTGTCATATTGATTTATTGTGCGCAGTTTAATTCCGATACTGCACAATTTAAATTTTCTGTGATTATTTGTTTAAAGCAATCTGACGCAATTTTCAATAATGGAGAATATTGAACACCGTGCAGTCATTAAGCACCTCAATAAAAAGGACTATCACCAAAAGACATCCATCAAGATATGGTGAGCACTTTGGGGGAGTCTGCTCCATCGTGTTCCAGTGTCAAGAAGTGGGTAGCTGAGTTTAAGGGCGGTCGTGAGAGCATTAAAGATGATCCTAGGATGTAGGCCTTCCAAGGCCTACATCCTCTACCACGAAACCTTTTACGAAGACTCCGAGAAGAAATAAAAGAAAAAAGGCCGGGAATGTTGCGTAAGAACTTTTTGTTTCATCAAGAC
>JAFELO010000352.1:11007-27098 GCA_017140195.1 Eumaeus atala | reverse complement strand
ACAAGTTGCAGGTCAGGTGGAAGAAGTGTGTTGAACTAGATGGAGACTATGTCGAAAAATAAAAATAAATTTAGATCCACTTTTCTTTCATTTTCTTGGTCGGTCTTGGCGTATGTTATACAAAATATGTATAGTCAATTTTTTTCAAAGTGACCTAATATAATAGCAAAATTTTGAATTTGACATTACGGCATACTTCTTTTGGGCGCGTAGGGATGTGGGTGGAATATTTTGAGATGTGAATGAATGGACTGACATGTATTAATATACCACATATTATAAATGGCAATTAAATGTTTACGCGTTCAATAAGTTTCATTCTGAATTTAATCGTATCTAATTACAATGTCTTACTTGACTAGACACGATGCGCATTATTTAATGTAATAGTCACCGCATTTGTTACAAATTGATTAGTAGTGGAAACTACAATAAATTTGTATATGTAGGATAATGTGTTTATATTCTGCGTCCACATTTTGCTAAAAATATTTACTGCCTGTTTATATTTAGTAGTTTCTATACTATGTACACTACTGTAACATTACTACAACTCTTCTAAAGTATCTTTTTTTAAGTAAAAAAAATACGCCACGATGCCAGTGAAATAAGGCAATTTTTTTGTTTAAAATATTACAAAAAGATGACATATGCAAAATGTACGTTCACATTCATTCACATTATGCTTTAAACAATAATAAGTGTTAACTTTCTTGATAATCTTTCAATTTATTTAAGGTGACTCATTCATTTGATCATTTGCTCTTTGTGTAACAACACTTTACCGTATTATTAAACTGTATTGTCGTAGATTGGAAGTACGCCATATTTGTTTACCATTTAGGACACAAAAAAAATGGTCGGCATTTCTATTTAATTTCTTTTAAAATTTGTAAATATGAAGTGGATTTAAAATTATTCAATAAAAAACTGTAATGAAAATTGATATTTAATAAAGAGCTTAGCTATTTTATGCGATATGGTAAAATATAAGTTATGAACTTTTTTTTGTAGTCAATTTTATACAAAGTAAGCTAAAAGACAACATACACATAAGTAGGAATTTTTCTGCTCATGAAGTACTGTACTCTATTTAAGTGTATTTTACCCTGAGATGCGAGATACCAACTCGCATATGGACAGTTTTTCCTGTAAATTTTTGTTTACTTAGGGGTTACAACACGTCCGCAGATGAAAAAATAGTGAACAACCTTTTGTTAGTCTACTGTATATATACTTTTTTTTAGAATATCGTTTTGTGCTTGATTAATTTCCAGTCTAGTTGCTCAAGTTAACAGGTCAAGATCAAGTTTTGTTTGGTTTATTTATTTCAGGGTTATATCTAATCTAATCAGGATATAAGTTTTGAATTTCATACTATGGGTTTATAGCGTCAAGAGTCAGATGGCGCCCTGATCCGCCGAATTACATTAGTTATGGTGTCATAGATTTTGGTTTACGTAACTATCATATTAGTCGTGATGTGTATTTAATATAATAAATGCGTTTGAGGTTGTTAGTTCTGTAAGTGTCGTGGGTACCTTGGTGGCCCGGGAGACGAGCGCGGCGGCGGCGGCCAGGGTGACCACTGTTACGCCGACCCCCGCCGCGCTTAGCCGCGCCGCCATGGCGTGGCTCTGGAAGCAGATTCATCGTATCAATTGTGTTATTTGTCCGCGGAGGCATCAGAGGGGAGCCGAGAAACTGAAGATCTTAGAGCACCGCAGGCGTCCACGTGATGTATACAGCAGGGGCGGCCCTCACTGACGGCTCCTCGACCAGCAGCGCGTCGCAATCACGCAAGGGCGCCTCGTGTCTACAGCCCTCACCTCCCTCACCGCCGGCCCCTCCACCAGCAGCAGCCGGTAGCGCTCGCCGGCGGCGCGCAGGAAGCACTCCAGCAGCGCGCTGCGGTCACGCGACGGAACGGGCTCGTGCGACTCGTGTCTACAGCAGGGGCGGCCCTCACCTCCCTCACCGCCGGCCCCTCCGCCAGCAGCAGCCGGTAGCGTTTGCCGGCGGCGCGCAAGAAGCGCTCAAGCAGCGCGCCGCAGCCGTGCGAGAGGACCAGCTCGTCCGCTGCTATGTGATCCTTCGCCTGCGAGCAGACCGAGTCCAGTGACGTCTCCAACTCCGCCCGCAGCTACAAAACAAGAAAAAAAGTTGTACTCATTCGAGACGAAGGAGAGTGGCGAGTACTAGCTCACATAACACAATGTTCCTCAGATTGGTCCAGTTTGTGAGAGCGAGTGGCCAAATTGTAGATGAGAAACCGGCGACTTAACGATGATAAGTTTTACATACCAAGAAGATAACTTGATTCGGAACATCAGAAACAATAATTACCTTGTGGCCTTATCCACAAAGCGGAACACAGATCAGTAACTGGATCTTAAATTTTAAAACTAAAGTCCGAACAAACAAGATCTCACTACGCCTAGCACTCGTCGAACCCAACTCAAACAGAGTTAAGTTATTTAAAAAAATTCAACTTTAGCCATGTCTAAATGAGTACATGTTGACTGTTGACTATCTTTTATAAAATAATGTAATTTGTTGATTTTCACAAAATGTGTTTGACCAAATGAACATATTTCGGAAAGAAGTATTAAGTTTTTAATCCAACTCACTTCAGCGATATGATCTCGTAAGGGTTCTTTAAGGTCCTTGGAAGCAGGTCCCATAGTGGCGCGCCTGCTCGGTGCGGCCAGCACGAGTCGTTGCAGCGACTCGCCGGCGCCTTCCACACTCTGAGAACATATGACCGTTTAAGTTCCTGTAGCACACACAGGCCCAGATAATGCGCCCGTTATCCACGCAGAAGTAGGAGGAGGTGTACCAGTACATCCACAACTCGTAAGTCCAGTAGATGTACTGGCACACTCACGGTTAGCCAAGGTACTGGGGCCCATGATGTCATAGGTGGCAAGCCTATGGCCACTTCGGGCACATTCCAATCCCGGACAATGTATTGCGTGCTCAGAATAATCTGAAAAATTTAATAATAGTTGCCCGACCTGGAGATCGAACCGAGGACCCCACGCGGCTAACGGTCTTAACAGGCGACCCCCCACCCTTATACCACAGAGGCGATTCCTTCTACTTTTAATTGATATAAATACGTCCAGACTAGTCCAGTGTGAACTGGTTGTGATATAAAATATTTTAATATTCAAACAAATATTCATTTTTTCCATGGGCCATACCCAATATGTGAGGTTTAAGGTCTTTGGATTTAAAACTTCTAAAAAAAAACCTAAAAAAGGAAATAGGAGGCCTTAGTTCGGTTTCCGCAATGAAAGGAATAATTCATTATCAAGTGTGTCAGCCGAGACCTGAACATCATAATAAACAGCTAAAACTAAGGTCATACCATAACCAGAACGCTCAACTTAGACGTCGATGATGACTTTATAGTATCCCTGAGCCGAATTCTGTATTAAATAATTGCCTAGTCTTGCCATAAATGCAGTAACAAGGAGGGTCTTTTTGATTGCAAACAACATTTATTACTTTTACAGAGTGTTAGCCTAATATACAAACAACATTTATTACTTTTACAGAGTGTTAGCCTAATATACAAACAACATTTGTTACTTTTACAGAGTGTTAGCGTAATATACAAACAACATTTGTTACTTTTACAGAGTGTTAGCCTAATATACAAACATAAAACAATTAAGAATATAAAAAAGCTTATTGAAAGTGGTCTCCATGGCTGCAATACAGTGTATTGAAAGTTAAGGCCAGTTATCATTAGAAGCAGTCCTTCCATGTGGAAATTCTTTACTGCCGATTGTATGGATTGTTCTAGGGGCTCCCACTTCGAGCAAGCTGTGCTCTATAAAAGTGAACATAAATCATAATCTAGCGGATCAAGATTACTAGTACTACTAACTAGACGACGGAGAGCCTTCAGCTTTAATGAAATCCGAGACGTTCACTTGCAACCAAGGCTGCGTGGACCGAGCTTTATGCCCCGGCGCCAGGTCTTACTGGAAGGACCTTACTTAGTTCTTGAGCATGGTGTTATTAAGGGCTTAACTACCTTCACAAGAATGGTATCTTGACGCACTTGTGCCGATGTTTTGATACCTTTTTCACAAAGACATGGTTCAGTCACTCCCTCATAGCTAACACGCCACGTGGTCCTAGGTGCCACCTTCATTCCCGGGATAAAATCTCTTGCTTTTTCGAAACAAATTTCTCCGAATTCTTTCCCTTTGATCTTTGAGCACATTTTTAGTACGAACAATACGTGGTCGGCCAATCTTTCTCTGTCAGAAACAGAGGAAGTCACGTTGTACCTATTAGTAGCCCGGTACACAAACTTATGACTAATGCCAAGTGTAAAAATTGCATTTGGCTCCATATCTAGTGTGTGTGAAGTAATCACAGGTATTCTGTAATTTTATTCTGATATTCCTCTATTTTGATATCGCAAAATGTTGTACAGTGTGTTGGAGCCAAAATGAGAAAACACATTGAACAATCGTGTAAAAATAAGAGATTACAAATTAAAATTTAACATATTTCTATTTTTCACTTGTAACAGTATTTATGGCCAGACTAAGTATATTATCATTATCAGCTCTTATCGGTCCACTGCTGGACATAGGCCTATTTCTATTAATGCCAATACGATATATTTATTTATTTATAAGTAAAAACATAAATGATGAGAATTTTGTGAATACCTAGATTTTGATTCTCTCGTCTTCTGAATTGCAATGAGATGCACATTAAAGACATAGGACAAGGTGAATGTTAGTTCAGGAGAAAGTGTTTCTTAAGAGTCTAAACCCACAGCAATGAGGATTCAGGCATCACTGGTCACATCAGTGGCTATGGACTAATTCTAAAATTGATAGCTATATTCAGCCATAAACGAAAGAATATTCTTTATACCTGGTTAGCATTCGCCCTCTGTTCATCTCGGACTGCTCGGAGGATCCTTCTCACCATGTTAGCAGCTGTCAGTTCAGCAGGCAGAGCTTGCTTTATGTGTCGGCCAACAGCTCGTAATTTGTTACATAACACTCTGGAAGAATAAAATTTTTGCAACACAGTCATTTTAGATTACAGAGTAACACACTTATCATGAAATGGGGTTACTTAATTCTCAACTAGTGGCACATTTTTTTAAAAAGACTAAAGTAATCAATTACCCGACCAAACCAGAAAGAGGGTGTTGTTATTTGATTGCCAAACAGGTATGCATGAAGAGGGCTGCAGCTCCCCCTCCTGTGGGTGCCAACCACTCAAATATCTTCTCCGGGAGGTGCCGGTGCGCTTGAAACTATCCATTTTCTAAGGGACGACCTGGACAAGTTTACCTCCCCACAATTCCCTGGGGAGTCTATGTAGACTCTGTATGTTATATTATGAGACTGGATATAAATTATTCATTTACATGTAAACCTGACAATTTTTAATTTAGTTATGTAACCTATTCTATGCTCTCTCATTAGGTAAAACTTGTAAGGACAGTTTTAAGTTATGAAATAAAATAAAATAAATAAATTTTGAGGGATGTAGTGCCATTGTTCTAGCTAACCACTTATTGGTTAGCTTTGCCTACAGGTGTTTGTATATATTAATTCAGTACGAACATGTGGTAATGCAAATGTTTGTACTACCTCTCTCTGACTATTCCTTCCCCTTATTATAAAAAAAATCAGTATCATAAAATGTGTTATAAACATGCCAATAGGAAAAAAAATAATAACACACAAAGCCTTGCTCAACATTCATCACACAGATCCTTACCTGTCAATAAAATGTGACAATTGGAATTTTAATATTACCACTTTACACAAATATCTTAAAAAGTTATTCAAATCTCGCCTCTGTGGTGTTATGATGCGGGTGTCGCCTGTTAAGACCGTTAGCCGCGTGGGGTCCCGGGTTTGATCCCCAAATCGGGTAACTATTATAATAATGTTTTTTCAGATTGTTCTGAGCATGCATGACATTGCCCGGGATTCAAATGAGCCCGAAATGGCCATAAGTGTCAGTACCTTGGCTAATTGTGGGTGTTCTAGTATATATACTGGACTTACTACTTGTGGATGTACTAGCACACCTCTGCATACCAAAATTTTTTTTTAATCTTGGGTAATGCACCCTTATTAGGATGAGGCATAAGATTCAGTAAGGGAATTTTTGTATGATTCTGTACTACTGTTGGTCCCAATTGCACTTGTAATTGCTTCCTTCACTGTTGGACAGTCAGTTTGTACACAATGCTCTTATTGTGTTACACATTTAATTATGTTATTAAGTGTTTGATTAATGATAATATGTTCTTGTAATGTGATCCTTTTATTCTTACAACCATAATGTGTCGCAAAAATACTTTACTAATACTTGTTAAGATGAAAGTTTTGTGTTACACACAAAAGTGGGAATGTTTAGGTATTTGTTGTTATTGTAATACTTACAGTGCAGTTGTGTCCTCTGCTTCAGTTATGATTAGCTCTAGCAGGTCAACAGTAGCATGTGCTATATTAAGTGATCCTTGTAGTTTCCTGTAACATAATGTACTGACAACTTTGCATTCATATAATCACTAATGTGATATTCATTCTTATATATCAGACATCGGACACAACAAAGTAAGTAATGTATCTTAAGATAGAATAAAAAAAATATTAAAACAAAACATTTTACAAGCCGAAATGCATTCAAACAGAAAATCCTAAACAGAGAACATAATTTAGGTTAGATTTCATACAATGTGTAACCAAAATGTTTGAAAACATATTTGGTCCCTGTTTATAAGTAGAGCTGCTTTCTGTGTCTTACTAAACATATTTTAAAGAGAGTCAAGTCAGTCCCTGCAATGTTTGAATTCACAATTGGAATCAATAGGAATTTGTTATGTTACCAAATTTATTCTTTCTCCTGGCAGGATGATATCTGCTCAGTCTGCTATTGATTCCTATACACTCTGATTTCAATGTAAAAGGTTTGCTACATAACCACATAACATGAGTCATATCTACCCCAGCTACCAGTAGATAAATATAGCATGATAAAACATATCAATGATTACATATCCAATTTGGTCATGAAATCCTTATTGCAATAATTTAAAATTAATTGATTAGATGTGTTAAATTTCGAAACGAGTCCTACAATTAATTGGATGATGCAACATTCAAGTTTGAATATTTTCTTAATATGTGACTGGTAAAGGTCTTATCAATCATACATGTTCTTTCACCAGTCCATTGGAAACAACATTTCACTCAATACAAAGCAGCATTATGATTTTAAAGCTTTTTCTTCGAGTATAAAGAGACCCTAATTTAAATGATAACCTACCTCATTTTAATATTAATTACTTAGATTGCCTAAATAAAGCCTATTGTTATGTACCATTAATAAGTAATTTGTGATATTCATTTAGAGGATAGCATTAGACCTAATTCCATAAAAGTATAAGGAAACGTGCCATGACTTACCCAGCTCGGATATTTGAAACAAATTTGACTATCTTTTCGAAGCTTTTCTCGTCAATATCAGCTGATATTCCTTCTGAAGGTGCCATTGTGTCAATAAATGTGAACTCTCTTCTTTATTTATAGAATTACTGTAACTTTTTTTCTCAGAACAACCTAATATGATTACGTATTTTGAATTTTGAAAAAGAAAAACAATGTTGACTTTTTTTAGTCGTCCTTCAGGACAGGCTAAGATCATATGGCCCTACCGCCTTGTCCCATTAGACAATGTTGATAATTCAATGACAGGGTATACGACATTGGCATTTTTTGTACAATAAACACGTAATGAAATACAAATATATTGCTATATTCGTAGGTTTTTCTAATAAGCTCACTTGAGACTGATATGTGGAAAATGACTCCATATTGAAGTTTATAGTAGGATAAAGATTGTATCTCCACCATGGTTCAAGCCTTGTTGTGGCAGTGGCTCTCAGTAGCCTCGGGTGAACCGAGATACCTTAGGCGAACCGAGGGAGATGCTCTTTGTGGGGTACATAGATCCTGCAAGATGAAGGTACTAATGAGGATGAGGTTGTGGCGCTTTTTTACTACTCTTAAACTCTCCCCATTGCTGTCCCAGAGTTGATGGGGTTATCCTGTGGTGCGGGCCAACTCCCTCTGAGGAGGTGGTGTTGGTCAATTAGGGGACTGAATAGCCGTCGAAATGCCCTGATAATTTGCATTTATATATGTACCGAACCAAGGGCCAATTGATGGCTTTTGCGGTGATTTTAGTGTGTATTCTGCACTGTAATATGCCGAAAGCCCCAAACTTTACTGGATCCCAACAAGTGCCGGAGTTGGCGTTTTCATGATCGAACGACCAATTATTTCATTAAATAGTGAAAAGCAATCTTCAAGCAAAATTAATTTTCTGTTTAGTATAACTTATCTATTTGATATCTCTTGGTTATGATTTTGTTTCTCTTCCATATAATCTTATTAAATTAAATATAAACATCAACACTAAATCAATAAAAAACAAGAAACACCAGGATTCATATTTTATAATGAAGAAATGATATACAAATTACATTATAAAAGTAACTCTAAAAATGGAAAACAGATATAACACATTAGTACCATAGGTACAAAATAATGTTAAACTAGTTTATAGAAATAAGGTGTGCCCACGAAAAAGTTTTTCCACAAATTTTCTGTATCACTTTCATCCTCAGAAAAAGACGTCTGCAAAGTTTTATTAGATACTTGTTTCCTACTTGATTTACACGCATGAGGATAATATGGTTTAAATCGGTTGGTATACTTTTTACTACAATTAGTTCGAAATACAAAAGATTTTGGTGTTGAAGTAGAATAATTCACAATTGATGTGTCGGGTGTATTTTCTCGGCGTTGTATTTCGTTACTACTACTAGATCCTATGTCAACGTTTAGCTCAACCTCCATCAACAACTGGTTCTTGTGCAATCCTAAAATTTCTGCCTCAAATCCTTGAGAATATCTGCTTGGTATAGACACAGAGGACAGTCTTGTATCACCTCCGCGTCTTACCACATCAGGTTCTGGTATCGAAAAAGTATCGCTTTTTACTGAACTTGCAGCTGTAACCAAAATCACAAATTGTAAGTTGTATATAATATAGTAAGTAAAGTGTTAAACTAATTGGTTTATGTTCTTGTAAAAATACTACACTACCGTACTCTAAATTGACAGGGATGCTGTCGCGTTTAGTGCAGTATGTTTGTTTCCGTTGTCCCATTGTGATTAGGGAAAAGGTAAGAAAGGCAACACTTCCACATAACAAACGGTGGTTATCAAAAAGTACGACGGCAGCCTGACTCCAGTGGCCTACTTCTAACTCGGTGGGGTTATTTTATGGGGGACAAAAATCGGAGTGCTTTGACTACCGACTACCAATGGCCGAATTATTGTCGGGCAGTTGCGTTGCCCTCCTCCGCTCCCCGAAATGAGCGAAATACTAGTCACAAACGGCTCGAAACGCTGTCACTTTGCGACCGCGTCTAGTTCACGAGAGTACCGCCAGGTACTACCACTTGCTACCTACATTTCACTAAAAGCGGCAGTTGTTGACGCCCGTGGGATCGGCATTACATATTTGGCTCATAGAATAACATTTGAAAGTGGCACGCCAGCATAATGCATATAGCTATCACTTTACGATAGCTATTCAGGCTACCATGTTTAGTAGGTTGTGAGGGTCCTATCATCATCACATCATCATCGTCACAATCGGCCCTTATCGCTCCACTACTAGATATAGGCCTCTTTCAATGAACGCCAAGACAAACAATCACCTGCTACTGGCATCCATCCCGGACCGGTCACTGCATGGAGATCGTCTTCCCACCTGGTGAACGGTTAAGTACAATTTACACCTTTTTTTTATTGACGCGGGGAAACGCATTTACGCGCCTTCACTGGCCCTGGGTGCGGTCCAATGGTGTGTGGGGCTCGCATGATATAGGGCCGAATACCTACAAAAACCACCGCGAATACCACCGGAGCCGCCTTTGGTGAGGTGCCCCGGAACAGCAAATCATCAGGGCACCTCGACGGCAAGTCA
The DNA here is from genome assembly GCA_017140195.1 of Eumaeus atala. Lineage (NCBI taxonomy): Eukaryota > Metazoa > Arthropoda > Insecta > Lepidoptera > Lycaenidae > Eumaeus > Eumaeus atala. The sequence continues at coordinate 17,036 of JAFELO010000352.1, read as the reverse complement.
GCCCCTTGAAGGGATCGACGCTACCTCCACAGATGGGGTTGTTCCGCACCACATTACAACCCCACCGACTTTGGGACAATGCAATGGGGTGAGGTTTCCATCCTCGCCTCTTGCCCCGTGCGCAAGAGCGCCGCCACTTTTTCTCTTTGGTCCCCTCTTCTTCTACTCTAAGGGGGGTACAAAGAGCGTCACCTCCTCCTGCTCTTTAGTCCCATCTTCTTATGGGAGGGGTACTAAGAGCCGCCACGTCCTCGGTGGCTACGCTCAAGGTGTTTCGGATCACCCCAGGCTACAAAACCACACCGCCACGACAAGGCTTGAAACATGGTGGGGTCCACTTCAAAACCATACTGGAACACCCAACATAGCACTTTCAATAGCCCGTTGAGCTACCGCAAACTTGCGAACCAGTCCTAAATTAAGAGGCCATGTTTCGGCCCCGTAGGTCATCACGGGGAGAACGTATTGGTTGAAGACTTTCGTCTTCAAGCTCTGCGGTATAGGTGACGTGAGAATGTGACGAAGCTTCCGGAACGCTGCCCAACCCAACTGAATCCTTCTATCGGCTTATAATTAATTGCAATAGTTGCCCAAGGTAGACGTATTCGTCTACGACTTCGAGAATCGCACCATCGACGTTGACCGGCCTAGAGGGAACGTATTCGTTGAACATGAACTTTGTGTTATCCAAGTACATCCTACGCCCAATACGTCGGAAGGATTCATTTAGGCTGTGCAACATTTCCTGCAAGCTCTCCAACGATTCGGCCAACACAACGGTCGAGAGTCCTAATGGAACATCATTGCCAAAAAAAGGGCAAAGCATTTGCAAAACCTCTCCTAGTGCACGGGTTTATACATGTAGGTCGCTTAACAAAAATAGTCGTTTACAATTAAAAATATATGAACAAACCCTTGTTTTCAGCAAGCTCCTCCATTGCTTCTTCTCCTTCTTCGGACTCAGGTTCCTCTTCACTCATTTCAGTATCTTTTTCATTTTTAATAGCTTCTCCTTCTTCAGCCTCAGACTCCTCTTCACACTCTTTGTTATCACTTTCACTATACATTTCTTCTCCTTGTTCAATCTGATATTTCTCTTCACTTACTTGAGTATTTCCTCCATTATCTATTACTTCTTCTCTATCCTCAGATTCCTTTTTAAATTTATTAGTATCTATTTTACTAATAGTTTCGTCTTCTTTATCGACCTCAGGTTCCTCTCCACTCATTTCAGTATCTATTTCATTAAGAATATCTTCTTCTTCTTCAGCCTCAGTCTCCTCCTCACACTTTTTAGTATCATTTTTACTATACATTTCTTCTCCTTCTTCAGTCTCAGATTTCCCGTCACTCACTTGAGGATCTCCTCTATTGTCCACTACTTCTTCTCCATCCTCAGCTTCGACTCCACACTTTTTAGTATCACTTCTATCATCAATTTCTTCTTCCTCGACCTCGTATTGCTCTTGACAAATTTTATTATCAATCGCTTCTTCTTCTTTAGACTCCTGTTCAGATATTCTAAATTTACTTTCATTACCAGGGGATAGAAATCGGGCGCAATTTTTGAAATACTTCTCTTGTACGCATTCATATACAGTGTTATCTTCGTATGTAGTTTCATCAGTTACAATTTCGCTTTCTGTTATGGATTTTGTTTTACATTCTTGCAGTAAAATAGTCTTATTAAGAAGTAGATTATTCTCAAGGCTTGAGTTGCTAATTGTTTGAGAATGTATATTGTATTCAGTGTTTGATAACTTATTGGAATTTACGTACATAACTGATTGCGCTTCACCGACCGCAAAGTTTTTAGATGCATTCAAAGCTAGAGTTTTGTAGTTACTAATTTTATCATAATAAGTATCTTCAGTGTAAATCATTCCTGGACTGCCAAATGATTCTATTTCTTCTTCACTATTGTTATCAGAGTAAATGTGTAAATAATCTCGTCTATACAATCTTTGCATTTCTTTTTCTAACGCCGCATAAAATTCTACCGATTCATCACAACATGTTCTCGGTCTCTTAGGTACCACTTCAATTAATAAATCTGGTAAGGGGCTAGGGGGACGATTCTCCTTACTCGCTACTTCTGAGCCATTTTTACTATGTATATCACTTTTGCTGTGTAAAGTTGATAAATATTGAACTAGAGATTCATCTCCTTCTGATATTGTAGATAGCACTGAAATATTATTAATTTAATATATGAGAGATAGTGTTGTATTCACAACGCACACAATCAGTCTGACTAAGTTCCAATTAATATAAAAATTTTAAATATGAAATATGAAAATTTGTATGTATGTTATTTAAATGAAATTTTGTACAAATGTAAATGCAGTAAGCAAAACAGTCTAGAATAACGTATTAATAGAATATTTGCCTTTTTGTTCTAAACATAATAATGGTTCTATCGAAATAGATTTTTTGCGGTTACAACTGTGGTGGTGAGCTAGTTAGTTGCTACCACATCTTTAATAATACACTTTCACTTACTAAGTAGTATAATTTTACTTACTAGATTCTTCTTCAAATAGTCGTCGAATGCGCGAGTAGTATCTGCTTCTCGTCCATTCCTCTATTTTGATCTCTGGATCCATAATCGTACTGCACTTAAATAAATAAACAATAAATGCTTTGATGCAGTGGGTGGGGTAGTTTCATATTTTTTTCGACTTTTTGACATTATTATTTTATTTGCAAAGATTATAATACCATTTTGAAACGTAATAGATAGGAGCTGATACAAAAAATGAACAGCCTTGTTTACTCATTCACTCGTCAGCTGTCGTCTGTTGCTTGTCATCTGTCACCGCAAAATTAACGATTCAAATCGATCGAAACAAAAATATACCCAAAAACATAAATTTTACGTGTAATTAAATTCAAATATTAGTCGCTTGGTGTTCGGTATAGTACCTCAAAAACTCCCCTTTTTATTAAATATAATGGAATTTATTTTTCTCGCCAGTTTAAAAACTATTGAAGGTGTAGTAATACTGTAACGCTTGAGCGAGTGTTAGATCCGGAAATACAGATGTTTTGTTAAAAAATATGCTTTGAAATGTGACAATGGACCTCTCCCCTGATGATGAAAACTTCCAGGGTCGTCTCCTTCACCAAGTAAGAGATATATTATTACTAGTTCCACCTGTTCGCTAGAAAGTTGTCACATTTAGGGGTATTAAATTTATTGTTTAAAAAACAACTAAAAATCGTCCAGGTGCTTGTATGCGAATTCAATTGAATTTGCTGGAAAAATACACCTTCTTCATCGTTCCGGCGTCCAGCAGCAGACTTGGCACATTTCGTATGAATTATTAGTGTCAGAGTGCAGACTATAATATCTACAATGTTCTAACATACTTTCGTTCCAGAAGGAAACAAGTAGGAAAAGTGTTTATTACGTGAATACTTTACTTTGTCTTTTATGTGTGAGAGATTTACCTTCCTGATTATGAAATTTGATTTCATATGATGATGATTGTATTGGAGTCTACTGACTCCTCTCCACGCACGAGTACTTCTAAACAAAGGTACTCTATGACCAAAATTATAATCATCTTAAGCTGTTAATGGTCCACTGATCAATGTACACATGTTTCAATGGAAGTCAAGTAGTCTTATCTCCTGCCACTTGTTCCCAACCTGGAGCCCAGACTGCATGAAGATCATCTTCCCTTCTGGTGAGTGCAATACAACATTCCAACCACCAATTGGTATTAGTTATTGATATTTTATTTCTAGGCAGCATTGTGGGATAACCTGGAGCTGCTACAAGAGTTGCTGAGCAATGGAGCAGAAGTGGACGCTAGAGATACACATCAAAGGAACGCCTTGCACGCTGCTGCTCTAGCAGAACGTAGTCGCTGTTTGCCAGCTCTTTGCTCTGCTGGAGCTGATGTTGATGCTCGTTCCGATGATGAAACTGGAGGAAAGGTACAAAACTAGTTCATATTATTATAATGGTAGTTCACAATTCTCTGTGGTGTTTTCTCTTATTTTTTTATAAATTAGTAGTAGCTCCTTGGTCAAGCTGGCACAATTAAAAAACCCAGCATGGATTCACTACCTCATGCTAAACACTTTTTTAATACGAGATAATCACCAGCATAATAACTCGATGACAGGATCTAACTGAAATGGTTCAAGAGTACACTTGCTTATGGTTAATTGTTCAAAAGTACACTTGTTTATGCCACCTCCTCTCTGTATTTGCTCTGAGCTTGCTACTCAACACCCATGCAGAAAATTATAATAGCTTCACTGTATTTATTGATTTCTAGAATAAGTTAACATATTCAGTGTAGGTACTACTCTGACATGTGCTTATTCCTCTCTGAACAACGTTTCTCTTACTCACGATTTTTAAACAGCATAAAACGCCGGAGCATCACTGCATCTATACCTTTTTTTCTCTTTTTATGCGGTGAAACTCATTGACACGCCTTCACTGACCCTGGTGTGTTGGGCTCGCGGCACACTACAACGCTCAATACCTACAGACACCACCACGAGTGCCATCAGTGCCGCCTTAGGTGAGGTGTCCAGGAACAACAAATCATCAGGGCACCACTCAAAGGGACCGACTCCACCTCCACAGTACTCTTCTTATAAGAGGGTTACAAAGGGCATCCACCTCCTCGGTTCAATTGGCTTCGTGAAAGGTGTCTCGGATAACCCCAGGCTACTGAGCCCCACGGCCACGACTAGGTTTAAACAATGGTGGGGAGTTGCAATACCTGGATGCATAATATACCTGGATGCATAATATACCTGGCTGGACTTACACCGCTTGGAAATGACTATGAACTATCTGTTAGAAGTGGTGTTTACGAATTTTTCCACAGACAGCACTGCACATAGCCGCGGAGCGAGGTCACGCGGAGAACGTGCGCACCCTGCTCACCGCCGGCGCCGCGCTGAGCGCGCTCACCGCGGCCGGCGACACCGCACTCGCGCTGGCGGAGCGCAACCGCCACCGGTACGCCGCCAACCTGCTGCGGGAGGCTAGAGGTGAGTTGAGAAAGGGAGGGAAAGCTAAAAGTTAGTGGAAGCTAGAATATCAAGCTACATGATAGAGGTAGCTAGAATATGGGGGAAGGGGCTAGAACTACACTTACGTGAAGGCTTGTGCAGGCAGCAGGTAGGCTAGTTGATGTTAAAGGTTGGTGGAGAGATGCTTAGCGTAGGTATATGTTTTGTGAGTTTACGAAATCCTTTTTTATTAACTTATTATTTTATAATTTAGGGGGACAAACAAGCAATCGATGCCCTTTGACGACAATCGACGCCCATAGACATCCGCATTGTCATGCCGATGCGTTGCTCTCTTTCATCTTCCCGTCAATAATATTTTATTCTTGGCCAGTTAACAAGGTTTAGTACTATGCTTATCCTGAAGCAGGAGTACATGGCTCAGCAGATAAGCTTATTCTGAAGTAGGAGCACATGGCACAGCAGGTAAGCTTATTCCAAAGTAGGACATGGCTCAGCAGATAAGCTTATTGTGAAGTAGGCGTGGCACAGCATGTAAGCTTATTCTGAAGCAGGAGTACATGGCTCAGCAGATAAGCTTATTATGAAGTAGGAGCACATGGCACAGCAGGTAAGCTTATTCTGAAGTAGGACATGGCTCAGCAGATAAGCTTATTCTGAAGTAGGAGCACATGGCACAGCAGCTAAGCTTATTCTGAAGCAGGAGTACATGGCTCAGCAGATAAGCTTATTCTGAAGTAGGAGCACATGGCACAGCAGGTAAGCTTATTCTGAAGTAGGAGTAAATGGCACAGCAGGTAAGCTTATTCTGAAGTAGGAGCACATGGCACAGTAGGTAAGCTTACTCTGAAGTAGGAGTACACAACTAATAATAATAATAATATTTGTGGACTTATCACACCACGTTAGCCCAGCCCTGTGCTAAGTACCGTAAGGACTTGTGTTACAACTACTAAGGCAAAGGAAATATATTTAATATTTTTATGTTTTTAAGAAATCTTATATATTTAAGATTTTTGTTATAG
>JAFELO010000351.1:23312-37571 GCA_017140195.1 Eumaeus atala | reverse complement strand
GGTAGGGGGGCAGGGATGTACTCAACCTGCTCGACCTGCTTCGCGGTCGGGCGGTTTTGTGCCGGCGCTTGTGGGGCTCTCGGTCCCCTGGGCGGGGGCCCAGGGTACCGAGAGTTTTTGTATATCTTGGGGGCCTTTGGGCACCCCTAGTAATTGGCCGTGTGGCCCGACTGGCCACACAGTACGCATGCGGGAGGTTCCGCGGAATTCCTGTCTCTGAGACAGTCCGCGGTGGCGTGATCGCCCAGGCACTTAACGCACCGGGGGCGCCCGTAACAATTCCGCGCCGAGTGCCCGTAGAGTTGGCACCGGTGGCATTGGCCTGGTGCCCTCCTCTTATTCGCGGGCTCGACGCGGAGATTCGTCACTTTGCTGATTGCTCGGACGTTATAAATCTCCTTGCTCTCAGGAGATAGAGTCAGAACGACCAGCAACATGTTGAACGGCACTTGCGTCTGCGTGCCCTCTCTTTTTTCCAGTCGGTACATCCTGTGTACCTCCACCACTGGGATCTTCTTGTCCCTCAGCTCTTGCGCTACCTCCTCAGTGGTGACCACTTTAGGGATGCCCTTTATCATCACCCTCAGGTGGCGCTCCTCCTCTAGGGCGTACGTGTGGTACATAATACCACCCTGTCGGAGTAGTGCCGTTAGTCGGCGGTGTTCACCAGGGGAAGCGGTGTTTACTCGTATGCCGTTTCTAGCGGCTCCCGCGGAAATGTAATTAATACATTCCTCGTCTATTATTTTCGTCACATTTTTCCACTCATATTCATCGTGGACGATGATGGGTGGTGGACGCTTGTTGTTGTTTGCGGTCGTGGGAGGTTGTACCTCCATGGCGACCGGGGCCGCTTTCGATGGCTGTTTAGGGGACGGCGAAGGTCCCGCGGTCGGGGCGTGGGTGATCTCCGCCGCTGTGTGTTTCATCGCCTTGGCGGGTGGGGCGTCTGTGTCTGATTTGACAGACTCCCCGGCAGAGTCTCCGCTTCCCACGCGGAGCTTCCTCTTCTTCAGCTCGAGTCTGCGGTGCTAGCACCCGACGTCGACATGGCCTCTGTGGTAGAGGTCTCCTCCTCGGCATCGGAACTGTCATACGTTTTCACGTAATCGTCCGCTGCGTCGGGATAGTTTGCTTTAAGGAACTCATAGAGTTCCTTAAATTTCTTATCCTTAGCCATCCTCGATGGCTGTTTGTGCCGTTTGACCGGCAGGCGTGACTTCTTCAAATTATATTTTTAAAATTTTTTGAGAACTTTGGCCTTTTAATTGAGGCCCTCCCGCTGTGCGGGGGGGTGAATAAGTATGGTTGGGTGTCCTATTTGTAATAGGGTGTGTTTTATCGCCCTAGTAATTTAACTCTACTTACGGTTTTAGCTGCGAGATGTGCAAGTTACCGGCGCGGCAGGCAGCACGTGTGATTTCTCACTTTAATCGCGAATCTCTTACAAAGGTTGACTCTAACGTAAGAGCAACGGAATGCGGATCGAGGGAGCCGCTTTAACTAATTCTTCGGAACGAGACGGCGGACACTTAACACAAGGCACAATAGACCTTCACACGGACCGCTTTGAGGACAAAGCGAACAAAGGCGGTGCGGCGGACACACGGGACAATGGCGGCGTGGAGACACACAACACAAAGGCACCGCTCGGACACTTGGCATTGCGAACAATAGCGGACAATAGCGTCGGACACAACAAAGGCGGGCGAGCACAGTCGAAAGACACGTCTGCTCGCTACCGAAGTTGAGGTCGAACTGTTCTTTAGTCCTCACAAGACTCCTCGATGAGCACTTCTTCTAGAGTGTCCACACAGAACAGCAGCAGACAGAAGACCTCACACAGCGCGCGCAAGCAAGACAGCACCATCGTTATCTCGCTCTACTATGTAATACTCACAAGACTCCTCGATGAGCACTTCTTCTAGAGTGTCCACACAGAGCAGCAGCAGACAGGAGACCTCACACAGCACGCGCAAGCGAGACAGCACCATCGTTATCTCACTCTTTTGTCCGTCACAGCACACACACGACACTGGCACATCACTAGCACTATGTTTGTGTCTCACATAAATTCAAACTTAAGAAACGTTCACATCAAATTATGCCTTGAAGTTTCCGTACATGGCAATATCGATCGCCGACACAAGCACCTGAAACAAAGAGAAATGTGTAATTAATATTTAACATTTGATAAGTTACGCGCGGCTCTACGAAGAGGAAGGGAAACCACACCAGACCTAAGTGAGATATATTTTCTTGGTTGCTCACAACACGCTCCGACGTGCTGACTTTTAGTTTTTATGAAAACATTGACTGCATTATCAGATAGCGTTCGCCAACAAATAGTGTCAGGCGTAACAAATTAAATTTATGACTGAAAATCCTATTCAGTGGCTGTGGACCCACAAAACAGCTGGTGGTTTCGGCATTCAAAAGCACCCGATATACAGTAATCCGCCATCAGTAAATTGGAATAAAATTTGACTGAGATATATAGATACAGCAATCCATTCTCTCTGACATTAGGGAGATGGCGTGAAGATGTGTCTCTGTTGTAGTATATACAATAACTTATAAAGAAAATTGCATTTTGAATGTTATAGAAGCTGTTCAGGCCGGAATGGTTTTCCATTATTCACTTTCAGTACATTAAGCGAAGATGTCTCGGCCGCTATTAAGAATTTATATTTCTTTGCACTACTATCGTGGCAGGGTAGTTATGTGAGGTTCGTGATGTGTAGCACTCCTTTCACTCTACCTACCCAATTAGGCAACTGGCGTGATCGTGCAGTTGTTGTCACTTATTTTATATAATATAGTATTTATAAGAAGTCGCACAAATATAGGTCATTGTCAATATATTCATTCATCATTCAAGGTCATTGTATAAAAGTCACCGCTTCATGCCGAAGAACTGTTCATTAAAAAGTTGGCACATACAGTACACGAATATTCAATGCTAATAAAGATAGCGTTATAACTGGGCCAGAAATGATTACGGGATGCGCCACGTGGATTGATGAATGTTTCATGTGAAAGCGAAGTTCTCTCGTCGAATGTATTTGCTTATTTTTAATTATAAAACTGCTATATTTACTGTATGTTATCTGTATACAGATAATGTTATTTGCGTAACATAACCATTCCTCACTCATCATTTTCTTATTTAAATCTGTATAGTGAATATTTATGAACATTCGCTGCGTCTGGTCTGGTCTGGTATAGCGGATAAAATTAGTGGACGGAGTTGACTGTGGATGCTTTGAAAGAAGTTTTTCTTAAATTAAAAAATAATCCCACCAAGAACGTCGTATAAATAACTTGCCATGTCGCCATGGGGCTGCTTATTATTCTATAAAAACTAATGATATATTTATGCAAAGCCAAGCCAAGTTTGAGGTCCTCCATTGCGATTTCATTTTTAATTTAGTTACACTTTATGTGAACATTATGTACGTACATTCTCTCGTTGACACGTCCGAGTCAACGGTTTTTCCTATTTATAATAAACAGTTCACAAAGGATTTTATTTTACATACGCAGTTTAAGAGGGCTCGCACAATGCTTGCAACAAAGCATAAACAAATTCATGCAGTTTATTGTACTCGAGGGCGTGTTGTTGCATTACTGCGCCACAGTCAGTTAGTTTAAGTGTGTATGTGTATCTACTGGTAACTTTATTTGTTTATCTTGTACACGTGTCACACTTCTTCAAAATTGACAAATTGCAGGATGTCATGTCAAACCTTTACATTATACACATATCCCATGTAGGCTACAACTAGGAATGTTATCAATTATCCTACAATAATAAAGCTTCAGTACTAATAAACATAAAATACAATTGATGTCTTCAGTTCACGCGAATGTTACCCATTACAATAAAACTACTTTTTACTGTGGTTTAATTAATTATTAAACTCCTGACGTTTCAAAAGCTTTACAGCAACAACTCGTCACCATGGTTGCTGTAATAAATATTTAATTTGACCCCGACATAACGCGACACAAATAACTTGGGGTTAAATAAAACGATACGTTCCAAGTACAAGCTGTAAAAAGTTTTCACAACAAGTTATTGTTGTGAAAACTTTTTACAAAACCAACCGTAATTAGACACACGGTCTGTATCTCGACGCGCGCAGCCTCAACTGCGGGTAATCCACGTCAGCGATGTTTGATCTCACAGAATAGCAAACTGATACATTAACCTGATTCAACAACGTTTAAGATTATCGCTGTCCACACCGAGAACACGCGCAGTAGGCTCGAGGCTGCGAGGGGTGTGTATGACAAGCCGACGGCGACAGGGTTGCTAATAATATTCAATACTATACTTCCCAATGAAAAAGATTGTAACGAGTTACCGGCGTAAACTGTGTGTCCGCCCCGACACGCGACTAGAGTTTACTCCACAACGAACATACAAGTGACAGATGCGAGCGACGTACAGCGACTACAGTAGCGGTAAAGCTCAGAGTAACTGAATAACATCACTTTTTCTTGTACAGGGGGTAAAACGAGGAGTCGAATCATCTTGACGACTATCGACACACATGGACATGCGTATATTGTCAATAGTATATATCTTACTCGTCTGCAAATGATGTTTGGCACGGATATCGAGATATAGTTCAACCGGACATATACGTAAGAATACTTATTATCTCGGAAACGATACTAAACTCACTCGGGATCTCTCATATGTGTATTGTTGCTTATAGGACTTAACCCCCAGTTACACTGGTAGACATCTTAATTCTGACGCACTACAGATTAAGCACAAATCTTAAGCAGCTGTTGAATTATACAAAGTATCGATAAAACCAATTAACAAATATACACGACGAGCCTCCGGGACACAAAAACGAGTTCTGCTTTAAAATACACGTGCATTGTAAAATAAACCTTATTGTAGGTACTCGCATAAAGCTCTTTAGTGTAGCAAGCGTTTATAATATATCTCAATGTCTTGTGACTATCTTGTGTGCTGATTACCTGTAAAATGACTTCATCTTAACGAGATGTGTACGAGGCGTGTCTGTTTGCATATTGCTGTCGGTAGCGGCGGCTTATGTCAAGGGCGCTGTCTCGGATTTATTAACAAATGAAAAAAACATATTTTCTGTACCTACTTACAGTTCCATATCTCAAAAAGACACACCAAGTGAATAAGGGATCAAAATACTTCGAATGAATGAAAAAATGTCAAACATACATACAAACTTTCACATTTAAAACATGAATAGGATTTGCAGCATCAGATAACATTAGTAATACCATGCAATTACCAAGCGCACGCTACACTGAAACAACGCCAGCACGGTAATGATAAAATCAAACTACCGACAGCCCGAGGGTGGCAGGGAGCGACTGCCCCTTGGACTGTTTAATAGCTCATGATGTGCCTCACATTGAAGGTAGAATATCTTAACACCACTGCGATGAATTTAAGTTTTGGATTTATTTTTATTTTAATTAATGATCCAGTTTTCAATAAACTGTTGCAGCTGCATGCAGTCGTTCTGCCTCCGCCTGCAGATCTTCACCAGCTTGAGCAGTACTTCGTCTGCACGAACTTGGAAGCCGCAGGCGCCTAGAAACTGACGGGAAGGAGCAGGACCCTGACACAAATCACTTGTTGAAGTTGTATGTGCTATTGTTTAATGTCCCTGTAAAAGTGGGCCTCTGCCGATGACCTTGGCACACGCGCCAGTCGACGGACCCCCGTATCTCTGTCAACACTGTGGAGCAGAGCGATGTTACTGCACCAGAGTAGTTATAAAACTAAGGCATATGAAAGAAGCAGAAATGAACCACATATGATTGCGAGCGATATCTGCCGCAATGAGGTTATTGGTTATTGAATTATACCTCACCAGCTCACAGATCAGACCTATCAGGAATACAGGACCGACGGCCTAACGTGCTCTACCGAGCCACCAGGGTGTAACACCGCCAACTTCCTGAATTCGGTCGGTTATTAGAAATTGAAAAACCCAATAATACTTTTTATTTTGGTCGACAGCCGCATATTGGCGCACACTTTTTCAACTGATGTTGACTGGTTACATTCTATACGCCGTTGGGCCGTCGGTTTGTTAGGAGATTTGCCATAGTCTTACAGTGAGAAGTAAAGTTATTCTCTTCTAAGAGGTAGTAATACATATACACGTACTGTAAGTACTTTACGATACAGTTTATATACCTCGGATACACAATATTGTAGAGCCAGTTACTGCTTAATTGAAGTAATAAAACCAAATCACTTAATAAGGTATGATAATTGAGTAGCGCTCTGCGATCCGAGAGAGATAAGAACCGGTCAAGTAAGTTTTAGAAGCTCGTTAGCATAATTTTGTGATAATTACGTAAAAAGCAAACACAAAGTCCAGCTTTATGATATATCTATATTGTAATAGTAAAAGTAGTTTGATAAGTCGTTCAGGTGACCAAGGATTGACTTTTGATCGTCTGTTTTAACGAACGAGTTTAACGAAGTATCAATGATGAGCAACAGTCCGCGCAGCTTGTACAAACTGTGAATGTTCTCTTCATCTTAACTACGAATTATTAAAGTAAATAATCACTAAGTAATACACGAGATGTTGAGTTATCGAGTAAACGTTTATAAACACGAACATGCCTATCCTGTCTATAATCATTTATTTTACTCGCCTTTGTATTGCTCGCTTTAAATATTTTAAACCATTTTATTTATCAACAATCACCAAAATTACGCTTTCTTACCGATTAATAGCAGGAGCAGACTGACACAGATTAAATCGCACTAAAATTTTAAACTCCTGATGCCAATGTGACCGTTACACCGTCATTTTATGTTATGAAACTAGCGATCTCCCCCGGCTTCGCCTGTGACCAAGGGAGGCGGAATTGCTACCGTACCAAATTAAACACTGTAAAAGGTTATTCGGGAATTGCTCTGTCCACTGGTATGGCCAGCGCTCCGTTCAGTAATTTGGAGAAGATCAATCACAAACGGAAAGATTTGGGGACTTTTTTTATAATATTGTGTTTAATATTGACTTTAGCTTTACTTGTACTAATTCATAATAACTTTTTATTCTCGTGAAGGTCTTTTCATCACCCGATATTACTTATGAGATATATACAGGCGCCTGCCTCTAAATATCTCACAAATATGAGGTCGGTTGTCTGTAATTAGCGCCATTTACGATGTAAGTACAAACTGAGATATATCTGAAATAGACGGGACCAGAATATCGATAACATGGAATGGAAATAGAATACATTTTATTTTTCATAAGATCACAATAAGGTAAATTACTGGTAATAACATGTAACATAAAGCACGACCTGAAAATCAGTTTAATAAGCAAAACATTCTAAGTAAAGTGCTAACAGTTCAAATAATTTACAACTAACCTTTTAAATTGGATATTCCTTGTGCGTCGCGTCTCCTCAATTAGTAATCCACATGTAGGACGTCGAACCTTACAGAACAAACACAGATATGAAGGTCGCAGTTTAGTCATGTTTACGATCACAACACCTAACATTAACAGCGCACAAGTGAACTATAAAACTCCGCAGGCCCAGGAAACTGACGGCCAACGGAATGCGGAGTCGGATCGGACGGGTTTGAGGGACTGACCGGCGACCGCCGTCATACGGCCGACCGGGTTGTTATATTAAGAAATTTATGTCCCTAAAAATCTTAATACGAAAAGTGTACACACTAAAAAACTACTTAAAAATTTCCACTATATTTTTTTCAATTTTAATCATTTTTATATCGTTTCTTTCACGAATTTCAGATATTTCTTGAATTCAGTAACATTTGTACATAACATAACATGTAACTAGCACATAACAGTAACACGCACGTTAATTTATAATTATAATTAAATACGATAATCCGAAATGTATGGGCTACATCATGTTGAAAACCTTTACAAACTCGTAAGCCTGTTCGTGTCGGCCCAATTTAGCTGCAAGGAAACACGAATCTATCTCCTATTCTATCTACGCCTACTACATAAATGATAATAATCACTCATCTGTTAAGCGAGCGAGGATGCTGTGAGATCTAAACAAAAGGATTGCCGTACTTTTAGTGGACTGGTCGGATATCGTAGCCAAATAGAACACTGACAGACCAATGAACCAAATTAAATCGACCTGTGTGGAGGTAGTTAGTAATGGGTTAGTGAGATAATAATGCTGAGTCATCGGCTTTTACCTGCAGCTGTTCAGTGTGCTGATCTATATATTTTTTAGATAATAACATTGTATTAAAATCATTATTATAATATCCTGACAATATAAGTGACCGATATTAAATAATTTATAAAAGAACAATAAGCCTGACTGAAAAGTAAATACAATTAATTTCAATGCTCTGCGTGTCCTCGCGCTGTGAAGGTGAATGTATCGTCTCTTCGTAGGCCGCTGATGCTGCAGCAAGGAGCACAGTAATCTATATACATAACCCACACGCTCGGAAACAACACGGATGAAAGCTACTTAAGTAGTAAGTGCGTGCAGTCCTCAGTTAGCACTGGAAAAACAGGAATAAGTTGGACGTTAAATAACCCTAAAGATGTCGTCATCACTGAGTCTCGATTTCTCGGTGACGTACAATTAGTCGCGCCAAGCTTGTAGTTCTGTGTCACTAAACAAGGAGTGACGCGCGGCTGCCCGCCACGTGGCAGGGAACATCTGACGGAGCGCAGCTCGTAGTGATCCCCGCCTGGACAGGGAACATGTTTACCGCTAGTCCACGGCCTAGTCCAGTATATACAGTTGTACATAACTATGACTAGTCCGACAGGCAGTAGGTAGTAGACTAGGTAAAGACAAGAGAACTTGCGGTCTGCGAGTCGAGTGACGTCTCAAGTACCAACATTCAGATGGTACTGAGACTGTTTGGAACTTTTTGAGACTGATCCCGAGGACTTTTTGTCTGGATTTGTTACCACGGATGAAAGCTGGGTTCACCACCATACTCCTAAATCAAAGCAACAATCCTAACAGTGGAAAAGATCAGACTCTCCTACACCGAAAAAGGCTAAGGTCGTTTTGTCGACTAACAAAGTCATGGCTTCTGTTTTTTGGGATGCGAAGGGCATTATTTTTGTAGATTATTTATCGAAAGGTCAAACTTTAAATTCTAGTTATTATAGTAACAATTTACGAAGACGCCGGGAAGAAATGAAAGAAAAAAGGCCGGGAATGTTGCGTAAGAAAGTTTTGTTTCATCAAGGCAATGCACGTGTTCACATTTCGGTTGAAACAATGTCTATAATCCATGATTGTGGCTACAAATTGCAGCCCCACCCACCTTATTCGCCAGATTTAGCCCGCTCAGATTATTATTTATTTCCAAATTTAAAAAAACATTTGGTGGCTCGAAATTTTCGACCAAAGTAAACGATTATTACCAAGCAGTAAACGATTATTTCGCCGACCTTCCGGAATCTTTTTTATTCGAGGGGATAAACAAGTTGCAGGTCAAGTGGAAGAAGTGTGTTGAACTAGATGGAGACTATGTCAAAAAATAAAAATAAATTTTGATCCACTTTTCTTACATTTTCTTGGTCGGGCTTAGAACTTTTAGATCCACCCTCGTTTATAGCGTCGTAAATAGTTTTGTCCCTTTACCTCGAACTAACTGGATGAGTGGAGTCCCATTATCCCATTGCGATGGTGATGCATGGCTCGCATGGATTGTTTATTATATGTGTGATGAACTGCAGAGTGGAAATAACGGAATTAATGCATGACAGTACTAACTGTAGGTACTGTACCTAATGATGATTCTATTATTGGTTCCCGCAACATTGCAATTGTGTTATAAATTATTTATTAAATAATACATTGTGTACCCCGTGTAACATAATAATGAGATCGCTCGCAATGATAATAACTTCGATATTCCATAAATCCAATTACCAGATCGCAATCGCTGATTATATATCAAATTGTATCAAGTCATAGATGTAAAATTTTATTACAAATATCCACGTTAACAATGTAGTCACAACATTTTTCCCTAAATTACTTAAAACCGCACAGGTATGTTATGTAATCCTTCCTCTAAATAGAGGGTCCGTAATGTTCTGGAAAACGTCGCTCGGCAAAGGTGATGACGAGAGCAAACACATCTGATGTTATATGTTTTTGTGACAGACGAGGGCAGCTGAACAGAGCTTTCGAAAATCTAAGCTGATTAATGGTCTCTTAGGTTAATGCACAATGAAACGAATTTTGTAGTAGTGTTTGCAAATAAGTGATAATGTGTAAAATGAATTTTACGAAACCATAGTTTCTTCACACCTTATGCTAATGTCCGTGCTCAAATATCATCATCAACTCTAGCTTGGAGTTCACGCTGTCATACAAATTATAGTGAAAGTGTAATTACACACCCACACACGCACACGCTCTGATACACACATCCACATATTTACAGATTATCTTGTTGCTGTTTGTTGATGAATCTTGCTAGCCCAGGCATTCGTTAATAATCTACAGATTAACAACGCACAGACAGCAAACATTGCAACGTTTTGGATTTTATGGGATCACCTGCAAAGGCTAAAAACACAATGAAATTTGTTTTCGCAGATATAGATTATTATAATGCAATACGAATTCCTGCTGAAAGACTAATTAATGATCAACCGTGCTATGAAATAATGCACAACGCTGGTACATAATCTCCCGCAGTAGCGTCTCTGTGTCAAAGCTGTGTGTATGAGAATGTTTGTAATATTAAAATACAAAATTGAGTGGACAGTCGCCAAGAAGTCTTATAAAGTTTAGTAGTTGTGCGTACGTTACATCTGATAAAATATCGTTTAGCACCATACAGGCGACTGAGCTGGACACTGGGTTTGATGCAGTTGTAAAAATATCATATACCAACAGTGACGTAACCTTGGAGATGTAAGAGGTCCGCCGCGTACTGTGTTAGAAGTCTTGGAAGGCTGCAACCAGAAAAACAACATATTAAAGAAACTGAGGCACAGGGCAAGAGGCATCAGTGTGTGTAACTGTGTGTGTGTGTAATTGTGTTATTCCAGATTTATAAAATATTTATCCGGGGCTGATCTCATCCATCATCATATTTGCACGACGAAATAACAAATACATAAAAAACTTTCGGATTCATAACATTAGTGGAACTACATGAGAATAATGTTTTGATGTAAAAAAGTAAGGACACAAAATCTTTCTAGATTAGTCCAAGTGCGCATCATTTAAGGACGGGCGATATAGATGTGGTTTCCTACATGCAAACGAAGTTCTCTGCGAGCAATTGAGTTGTAATATAGTGGAGTGTGATGAACGTTCCAGAAGTTATTTATATTTATATACAAGTTGCGGTGATGTTCCATTCAGTCTCATACACTGTTGTCTGCGATCTTCATCTAAGTTATGAAACAGAATCAACAGTTTCCTTTTCGGAGTCATCAGCTTGTCTGTGGAGGAAACAAAGACATTCTTTTTGGGGCACTTCATCGGAGACTAGCATTCAGATGACGCGGCATCTCACGCGCAATAGCTTCAAGGAGCCACAAAGTAGTAAAGATAAGTTAGCCCAGCTAATAGGCCCTAGCTACTGATTGGGGCTCCCAATGTATAGCGCTTGTACTTTAGTAAGTATGTAGTACAAACTGCCTCGTGGTTAAATCAAATAATAGTGGTAAGCATCTTCAGCCAAAGACGTGAGGTTCCATTGGAATCCCGGGTCGGTTCATACAGAAAGTGCTATAAGGATAAGTAATAGTAAATGTACAGTTAACTTTTATGAATGTGTTGTTATTGTAATAAATGTGTGTTAAATTGTGTTCTTGTGTTGCCTGTTGAGACGAATTAAGCAACTGTATTGTCTCTTCGGGCAAGTTCTTGTACTAATAGACTAATCAAACAAGCTAATCCTGATGATATACCAAAAATTATTAGGTCATTAAAACGCAAGCAGGGTAGGATATGATGAAATGTCCACAAAATATAGTCAAATCAGCATCGGATATTATAACCATGGTTTACATATTATGTAAACATTTAAGTCATATTATTAATTTAGGTATTACTACAGGAGTAATTCCCGAAAAATTAAAAATATCAGTGATGAAACCTCTTTCCCAAAAACAATCGGGAAAAAAATGAATTTCAAAGACCAATAACAACGGTGTTATATTTAAAATATTTGGGAAATATTATTATACCCTGTACTATTACTTAGAAAAGAACGATATGTTATGTAATGAACAGAAAGGGTTCAGATCTAAAATGACTGTTAACGTGGCTGTATATGAGTTTGTTTAAATTGCTGTTAAATGTTGATAAGAAAACATCTTTATACGCTATATTTTGTGATATGATACAAGCATTTGAAAATGTGAGTCATAGCATCTTACTACAAAAACTGGATGCTTATGGCATAAGTGGTACTGTGCGTCGTCTTATTGAATCTTATTTAAGAGGTAGACAACAAATAACACAAATTTCATCCTTTACTAGAAAAACACATATCCCAACCTCAATGAGATCCAAGGTTCGTGAAGTGAAACATACCTTGTTCGCATGTCAATAACTACAATGAAGATGCAAAACGTGCGTTATCATCAATCAAAAGGTGGTTAGAAAATAATAATTTAATAATGAATATGAACAAAACATTTTTAGTAAATTATCAACAAAGGTTACAAATATTAAACCCACAATTTAAATATAATAATAAAATAATAGAAGCTGTAGACAACACAACCTATTTAGGAGTGACGATTCATAAAAAAACAAATGGAAAAAAGTGATAAAAATATTGTGCAAAAGATTAAGTAAGTCAACATACGCATCACATAAGCTTGGTCCTGTTCTAAAAACAGATTCTCTTCTCATAGCATATTTGGAATAATAGATACGTACCTAAGGTTTAGGTTTACGTACCTTTAGGTTTGACATTATGTTTCGGGGAAATTCTATGGACAAAGTACTGGCATTTAAAGCGCAAGAAAGATACATCAGATCAATTTTAGGCTGGCCATAATGTTACCACTTCCTTGTTTATATATCCTTGAAACGGCAATGTTCGTTAAGTAAAATAGTAATGTATTTAGTTAAAATCTAACTTAGCCCAGCGCAATAGAAGAGATAACACGAAATTACATCTGGAATATCATAAAACAGAAATGATGAAGAAAACATTATTTGTATGGCTCCAAAGCAGTGGGAAGAATTAAATGAAGTTTTATTTAAGAAGAAACGAAAGAATTTGTTACAGGCTATATTTTATTATGATATTGATGATTTTTAATGATGAAATTATAATAAACTAAACCGTAATTTAAAGGTTTTAACAATCAATATGCTAATGGTGAATTGAATGTATGTAAATTATAAAATATGCACTCTGTATCCGGCAAAACATGAACGTACTTTAATTCTATGTCATAAAATTTTATAATGCTCATGTTTGCAAATAAACTATCATGTCTTATCTTATCTAGTAGCTACAGTCTGCAGTCACAAAATAAGCTATATAATATACATTATATCACAGGTATAGATAGACCTGCGGTTTCAAACCGAGTGGAGTCATAAGTGCTCTGACGCTCCCGATACTGACAGAAGTCTGTCTGTCCTGTGAACATTACTTTTGGTATACACGCATATGTTATACGTCGCTTGTGTATTCACCAGTATGAAAAATATTATTACAAACATTCACCAACAGATAGCGCAGGCACATCCGTTACATCACAGTGACGACGCGGATTGAAATACTGGCCACCTTCCAGCTGTATATTCATGTGATATTTGTAACTTCACTGTGATAGACATATATTCTTCTACGATATATTCGTTATAAACATCTTTGTAAGTCATCTGTCATACGTTTTGTATGTCACGATTTCTGAAAATATTTATCTAGGTTAAAAGAGACATCTGAACAACTAATTATTTAAAACTAATGAAATATTTATAAAAAATATTAAATATAATATTTAATCTTGAACTGCCGTCTTGGTATTCATTGAAAGAGGCCTATGTCCAGCAAACTCTGTTTTTTCCGTACTAGGCGTGAGCTAAATATTGGAACTATAGTGTCAGTGGCGGCTACCGAAAGGTATCATTTAGGCGCATCTTTTGGTGTAAAAATTTTCTTCGTGCGGCGTCGGGTTGCGGAGATATTTGCATTTTCGTGATTCGGCTCTTGTACTAAGAAAATCAGTAAGTCGTCTATATAGACTTGTCCTGGTCTGA
>JAFELO010000351.1:1804-17242 GCA_017140195.1 Eumaeus atala | reverse complement strand
ATGTGTTCTCTCTAAAGATAGAGCGACGCCTGAGGAAGTTTTCAGTGCCAGCGAAGCCGGGATAGATCATCATCAAAGCTTCTTCAGAAAAGTACTCGTAGGTATTTTTGGACAATTTAACAACGGTGGCGGTACTATTTCTTTGAGAGGCCGGGACAGTCCCTCGGATGGGGGGACCGTCTGCAATAGGCACACGCGTCTGCATGCAAAAGAACCCTTCTCGTCTTGTTCTTTAGTCCCCTCTGCTTTTTTCGGTATAATTGCTTCCCTTTGGAGTGTGTTTAGTAGTTCTTCCGTTTATTCATTACTTGAAGCATCTCAAAATACAAATCTCTTCTCTTTGTTACATTAGGAGAGAAATCTAAGCGATATGCAGATAACGCGATGTTTTAAACGTAGGTGAATATTTCAAGACTACATTTTCCAATACAATGTTCCTGACCAACGGCTGCGATACAAGAACAAGTTATTTACATTTTTTTCTGCTACCGATGTATCACAATACACCAGTGGTGTGTGGAACCCGCGGCACATGATAGTGCCGAATACACATAAGAAACCACCGCGAGTGCCATCAGTGCCGGCCTTGGTGAGGTGCCCCGGAACAACAATCATCAGGGCACCTCGAAGGCTTGTCAGCCCCCTAAAGGACCAACTCCACCTCAACAGATGGGGTTGTCCAGCACTACAGGACAACCCCACCGACTTTGGGACAGTGCAATAGGGTGAGGTTCCCATC
This sequence comes from Eumaeus atala, assembly GCA_017140195.1. NCBI lineage: Eukaryota > Metazoa > Arthropoda > Insecta > Lepidoptera > Lycaenidae > Eumaeus > Eumaeus atala. Next base: position 16,503 of record JAFELO010000351.1, on the reverse strand, counting down.
CTCGCCCCTTGCCCCGTGCGAAAAGCCGCCATCGCCTGGGTTCACCCCAGGCTACTAAGCTCCACCACCCGACAAGACTTGAACCATGGTGAGGAGAAAGCACTCCTCCGACAACACCATATATCATCTAATATTGCTGCAAGTGTGACCGGCACCAGCAGTTAGCAGATAACGTAACGCGACACGGCGCTCAGGCACATCACGTCCCTCTGACTCACCTACAACACCATATCTCATCTAATATCGCTGCAAGTGTGACCGGCACCAACAGTTAGCAGATAACGTAACGCGACACGACGCTCGGGCACATCACGTGCCTCTCTCTCACCAGCAACACCATGTCTCATCTAATATCGCTACAGGTGTGACCAGCACCAGCAGTTAGCAGATAACGTAACGCGACACGACGCTCAGGCACATCACGTCCCTCTGACTGACCTACAACACCATATCTCATCTAATATCGCTGCAAGTGTGACCGGCACCAACAGTTAGCAGATAACGTAACGCGACACGACGCGCAGGCACATCACGTGCCTCTCACTCACCAGCAACACCATGTCTCATCTAATATCGCTACAAGTGTGACCAGCACCAGCAGTTAGCAGATAACGTAACGCGACACGGCGCTCAGGCACATCACGTCCCTCTGACTCACCAGCCACACCATGTCTCATCTAATATCGCTACAGGTGTGACCAGCACCAGCAGTTAGCAGATAACGTAACGAGACACGGCGCTCAGGCACATCACGCGCCTCTGACTCACCTACAACACCATATCTCATCTAATATCGCTGCAAGTGTGACCGGCACCAACAGTTAGCAGATAACGTAACGCGACACGACGCTCAGGCACATCACGTGCCTCTCACTCACCAGCCACACCATGTCTCATCTAATATCGCTACAAGTGTGACCAGCACCAGCAGTTAGCAGATAACGTAACGAGACACGGCGCTCAGGCACATCACGCGCCTCTGACTCACCTACAACACCATATCTCATCTAATATCGCTGCAAGTGTGACCGGCACCAACAGTTAGCAGATAACGTAACGCGACACGACGCTCAGGCACATCACGTGCCTCTCACTCACCAGCAACACCATGTCTCATCTAATATCGCTGAATCGTGAAAATGAAATGAACTTACTACAGTAGTATCCAGGAAAAGGCGCCAGGCAAATGCTTTACAACATTTGTAAGCAAATATTTCACCTTCGTCGAGTACGTTCTGATGTTTTCCAACATTACTTTTGCATAGTTTATAACCATGGACATTTCTCGGTTTCCTATATTTCCTGCTTAAGTGATTGGAACTTTTTTATCTGAAATACTTTACTATTTGATATCTATAATAATTAATAACTAGCATTGACTACTTAGAAGCTATCTCCTTCGCAAATTTCATGTTATAAATTTGCTTAGTTTTTACTTAGTGTAAGCCATAACTGTTTGTCAAGACAGAACCTAATAGGTACATGTGGATCATGGCACTACTTGTTACTCATACTTACTAAGAGTCATCGCCGACTGATACAGTGTGCAATCGCGTTTAGAATCTAATTGCAATTCTGTCTACTGGAGCACGACATTGCACATGTTGACATATCACTGAGATGAATAAACAAAGAAACATTTCATAACATGAAGGGTAGGAGGATCTAGACGAGGTAGAGAGCGCTCACGAATGAGATATTGAAATAAAAGAAAAACAACAAAATGATTGAAATAAAAATGTGCGACTGTACATCGTGTTCACATTTTCTTTTGTATAAATCGTTCACGGCTTATCATTCACCATTTCAAACGGAAGTCTCATCGCCTCATATTATAACGAGTAGGTACAGTCAACACAATGAGCCCGTTTCAGAAATGTTAATATAGCACACGTTCCCCGTATACTCAGATGTATCGACATTTACATATTAAGCTTATTAGCTTGTAGCTTGTTTTGTTGTTGTTGTAAACTTCAGTGCACGAGGAACCAACTTTCCACTACGAGTCCCCTGGATAATTTGTAACTCTTGTATTTAAAGAAAAGTTGTAATATTAGGAACTATTAAGCGCGACTTGTGGACTCGTATGAACCCACCCGCAGCAGCTGCCATTGGCGGGTACTGTGACATCACACATGTCGTCTGATAAATTTGTATTTGGGTTCATGTGAGCTGCGAGTGACCGGTGAAACATTGATCGTGTCTAGACGTCACTAGCATAGCGCCGCGGTTTCACTCGCGCAGTGTATGTCTATTAAGGGAATTATTCATATCGTGGGGTGAAATTAGCGAGCAGTTGAGGTATAACATAGTGGAGTGTGAAGAATATTCGAGAAGTTATTTACCTTTATATACGTGTTGCGTGACGATCTTCGTGAAAATTATGAAATAGGATTAACAGTTATGTTTTCGGAATCATCAGCAATTATGTGGAAACAGAGACCTTTCTTTTGTGGAACTTCATCGGAGAGTAAGATTCAGATGACGGGGCATCTCACACGCAATAGCATCAACACGCCAAGGAGTAGTAACGACAAATTATCCCAGCGGGTATGCCCTAGTGACTGTATGTAAGTCTCGACCCCCCGTCCTTCTGCTGGACTTCCCCCCAAAACCCCGTCAATATGCAGAGTTTGTACTTTAGAATGTATATAGTAAGCTTTAAAACGAAACGAAACGAAAAAAAAAGGAAAATCGTAACTTAACTTAAGTTTTTTTGATCAGAGCTGTGTTTATGTACTAAAGCGTAATTAAGATTATCCTACAGTTAAAAGATTATGAATCATTCGTTACCGCCTCGGCGTCCGTGTTCCACAGCGGTCGTAAACGATGTGAAGTGAAGACGTCGCTGCGGACGGTACAATTGTGGAGTACCCCCCGTTGTGATAGAGTCCGTTTCATTACATTAATTATTAATATGACAGATAAGTCGTACTTATCGTGTAGTTTAAAATTTCTCAACAGGGAAATTCAGACTCCAGGAATTATTGAACAGAACATGTACTTGGAATAGTACATTTCCATTTGGGAAGGTTGATGAGAATCCATTTGGGAAATCGATCTGCTCACTAGAGCATGTGGCACGCCTGGGTTATTTTCTAAGTCACATATTATTTTATATATATGTATATTTCTCACATGTAACACAAATTTTTTACTACCCCTATTACGGCGATTAAATTTAAATGATACGATGAACGATTTATCCAGTGTTCCATCATCATTACCAGTCCTTATCGGTCCACTGCTGGACATAGGCCTCTTTCAATGAACGCCAAGATGGCCGATCTCCTGCACCGATCCTGGACCGGCAACTGCACGGAGATCGTCTTCCCACCTGGTGAACGGTCGAACAACATTTCTTTTTCCTAAACACGTTCTCCACTCCAGAACTTTATTCTGCCATCTGTTTTTCTAAGTTTGTAACTAACCCATTGCCACTTCAGCGATCTTATTCGTCGCGTGATATCGGATATTTTAGTTCTCTGCCTTATGACTTCATTACGAATTCAATCGGACAGAGAAACACACAACATACTACGTTCAAGGTTTAGGGAGATGTTTCAGTTTGTGTATTGTAGCCCATTGGAAAGAAAAGGGAAGGATGTCGATGTTAGCGCTAATCAAGTTGGTATTGAGCAATACATACTCTGTACTGTCAACGTTTCATGGCGACAACCGTTAGTCTCAAACACCAGCATAAATGTGATGTTTATGTGTGCATCTTTCCTTCGCTTCCCCAATGGGGTACGGGAAACTCACAAACAGCATGAAACGGGGCAGTATAGTTGTCACTTCTCGGTGGTGCCATGTGATCGAAAGGTCATCTGTTCTGAAGCCATGGCACACCTTTAAGAAATGACTGCTACAATTTATTTACCAAGAAACCGCTCGTTAAATCTCAGGTAACAGTTGGCTCAAATAACTTAAAGGTCAGTCTCGGCTTCTGTTTACAATATTCAGAGCTCCAACACCTCTCAGCGCTCTAGCACATTGTGATATATTGAAGAGAAGTTCATAAAGAGGGATGAATCTGTATACTGTAAGGACGCCAGCAGGTTACAACTGCAGAGTATAGTGCTATAGTAGCAGTGGTGTCTTACAGTGAAACGTGTCTGAGGCGACCGACGTAGTACCCCACACTTACATACCGTCATCTAGTTATAGCTTCAATATAACAGAAGAGGAGGAAAACATTGAAATCTTAAGGTTACTACTTGAAAAACCATGCACTGATTGGTATTCTTCTATGATGATCAAATTGGGTTTAGATTCTAACTGGTTAGAATGAAAATCAAGCTTTCTACAAATCTTCACCAAAAAGGGCTGGACTTCCAGGAAATATGCCCAATCTTACGGGTCTTATCAATTAGGATCATTATTGCAGTTAAAAAAGAAAGACTTCTACTAAGAAAGGAAAACAATGGATGAAGGCTCATCAGATTTTACAACGGACAGAATTAACAAAAAAGAGATTATCCACGTTCAAGTATTATTTAATGAACTTGGCAAGTTAGAACTCTTAGTTATATGGAAAAGATATATAAAACGAAAGAAGATACTAAGCTAATTAAAGAAAGTGTACTATTTGTGAAAAATTAAGGAAAACTGTTTAAGATTCCTGTTGTTTTAAAGAAAGAACAAACACTGAAAATGAGAAGAAGCAAATCAAACTCGTCAACTATTCCGAATTACAATGTGAAGACCAAAACACTAATAGTGCCGCCATTGATCAAAGTTAAGCTAATACTCAATAAAAATATTGAAGTCTATGGGATCTATGGCTCAGGATGAAATGTGTGATTGATAAATTCAAAGTTGTTGAAGATAAATCAAAAGGAAACCAGACTTTCCAACAGCACCAATTTAAAAACGATTAACGGTGTTAGAAAAGCAAATGGAATGGTCAAATTAGATATAGCCATTTTTGGTGTGGAGAAAAAGATTAATGTTTTTGTAAAAGACAAGAAAAACTTTGATTATGATTTTTTAATTAGACTAGAGTGTATAAAATAGTTCTATCTAGTTCAAGATGAAAATTTGAAAGTTACCTACAAAGCAGTGAATTAGTTTCTAAAGAAACTATTAAAAAAAGAACTTGATTCTATGTAAATAAAATCTGAGAATATAGTGAACTACAATGAAGATCTCAGAGAAGAAAACTTCAAAATTTGTATAAATCATCTAGATGACCAGAAACAGGCAATAATTGATGACTTAATATCAAAAAATAAATCTGTGTTTGCAAAAGACAAATATGATATAGGTTTCCCTATATAACAACCCTATGTAACAGATTGTGAAGCTCACATTGATCTTTTGGTAGATCCGGTCAGTAAAAGACCACATTGGAAGACAAGCAGGAGATAGAAAATCAGGTTGCTAAATTGCTAGAAAAAAACATTATAGAGGAACCATATAGCCCGTTTGCAGCACCAGTCACACTAGCCTACAAAAGAGATGAAAATAGAAGATGAAGATTGTGCATTGATTTCAGAGACTTAAATAAAATAGTTGCACCTCAATTACGGCCTTTCCCTCTTACTGAGGATTTAATAGTGAAGACAAGAGATTACATGTCTTTTTCTGTACTAGACCTAAATTCAGCATTCTGGTCCTCAGTGAGTCACAGATAGACACAAAACTGCATTTGTGACTTAAGAAGCATATTAAGAGTGGACCTGTTTACCATTTGGCTTAAAAACCTCTTCAGCCATATTTCAGAGAATAATGTGTAACATTATAAGGAAGCGTAAGCTTAGAGAGTTTACAGTATGTTTCATAGATGACATTCTATTATTCTCACGGTCGTTCTCAGACCATATCAGTAACCTAAACCTTTTATTTCAAACAATTAAAAGTGAAGGTATGAAACTAAAACTCTAATCGTATTTTTGAAGCAGATTCGGTTAAATACTTCATGTAATACAGAACACTTCAGTTAGACTTGTGAAGGACAATTTAACATCTATTAGAAATTTTCTTAATCCAAAAAACACAAGAAAATATATGGCAGTTCTTAGTAAAAATTATTTTTTATCATAAATATATACAAAATATGGCAATAAAATTGTAACCACTGCACAATCTTCTGAAAAAAAGGGCAAACTTTTATCTGGACGGAAAGGTGCCAAGTGTCATTCGATGAAATGAAAGAAATATTACGTTCTCAACCAATATTAACAATCTTTGACCCAAACCTGCCTATCCACATATAGTATACAGATGCTAGTATGCTCGGTGTAGGAGCAGTTCTGAAACAGCCACAATAAAACAAGGAATTTTTTTTCCTTGTTGCATATTCTTCGAAAAAATTGAATGGAGTACAGAAAAAAAAGAAAGCTATATATCTAGAATGCCCGGCAATCAAAGAATGTGTACAGTATTGGCAGCATATGTTAAAAGGTAGGAAATTCATTGTCGTTTTAGACCACAAGCCACTAGAAAACATGAACATAAAATCTAGAATAGATGAAGAATTGGGAGACGTAACACATTACTTATCACAATATGATTTGCAAATAAAATACTCTCCAGGTAGGTTCAACATTGAAGCATCCGTTCAACTCGTGTGTCTCAGATACGCCTGTTACGTCTTAGCTCATAAAATACTCATATCTGATACTCAAGCGCAGCGGTCGAGTCCTCGCCGCCGCGCCAACTGTGAGTCAGCATTTCTTCACTCAGTGTACTGATGTGTGTGACTTTATTGTACACGCGACAATAAAAGTAAAAATAAATAAATGTAACTAATATAATAACTCGTGTATGCACAAAGGTTTAGCTTGTAGAGCAATATCTGCCAATGGTCCATGTGTTGAGGTTTATGAAAATAAATGAAAAAAAAAAGAAAAAAAAGACTGAAAATTTTTATGGTAAGACCAGGCCGAAATCAATAAAATTATAAAAAAAAACAGTAATAATTTTATCAACTGTTCGAAACCTGGCCGCCTTTTTGGTATTGTAGTGTTTTCAGTTTTGTTAGCTATTTTCAGTGTAATACCGCTATTTGTCACATGGAACCTAAAACTTGACTTAAACTCACGTCACTTGCATGCAAAAAAATCCACAAGCTAAAGAGCCATTGGTTGTCTGTACGTCCGTTTAGCTGTTAAAGCGACTACACACTTACCTACGTCCTTTTTCTTTCTAGTTTTTTATATCTCAGCAGTCGGTTATTTTGTTTCTAGAACCCTTCTAATTTCATCATGGGCGCATTCCCGCTAGTTTTCAATTGTATGATAGGTTGTTGTGGATATCCAATAAACCCGTATGTGTTGTGGTGTTACCGGTGTGTGTGCGCCGCACATGTCACTCTCGAGTGCTCGAGGGTTGTTGAGGTGTGTTCGGAGTGATTTTACTGCCATCCCACTTGGAGCCAATATTGTGATTGGATTCCAGATAGATAGTATGGATACGTGTTTTACCTGAAAGGTTTTTTTATAGCAGGGAGCAAGTGATCAGACGGGAAAAATACGTGATAAACAATGCTAAGCATGTCAGCATAATTGTTATTGGGAAGTGTTTGCCTGCCTCACTTCCGCCCCTGGCACCTGGACACTCTCACACCGCATGAAACACGATGTAGCTGTAGTGTACGGCATTATCGTGTGAGCGAGATATGACCTGTACACAAACCTCCTCGGACAATCCCAATTTGGCTGGCAACATAACTCGAGAACCATACATGTCGAGCTAGAGCCCGCGAGTTCGAATCTCTGGGTGAGGTTCAAACTCGCGGCCTAAAACAATCGCGATGTAAACATCCAAATGTTTGTCAGTTTATTATATCTATTTCTAAAACAAAAATATACAATTTGCTAAATTTATCACAAATATTAAATATATTTCCGTTTTTTTATTTTCGACCTGTAACGCAAGTCCTTACGGACTTGGCCTAGGGCTAGGCTAGCGTGGTGTGGAAAAAATAAGTCCCCAGATATTATTCCAGTCGTCCAGGTCCGCTGTAATGCAGCAATAACTCTACCTCTTCACTACATCACAAAGATCATAGCATTTATGCCATAACCTTTGATTATTTTAAATATCAACATAACAGCCTTTACTTTCTTTTGTAAAGTTAGATTCTAAACGGAAATTAAATAATTATAACAATAAGACACGCCCGGTTGTAGAAACTGGTGACGACGGATCAAACAGAACCCTTTGTTTGCTGTATTCACTAAGGTTTGTTGCTGTTCTAACAATGATCATCATCAGCCTAACGCTAGTTGCACGGAGCTTGTATTACTCAAGAAGTTGTGACAGTGTTGTCGGTGGACAGGAACTAGGTGCACGGAGCTTGTATTAATCAAGAAGTTGTGACAATGTTGTCGGTAGACAGGAACCAGGTGCACGGAGCTTGTATTACTCAAGAAGTTGTGACAATGTTGTCGGTGGACAGAACTAGGTGCACGGGGCTTGTATTACTCAAGAAGTTGTGACAATGTTGTCGGTGGACGGGAACTAGGTGCACGGAGCTGGTATTACTCAAGAAGTTGTGACAGTGTTGTCGGTGGACAGGAACCAGGTGCACGGAGCTTGTATTACTCAAGAAGTTGTGACAGTGTTGTCGGTGGACAGGAACTAGGTGCACGGAGCTTGTATTACGCAAGAAGTTGTGACAGTGTTGTCGGTGGACAGGAACCAGGCGCATGCGCTCATCTACACGCTGGACACTCGTCCCGCAGGCTGTGCTGAAGAGCAGTCAGAGCTTAAATATGTCTACCGGCGCACATATACATTATACATATATCTAATTACTATTCAAATACGTTGCCTTCCTTTATTTACACTCCATTTGGGCATTTTTTTTACGACGTGTCATGTGAGCGAGAGGTACCTCCCCGGACTTGTCGCCTCTGTCATTATATTTTCAAATTCTATTTATTACTACATTCTATTGAAACAATTAGATCATACTATGAGGTATGATCTAATTGTTTCAATAGAAAACAAAAAAGGTTTTTTTGTTGCTGACGCGGGGAAACGCATTTGCGCGCCTTCACCGGCCCTGGGTGGGGTCCAGTGGTGTGTGGGACTCGCGGCACATGATAGTGCCGAATACCCACAAAAACCACCTCGAATGAGGTGTCGCGGAACAACTATCATCAGGGCACCGCGCCGGTCAGTCGGCCCCCTGAGGGACCACAGATGGGGTTGCCCAGCTCTACAGGACTACCGCACCGCCTATAACATGAGAACACATGCCTACAATAAGATAAGTATGGCGTGCAGCACACTTACAAGAAGTAAAATATCAATTAAAAAAAATAACAGAATTATTACAAATGTTTCCTAATTAAATCGATTCTTTTGTGTAAAGATAAGTTAGACACGAAACGGATTGTAGATACAATGTGCGCGCTAAATATCTATCAATAATCTGGTGTCCTAATTCGTAAACATAACGTACATTTATTATAAATATTTCCACGCTTATCATTAGTAGTAGCAAATTGTGACGACACTGGAAGATATACTTTAAAAAACGTTGACATACTCATGATTCTTGTAAATAAACATTATTTTATTTATAGCGTACAACCTCTCATCTCAGGACCCATTTTTTCACACCACGCCAGCCAAGTACAGTTAGGACTCGTGTTACGGGTACTAGACAACGGAAATATATTTAATATTTGTTGTAAATTTAGCAAATTGTATAATTTTATTTTGGAAATGGATATAACAAACAGATAAACATTTGGATGTTTAGGTCGCGATTGTTTTAGGCCGCGAGTTTGAATCAATCTCACCCAGAGATTCGAACTCGCGGCCTCTTGCTCAACATGTATGGTCAACGAGTTGTGTTGGCCCTGCGCTAGCCGAACGTTCGAGGAGGTGTATAGGTCATATCTCGCTCGCACGATAATACCGCAATGGGACAGCTTTACTGTCGCGTTTCGTGTAGTGTGCGTGTATCCAGTTACCCTGGGAGGAAAAGTGGCATGCAACACATCTCTATCATAATTATGCGGAAATGTATAAGCATAGTTTTCGACCTATATGTCCCGTCTGTTCCTTTGCCCTCAACTATAAAAAAACTCCAATGTCAACACCCTTTCAGGTAACTCCCGTATCCACACAATATATCTAGAATCCAATCACATTATTGGGTCCAAGTAGAGTGGCAATAAAACTGCTCGTAACACAAATCCTCGAGCACTCGAGATGTTCCTTAGACAAGAGTTTGAATATATTTCCTGCAGACGTGTGCGGCGCACACACACCAGCAACATCACAATACACTCGGGCTTACCAGACATCTACAATAAACGGCAGGCGGACATGAAGAAATTGTAAGGGTTCTAAAAACAGAATACTCGTCCGCTTTTACAGCTCAAGGGACGTACAGACACTAACCATTGGCTCTTTGCCTTGTGGATTTTTTGCATGCAAGTGACGTGTGTTTATGTCGAATTTCAGGTTCCATTTTATAGAACAGCGGTCTTGCACTGAAAATAGCTAACAAATCTGAAAACACTACAATGCGAAAAAGACGGTCAGCCAAGTTACGAACTGTTAATGCGGAATTTCAGTCATATTTTCAAATTATTTAATTGATTTCGCCTGCTTTTCTCATAAAATAATTTTCAGTGTTTTTTATATTTTTCATTATTTTGAAAAATCTCAACACATTGGCCATTGACAAATATTGCTTTATGAGCAGTAAGATCGTCCTTTGTGCATATACGAGTTATTATATTCGTTCTATTTATTTCTTTTTACTTTTATTCTCGTGTGTATAATAAAGTTCCTTCAGTACATTATGTTTATTTAAACTAGTTAGCTAACTCACAGTTGGCGCTGCGCCGACAACTCGAGGGCTGTCCTGCTAAAGCTGAGACTTGGTTATCAGATACGAGTATTTTATGCACTAACAACTAACGGGCTTATCTGAGGCACACGAACGAAACGGATGATACGTGATTTCACGTTTTAACATATGAACAGTGACATAGCATAGACTTGCATGGAGTCATTGAGTTGTGAGCAACGTCGAATTAGCGAGGCTCTTCTATCATAAATATGGCGGCAACATTTGGAGGTATTTAAACATTGCATTCTGAGGTCCCTCCCAGGGAGAGCTTGTGGGTCTGTGTGTCGCAACAGTTACAAAGATCTAATCGAGCCCCAGAGGCGCAATAAAGTTTTATTTACGCACTAGCATCATCCCGAGGTTTCACCCACGTATCTCTGGTCCTTTTAATCGTAGCGTTACGTTACAACAAAAATCTAGAACATGTCGTCGGATATATTTTTAGGCCAGTCAATATCATTTGAAAATAACATAAGCAAGGAAGAAATGTTGGGGACTAAAAGAGGTTATGAAAAACTGCTGGATCAACAACAATATAAAGAGAATAATATATTAAGTTACAATTTTACCATGCCTAACATACGGCTGCCAGACATAGTCTCTAAGAGTTGAAGATGAAGATAGAATTGCCAAATGTCAGCGTAAAATCGAAAGAAGTATGCTACGGCTGAAGTTATCGGATAAAACCAGCAACGACATAGTAAAGATAATATCTGGGGAAATGAGAGCGTATTTTATTCTCATAAAATTTTGACGGAATTATGCAACACAGCGTTGTGTTGCATCTACTGTGTTTCAACATATATTACGGACGAAACGCAAATACATTAATCTTAAACGCAATGATGCTTCAAGTGGAATCTCGACGCGGTAACGTTACATGATAGCGTTTTATCTGCCGCCACTAATTCTACGCTTGAAGAAACACTTCCTTACATACTGACACGAAACTCATACCAAACGTTGCACAGTTTAGTTGATCGCTTGTCGCTTAGTGATATACAGTAGTTGTGAAACAGTAATTGTTACTACCCGAGCACGACCAGGGCATATCGCTAGTGTATATACAAATATTTTCACAATGTAAACAGGTTGAAGTAGTCACAACACATACCTACAATCGTGTAAGTATTTAAATCCAATACTGATAACAACCTTCAGTTATTGAACCCCAAGTTATGGAGTGGGAGCCCGTGAATCACTTCTCCACCTTTCTATAAAAATATTTATTTTATAGCATAAGATGTTACCGCACCATCGATACGACCTACTATACGACTAGTGACTTACTACCAAGTTTAACTCATTGTGGCTGTGTATGTATGTCCGAAGAATTAGAATTGCCGTTTCTAAATAGATAATTCTAAAGACAAATGTCTCCGAACAAATGATCATAATATATCCGAAAGTACTTTTACGGACTTTATCACAAGCTTTACAGTAACCTTCGCCAAGAGCAACTGTGACAGATGTTATTATAAGTACCCTATATTTATAATTATTTAGTTGTTCCGATTAATGCAAAAAGTACGTCTTGTGCCTTGCACATTTGAGGAGATTCAGTTAGTTTTTGATTTGAGTGTGTTTATCACGGGGTCCCAAGCGGAGGGAAGGGAACACAGAACTTGAAAAATTTTTAAATGGGTAACGCAGGGGACAGCTGATAAACAATGCACTTGAATATCATTTAAATGGGTAACGCAGGGGACAGCTGATAAACAATGAATAGATGATGATAACAATAACACCGATAGCACGTATCGACTAAGAGTCTAAGAAGAAATCAGTAGATATTGATATAACTATTAGTGTTCATAAGCGAGCTAAAGATATACGGAATATACGGAATTACTGTACAATATAATTGTTGGTCTAGTATGATAATATATAGGGATCAGCAATCCAAATATTAAAAATATATTTTCATTCATTTTTACTCTTTTACACTTTCCATACAAATTGGTATTGTGTGAACTTTGAATTTATAAACTCGTTTTCATTATGGGGACAAGCAATTTATCTCTTGTGGAGAAATAATTATATCACGATTCTTATACGAGTATGTAGAACAGAGAGGTCCTGCGGAGAGCCTCTTGTACCGAATCCGTACTCCGTCATGTGTCAAGGATCCTCGCATTTTCAAAAGCCACCCGAGTACCCAAATGACCATCGGTGTCGGGTCAGCCTATAATCAATACGACCATTGTTACTTATTGTTATGAAGTTTCGAATTTTCACTTCTTAGTATGTAGAAGTAATATAACATTTGCCCTTAAATTTGTAGTAGTAAGTACATTTCCCCTTACTAGTATGCAGTAGTAAGTATATTTGCCTTTACCAGTATGCAGTATTAGGAAAGGTCCGGGGAGTGGACAGCGAGTCTGACGGAGGACATAGCAATACCACAGATTGTGCCCTACACTCGCCACGCCCAGGAAGAAGGAGGAACTCACGGTGGTCAGGAGACCCCTGTTCCCTACGGACAAGGATCGGAAGGAGTTCTTGGCGGAGCTGGAGGAATTACGCCCGCAGAAGCGCGCGACGTCCTCGCCCGCTGAGGGCCCTTCAAAGGTGGTCGCGGTTGCGGAGTCTTCGCACTCGACCGCCACCTCACCATCGCCACCAAGACCGCAGAGATCCCTCACGCCTACGTCACCTCGAGCAGCAGAACGTGACTCTGAAATGGCTGGCCCAACGACGTCCGAGGAGCACTCATTGACGCCGCCTGGCACCGCCTCCGCTGCGACTGCTGCGTCTGCAGCGGACGTCGAGGTCGCCTTCTCTAGCGGATCGGTCGACGCGACGCGATATCGCAGTTTTGCCGCTGCTCTAGAGAGCCCCATAAAGGTACGCCCAGTACAATGTGCCCCTTCCCCCCATCCCTGTCTACTACCACTGGCACAAAACCAGACGCCCAGCACCCCAGTGCTTCCCAACCGCCGCGCAGGCTAGCGATGAGCCCTCCGATAACCGTCGAGTTTCTGTCAGATTGGCGGAGGCACTTCCGCACACTGCGCGACGTGCTGGAATACGCACCCAGCGCCGGACCCTTTGGGAAGGGTATCAGGTTTCTGGCGCAGTCGCCGGAGGAGTTCCCGGCAGTCCAGGTACTCCTGACAGCCCAGACAAAGGAAAACCCGGCGGTGCTGGTGCTGGACCGGTTGCCGGAGTGGCTCGACAAGTGGCGCATGTCCGTCAATGTGGGTAAGACGACGCCGCTATATGTCAGCAAGAGGCGCTCCATGCCGGGGCAGTTGAAGTTCAGAGGCCAGGATGTGTCTTGGGCATCTCCAGTCGTGTATCTCGAATGCAGTATCGACCGCGCGCTGCGGATGTGCTCGCAGGTGGACCGAGTAGTCAACTAGGCGAGAACAGCCGGCGCTTTGCTGTGGCCGGTACTGGCGTCCGGACTCCCTACATGGACGAAACTGGGACGTTTATCCGGTCACGCCTCACTTACGCCGCCCCCGCATGGTATGCGCTAACCTCCCAGGCCCAGCGGAAGTGCCTGCAAACCCAACAGAACATATCCCTATGGGTCAACACGGGTGCCGGTCGCTATGTCCGTAACGACGTGATCGCGCGTGGCTTGTGGATAGAGTCGCTGGAGGAGGAGTTTGTGGTTCGATTGTCAAGCGCTATGTTTAATAGGGCAGTCATTAGACCGCATGCTCATCTACGCGACCTGGCCCCGCTGCACGCGCGTCTACTTAACAAGAGACCGTATCCGCGTGAACTCCCCCCGTGATCCACCGAGCGGACTAGGGACTGCGTGTCCGGCGATCGGACGAGGATCACACATGCACATGAATAACACACACAAATTACTACTCACCAACAGTCACAACACACCACACAATACGCAGGACCTAAGCAA
>JAFELO010000350.1:455425-523001 GCA_017140195.1 Eumaeus atala | reverse complement strand
CTCCTCCTGCTCTTAAGTCCCCTCTTTTTATAGGAGGGGTACTAAGAGCCGCCTCCTCCTCGGTTCAATTGGCTTCGCCCAAGGTGTCTCGGATAACCCCAGGCTACTGAGCCCCACCGCCACGACAAGGCTTGAACCATGGTGGGGAAGATAAACGATTTGCTAAGGCGTGGCCAACCCAAAAAAATCTCAGGCATTGCTCATCGGTAGCAGACAACTAAGTGACAGGATTGACCTAAACACTTTAAATAAGATTATGTATAATTAAAACGTGATAGATTTCAGTAATAGTGCAAGGAATTTAGCATTGACCATTGACTTAGATTTGTCATGTACGTCAATGAAGTCAGTAAGCGTGTGCACTACTCCTTGCATGCGTTAAACAGGTTGCAAAATTTTCAACCGCTCGCTACCAGAATACTCTTAGCCCAACAATCCCTTTTACTCCCTCGATTATGCGGACGCCTGTTTTTTGGATGAAACTGGGGAACTCACTAATAAACGCATACGCATCCTCACAATTTTATTTAAGACACTTAACACTTCCTCTCCTTCCTACCTATAAGAACGCTTCAATTATACTCCTCCAATCGAGAGGCCCATAAGATCATGTACCATTAAAAATCTCTATCTATACCTTCTCATAACACTTTATTTTACGGAAACTCATTTTCTATTCGTGCAGCGCAGTTGTGGAATGATCTTCCCACGGATATACAGTAGAACTCATCGATTAGTGTCGATAGTAGTCAAGTCCCGGGTAAAGAAGCATTATTATTCATCTTCAATGATAAGTCCATAATCTATTGTATGTGTATCTACATCTGTATGTATCTGGATGTTTATATATTATGTAGGTATATTATGTATTATATGTAGGCTCATTATTTGTATATATTGTATGTATTGTATTCTATGTATAGAGACTGTAGATTTGTATTTATATATACTCATTATTTATTACAATTCTTATTTCTTTTCATAAAGAATAAAATAAATAAATAATTCAGCTGTAATTGTACGCGTGAGAACAGTCTTAGCGTATATGGGACGCAGCAGTGTCCATGCAGTCTTCGCACACTAACAATCAGATCCAAATTTAATCAACAATTAGTAAGTTTCAATTCAACAGGGTGTATAATGAAAGTGGTCAAAGTGATACGAATTAAACGGAACTTGCGAACCGTTAGGTAGTTTCAAATTAATAGAGTAAGCGGTAGTAAAGTATTCGCGAACTCAGCTCTCTTGAACAGATTTCACCAAGTTTCCAACCTAATTGTTACCGCGACGCCGAAGTTTCCAATCATGTGTCTTGTGACCAAGAGCTTGTTTACCGTATTAGTTAAACGATTTACGGGTTTGTGCCAGCAGGAACGATGCTGGCCCAAATCCTCGTAAATCGTTTAACTATGGGATGGTGGTATGGTAATGCTTGTATACCTCTTATATATATATATATATATATATATATATATATATAAACCAGTGGCTTATGACAGAATAGGCGAAGGGAAGGTGGGAACACGCAGGTACTTTTATTATTAAATGGACGGGACACACCGTGATCTAGAAAATCTCTCAATCTCATTTTCAGCGGGCGGTTTCAGTGGTCTTCCGGCTAATAATAGCTTTTCTTTACTCTGAGACTAACCTAGTCCACCGTGCTATTAAAATTAACAGCCAAAGTATAGATTGATAAACCTACATAGAATCAAAAAACACCACCCTTTGGCTTAGCTATTAAAAAAATAGAAAAAAACACAACAAAAAACTTGCATCTGTTTTTATCAAAACAAACAAAAATCGAAAGGGGAAAGGGACAGCTGTAAGACATTATCACCTACAGAAACGTCCTCACCTATTCCAGTCCCGGAAGAGCAGCATCCTCGCGTAACACTAACCGCTTAACAAACACATGCCTAACTGATGTCGGTGCGACGTCCCGTTTCATCAGCTGTCTCCCAACGATGACATCGGAGATGACGTTTCAGAACGCATTATTCGAACGCCGAGATGATTCTATGAAACTATTAATGTACCTATAGTTTGTGTATAATGTGTTTCACAGAAGTATAAATTCTCTAGCCTAGACTTTAAAGTATAACTTGTAATATATTAAAACACGTAAGTAGTTGTAAGTAATTATTGAATCTGTTCTTAAAAGAACGTAAATAATTAATGGTATTCAATTTTAATCTCTAGTGAAAGAAAGAAATAAGAAAGAAAAACATTTGTTTGACAACAACACCTAAAGACAATAATTAGAAGCCAGAAAGCATGGTGTGCTTTTAGGCTGCGCCAAATCGGTTAGGTTCGGCATAAGCTAGGTAGGCATGCAATGCATGGTACCTAACGCCTGTTTCCTACCTCACCACTTTGCGTCTTTTGTATGTCGTGCTCACTAATGTGGGATAAAAACAAATAAAAATAAAAACAATGATAATGAAATAAAAAAGCTTACAACTATGTGATAAACGAGTAAATAGTGAATACTAGTTTCGTTATTTCTAGTAAAACGATGGTCAATGTTTTCGCGGTGATGGTGGATATTTTCGTTAACGACAAATCGGCACCTTCTTACGACTACCGACGCGCATGAACATTCGCATATTTACTATGCGGATGTCCATGGGAGTCGTCAACTCATCGGAGTTGCTCCCTTTTCCTCTTCCCCTCTAACGGGCCACCGGCTACACACCATACAAACCACAAGAAAATTGACACCGAGGATATTAATTTACGCCGGTGTTATGTGAGCGAGAGGTACCGTCCTGGCCATGTCGACCCAGTTTCGCTGGAATGCAGCATGGCATTACCTTTCACTAAATAAGTTCGTAAGAATTTTGAATAATCCAGCCACAGATGGTTCCACGGCCTCCAAACAGTAAACGTGTATATCCCATGTGCCTTAATTGTATGTGAGTGTCATTTACAAACCAAAAACTGTTCCAAAGAACTAGCTTTCTTTTCTCTGGTTTATACAATTTCTGATCATAGGATGGGATTAACGTACCACGCAATTCGATGTACAATGTGGCTGTTTAATTTTATAAATAGCGTTCTTATACTCTATATACGGTCCGTCCGTATTCTAGAAAGTCTGGCTCTTTAAGACCACAAGAGAGACCGAATGTTACAAAACTCTATTACCCAATACATTTTACCACACGAAACATAATCAATGAATGGCAGGCACGATGGACTGACATAACCAAAGGACGCCACCTACATATTTTTTTCCCTGCGTACAAAATGAGTACATATTATCTATGGCATTTTATATGATGTATCACATAAAATGCCATAGATAATACAATAGGAAAGTGGGCAGACATACAGTCCCATACATAATAATCATAGAAGCGATTCTCTCACATATCACAATACGTATGATCGACAACAATCGAACCACGTGACTCCATTAGCGACTCATGTCAAGTCACTCAGCCTATTGACAGATGATGCCATTTCTACCGGGAATCGAATCCAGCACCGATAGGGGGAGCTTGCCTAACGATCCGTATGATTTATTACTGTCATTACTGACTTTTAACTGTGAAAAGCAAAATATTACAATATTTACCCACGCCAAAGTGTATTTTATGTGTGACGTCTCAAGATCTTTTTTTGACGAACGTCACATTGGTATTTGGGTTGTTTTGGTTTTCGCGACGTAAAGAAAAGGACTTTATATGTGGGCTATAATTGCGTTTTGAACAATTTCCCCCTTGCGAACTTTCCTGCGAGGATTGTTTTTATTATGACCGTCAATTAACGATTCCATGTCATTAGCCTATTATTTGGTTATGATAGCATTTTTTTTCCTATAACAGGAAAAAAAAGAACATCAGCGTTGGTATTTTCCAATTATCATTAGGGAGATTTGCCACGTAATTAGATTCTCGTGAATAACATTCTGTTTTTTTTTCTAATTAGGGTTTTTAATGGCCAATTACCCGCTGGCTCAGTTGGTAACGTGGCGGTTTGTCCGCGTGTTACGCCAGAGGTCGCGGGTTCGTAGCCCGCCTAGGTCATGGATGTATATCATGTCATGGTATATGTATTATATGTATTTCTATAATAAAAATCTTAAATATATAAAATACACTACTACTACTACTACTACTACCACTACTACCACCACTAACACCACTACCACCACCACCACCACCACCATCACCACCATCACCACCACCACCACGACCACCACCACCGCCACTACAACTACCACTACCACTACCAATGCCACTACTATTACTACTACTACTACTACTACTACTATTATTGTTATTATTATTATTATTATTATCATCGTTATTATCATTATCATTATCATATTTTATTCGAATCAAAGCCTTGTACTAGTCGTAAATTTCTCCTAGATAGTTTTATCAAACTGTAACAGCTGAAAGCTTCTTATTTCTTTCTTATTATAGAATAGGGGGCAAACGAGAAATCGGAGCCATTTTACGACTACCGACGCCCATGAACATCTACATAATTAAAATGCCGATGCATTACCATCCATCCACCTCAATGGGCCGCCGACTACTCATAAACCGCACCAAACGAGACAGTGAAGATGTCACTTTACGGCGGTATTATGTGAGCGAGAGGCACCTCCCCGGTCTTGCTGGCCCAATTTTTTTTGCATAGGAGGATGGAGAGTCATGCACTGTGAATGGCACTACCTCCACCAATGCAGCATGGCACTACCTCTTCTTAAAATATTCCTTATTCACATTTACGTAATAAATAATAAATAATACGCACGATAAGTTTTGGCCGACAAAGTGACAAATAAGTTCATAACAATAGCGGTAAATATAAAGTTGGAATGAAAACACTAAAACACGTTGAAGATAACCGCACAAAAGAACTAGTTGCAAACAACTTATAAGAGAGCATTGCTCATACGTAACACACTCAAGTTCTCCTAAGTATGAGGGAACTTTGCAAACTTATGCAAAAGTTGTTACAGATAAATTCGTCTATAGAGATTGCTATTATTAACTAGCTTTTTATATCAAGTTGGAACTAATGATAAAGTCTAAAACGAAATGGAAGTTTAAATATATTTTTTTATAGTACAGAGGCGGGGGAAACGAGAAATCGGAGCCGCTTTACGACTATCGACGCCCATGACCATCCGCACCTAATTACGTCTCTTTACGTCGGTACTAGGTATATATACGTATCGAGAGCTACCTCCGCTGCAATGCAGCATGACACTACCTCCTACTGAAAATGTTTCTTTTTTCTTAAAGTATAATGATTTCGAAATGATTGACAGGATAGTGGTTCCATCATGCTATGGAACCACTATACTGGCTGACTGATTTCGAAATGATTGACAGGATAGTGGTTCCATCATGCTATGGAACCACTACACTATACAAAATAGAAGACGACATTTTATGTCTTTTGGTAAATACCACGGACTATTTATTAGTCAAGTTAAGTATTTTCATTCATTCGATTTTTAATGTAGTAGGTAAATATGGATTGAAAACTGTTTTAAATTAAAAATGAAAGTGTGTATGTACTTATGTACATTTATCACACACACGATAGAAATTAAACAATTTTGGCGTAATAAGAGAAACACTGAAATGTTGACTATAGCCAACTTCAAGTGTCGGTTTTACGTGACAGTGTGCGCACGCAAATTAAAAGTTCATCATCATCAACTTCATCATCTTTTTTGCCTATAGAGCCAAAAGAATTATAACTTCAAAAATATTAATTATAACTTATTTAAATTATATATTTTGCTCGCTATATAATGTCGCTCGCTATATAATGTCGCTCGCTATATAACGGTTGACAATCGCCTAGCCAATGTGATAAGTGTAGAACATTAACCAAGGTGATCAGGGTCTACTCAGACTGGTTTACATTTTCAATAGGTGTTAAAAACTGATGGGGATGTGTCACCTACTTCATCATCAGGTTTCAATCGGTAAATTTGCTTGGAATATTTGAAAGGGACCTTTGTTGGATTATATATGGATGGGGATGAAGAGGGTACTTTGCTGAACACCAAGCCTCATTGGTGTAATCGGCTAATGCGCTACAAAACATCTTCAATAATGTAGATGAAGCGTACATGAAAAAAGAAACGAAAACGAATGCGAGTAGGATCAAAAAAAATGAGGGGCAAAGGGGAAATATCACAGGAGGTAACATTGACATGAGGCTTACACATTTCTGCTAGGCCGGCTAAGTGACCATTTGAGGTGGCCACTCAGAGCGTCACATGTGACTTGACACCTATTGCAAGATATATTTAGATAAATAATCCGGCTAAATGTACATAATATATTACTAATTATATCTGTTGTATTGTAATCATGGCATATTAAAATATATTTACTGCAAACAAATCTGTAATATTCTACATAACATTCCAACTGCACCTTAGGTGAGACCCCACGAATCAGCGTTGTGGTATCTCCTGGCGATAACACGGCAATTAAAGTGATAAACAGTTTAGGAATTATCTACAATATTGTGAATTTACCTGAAATTAAGACACAGTTTGGCATTTATTTTTATCACAACCATCACCCCACTAGTTGGACAGCTATTATTAAAATGTCAGAAAATATTCCTTCACCGAACGCACACGTAATCCCACGCATAAATAGATTTGGTGAAACACGCTAAAACTGCTACCAATTACAAACAATCAGACGATACATGACCACGACCACTACACCATTTAGATACTCGTACCTAGTCTGGCCATAAATGTTGTAACAAAGAAAAATATTACTTTTTAATTGCAAATAACATTTGTTATTTTACAGCGTGTTACTGAAATATACCAAAAATGGAAATATGAAAACTTTATTTGAAGTGGTCTCCATTGGCTGTAATACAGTCCTTTAAACGTTGAGGCCAGTTGTGAACAGAACCACTCAGTCTTTCCATGAGGAAAATCTTCATTGCCAGTCGTATGGATTGTTTTAGGGAATTATCATTGGGTTTAGATCAAGCTGTACTCTCTAAAACTGATAATAAACCAGTGGATTCAGGTCTGAACATAAGTTTTAACCAATACTGGGTGGATCGAGCTTTATGATCTGGTCTCGAGTCTTGCTGGTAGGACCATACTTAGCTGATGAACATGGTGTTATTAAGGCCTAAACTATCTTCTGAAGAATGGTATTTTGATACACGTTTTGACACACACTCACTGTTTCATAGCCAACACCCCGCCAAGCCATCATTGAAGCCGAGTGATGTCCATGTTACACGCTGTCGACAAATTGAGTCGCCTCGAGATTAGATCCCCAATTAAAGCTCTAAAAATTTCTCACCCATAAACAATTTTTTTCTTTGACCGTCCTTTGTGTACCGCTTTAGTAGTTATTTCGATTTTACCACTCTATAAACTATCAGTTAAGAATCTATAAACTATCAGTTAATAAATGAACAGAGCGTCTCTTATAGGAAGCAAGTCCCAAGTCATATCTTAAAATACTTGACATGGTTCAACTGCTATTTTCATTTCCCGAGATGAAATCTTTCGCCTTCAGACAGGATTTCTCGATTTTTTCCATGCTGATTTGATCACCTCTTTCGTACGAACACTACGTGGACGGTCCGATGTTTTTCTGTCACAAGCAGAAGTAGTCCCATAGTACTATTAACAGCCCAATACACAAACATTTGGCTAATACCAAATGTATGGGGAAATATTGATGTTTTGAATTTGATTCGAAACGTCGGGCCAGTTGAATAATTAAATCAACCGCGATAAAATCTGTAAAAATAGTTTTATTGTAATATGTGGAGAATTAAAAAAAAGCATTTGGTTTCATACCTATTTTATGTAATGTAATCACAGCCATTCTCTTCCCTTTATCACCCCACTCCATTTTAATGTCGCAAAATATCGTACAATGCACAATGTATTGGCGCTAAAATGAGGAAGCACAATGAACAGTAGTATCAAAATTACAGATTCCAAATTCAAATGTAATATTTCTTTTTATTATAAAAGTGGTCATGGCCAGGCTAAGTATAATTCGCATAATATTAATGATAGAGCCGGCGTCTAAACTTCAATAGAACACCATTCAATATTTATTAAAAAGGAATGCCTAATGTTTGTCTGTATGTATACGGTAATTTCTGAAAATACCGAACGCATTTTAATCATTTTTTTTTTTTGTTTAAGTTATTAATCCTGAGCACCGTATATAATTTAGTTTGGTATCCATCACATTCTACGTATTATGTCCTTATAGCACGTTGTAGTTGGACACCAAGAGATTGATAAATATGAGGTGTCTCTGAAAATCAGCATCGTATCATTATGTTGTTATACCCAGCGCGTATGGAAAATACGGAGTGGCCACCTCTACTGGCCACAGTAATATTGTATAATTAATTAAGTTGTAATATTACAAATCTACGTCGTTGTAATCAATAAAAGATAATAGAGAAGTGGCGCTATAGGAAATCATATCAACCTAGATGAGTCTTTCCTATTGTATTGTTTACTACAGTATTCAAATGTCTAGAGTACGTGACGTGGAACTCGATAGGCTCCAGCCAAACCGTAAGATGCATCAGGTAACTATTTCACAAAGGCACCAGCTAGTTTAAAAATAAATATGCAAGACATTTAATTCATTATACACTACTAATTACTAATTGTCCAAAATAAATTATATGACATTCTATTCCATTACTCTGTGTATTGTCTTATCAATGCTAATATGGGTGGCAAAGTTTTAGGTAACGTACACACATTTCTGAATATTGTTCTTTAATGACGTTAATTAGTTTTAAAATATATATAGAAGTATAATTTATACATTTAAGTAATTTGCGAAGGGTTCGACTGTATATGTTTGGTAAGGTTAATGTGATTATTTTTAATGAGACTTTTGAATATTGTGCTTTTAGTGATTGTTTTTTTAATTGATCTGACGAATGAATACTTGATATTCCTTTCCATCCTACTATGCTCGAAGATAAATTGTATATCATAAGATAAAGTTTATTCAAGTATTTATTTACTTTATTATGACATCTTTAGTTGTATGAACAGCTGAACTGAACAACAGAAACTCAAAAACCGAATCAAAGTCATAGATTCTTGAGTTTGCGTTCTTTTGTGAAGCACTGCGAATAAAAAAAGATATGAATAAGAGAGTAAAAAAATATACACTCTTGTTTTGTTTTCTGTAATAATTTTACTATAGCAACTACAGTAGTACATAATATTTATTGTTTAAGAGAACAGCCCTGTAACAAAAGGCGAAGAAAGAGCTGAGTAAAAACAATTCGTTTGCACTATTTGGGCACGGAACCCTGCCCAAATAGTGCAAACGAAACACAATATTGGGCTAAGCCCCTCCTATAAGTGGGAGCTAAAGAGCAGGAGGAAGAAGTGCTCTTTGTACCCCTCTCTTTTTTGTCTTACGAGAAGAGGGATCATAAGGGCAATAGGAGAAGGCTGGTTTTTTTCGGTTTAGTTTCTGGTCAAGGAGTAAAAGGTGAGTATTGGCACCTCGACCCATTGTGCTGTCACAAAATTGGTAGGTGCGGCGCAACCCTTCCGTGGAGGAGACGTCGGTCCTTAAGGGACTGACCAACCGACGAATTTGCGGTTCCAGGGTACCTCACCAAAGGTGTCACCGATGACACTCGCTGTGGTTTTTGTGGGTTTTCGGGATTACAATTTGCCGGGAGACCCACACAACACTGAACCCCAGCCTGGACCAGTGAAGGCGCGTAAACGCGTTTCCCCGCGTTTACAAGAAAAAAGAACTACAAGTAGTATGTTCATAATTAATACAGATACACAATAATTGAAATTGTTCAACAACATTTTAAACAATCAAAACGAAACAAAAACTGCCTAAAAGATAATTTTGTTTGTGAGAAAATTAATTATACAAACGATATTTGAGGTTTTATCTTAGTTGCTTTGCAAATTGTTGACAGAGTTTTGGAGCCCGCTTTGGCAATTAATTCTGTTAGACTTAAATTGCAAAGTAACTCAAAGACAAAGTATATTGGAAACAATGTAACATAATTTGCATTAGATTCTAATTACATCAGTTTTATAATTCTAAATTTTGTTTGCAATTTTGTCCTATTTTAGTTATAGTTGTTACATATTTTCTCACCATTGTTTAATCGTTATCGTAATGTCATTGTGGTGGGGCTCACTCGCTCTGATATCCTAGGCAAAAGCAAAGCGTAGGAGATGCTCTTACCCCTTTTATAAAAAAATAGGACATAAGAAGCAAAAGGAGCAGGCTCTTTCGGGCCTGCTCCTTTTGCTTCGGATACGGGGACCTCATTCTATTGTACTGTCCTCAAGATAGTAGTACTGTCTTCAAGAACATGTTGGTCTATGGAACTTGTCGGTTGAGTTGGCATTGGTCCCGCAGTGATTCCAGTAGGTATTTGGCACATATATGTGTCGCGTGTCCCACACATCCTTCGAAACCCACCCAAGACGGTGGCATCAAAATGCATTTCCCCATACCACAAAAAAAAACGGTGTGATCTCTACTAATATTGTGAAGAGGAAACATTGAATATGCTACGAAACTACTGGACCGATTTTAAAAATATTTTGCCATAAGAATTGTCAGTGATGCACATATGCCACATAACATTTTCTAAAAAATGTTTTGACCATCATAAAAACTTCGATAATGTTACCAAAATGTGTAAAAATATTAAATTAAATCCAAAATATTTAGATGTATAAACTATTAACAACTAGCTGTCGTGACAGACGTTGTGTCATAAATTTAGCTTGTTGTCATTGTAAAGTGTAATGTTTGCGAGGCTGTAATTAAAAATCATAATTTTGTAAATCAATGAAGTTTTGCCATATTTCGCGCGATATCCGCGCGAAGCCGGGTCGGCCTGCTAGCGTGTGGATAAATGTGAATGAATAAAAAGATTTTTTCCTGAATTATATAATGTAAGATGCGATCTACCATTTAATTGTGAGCATGATATACATATTGATATCATCATCAATATCAGTCCTTATCGGTCCACCGCTAGACATGAGGCCTCTTTTAATGAACGCCAAGATGGCCGATCTCCTGCTACTCGCACCCATCCTGGACCGGCTACTCCATGGAGATCGGCCTCCCACCTGGTGAACGGTGGACCAGCACTTCATGTTCCTAAACGTAGCGTCCACTCCAAAACCTTATTGGCCCATCTGCCATCTAATCTTCATTGATATGATATATAAAAATCCGATATCGCTGATAAAACAAACCGGAGCTTTAAAATAATGTATAGACAAGTTTTGCACTAGACGGGGAGTACTCTAAACTTAAAACAAAGTTTAATATCAGCACACGTTCGACACTTCAACTAGATACGTAGTAGTTTCAGAGTAATATCAAAAATTTGTTACTTATCATCGAAGTTCTGCAAGAGTATTAAATTTTAAGCTTCGTATATTGAGTAATGTAAGTGCTTGATTTTATAGACTAGGGAACATTTAGTGACTCGTGAGAGGTTGTGCCATGCGACTGAATCGGGTCGGCACGTCGGGGGTAGGACTTCGTCTATTGTCCTCATGATGTCGTCTTAAAGTGAAACGTGCTCTAAACGTTAGTATGACATTCAGAGAGATGGGAAAACGTCCTTGGGCATGAACTCGAGATGAATAGTATCTACGTGTAAATAGCCAGATGCAATAAAGAGGGACACATGCTGTCATCGTCTCCTAGCCGTTAAAGCTTTATTGAATAATACATACTTTTTTGTGAAGCGTCACCTGTCACGGCTATCATTAATTGTCGAAGCGATCCTCTATTGAGCTTCCGGTTTGTAAGTAGCCCGTGGCCCGCTTTGGAGGGATGAAGTGAAGGAGGGCGACGCATCTGCATAACCACTTACCATATAGATGTTAATGTGCGTCTAATGTCACTAAAATGACTACAATTAGTATTTTGTCCTCTTTTACTATAAAAGAAGCTTTTTTTCTTTTTTTGGCGTCAACGACTATAAAATGTAATAAAAAATTCACGCGAATCTTACACATTGTGCTAAAAATAATTTAAAGGATTTTAGTGTGTCTTATTTAAGTATTTCACAAATTTGGGTTGGGATTGTGAAATGCTTAAATAAACCGCGGTAATAATTTTTTTATATTTACGCGTGTGTTACACATCATAACAGTAGTAGTAGTACCTTCACGCCCGTTAACCCCGACGAGGTAGGCAGAGGTGTGCCAGTACATCCACAACTCGTAAGTCCAGCAGATATACTAGCACACCCACGATTAGCCAAGGTACTGAGGCCCATGATGAGGAAAGAAGCATCCACGTAGCTTCTCTAATGAAATTTGTTTTTTTTTTTATTTCCGTTTCCGCAGGATAATCCATGATGCTCAAGTTAGAAAACATACAAATTTCAATAGAAAAGATGGCTAGGTGATTTCTTCTGCGTGGGACGCAGTTCTAAATATAATCAAATCAAAACCCAAACGTAACACCTCACAGCTGCATGATACAATAATCGCTTTCCGCATTAATCGGAACAAATTATTAATTATCTCAGTCCACCCGTGACCATGGTAGCTGTAAAGCTTCTGTAACCAGGAATCGTAAAATACTTAATAAGCCGTGATAAAATCCGTTAAAGTAGTTTTATTATATTGTAAAAAATAAAATTCGAAACAAAAATTTCACTACTAGGGCAATAAATATAATAACATTAATTTATTTTAATTTAATAATATTTATCATTGTCATGTCATTGTTGTTTCTAAACTGAATAAAGACAACGTAACTGGAGGACTATCACAATTTGCTCCTACGGTTTAATAAAAAACTACGAATATCTTTAAGAGTTACTACGTCTATAATCGTTTGCTATTTTAGGGTTCCGCACCCGAAACAATAAAACGTACGTCTAAGGAAATTTAAAGACTCCAAGTCCCCCTCCTCCTTTCCTATCGAGCCACTCCGAAGCACAATCCTGTATCCACTAGGATCAGAGTCCGATACGTACTTGAAAGGATTTTTTCTATGGGGATTGGAAACAAAGTAGTGGTTTACCCCAAGGTGACTAATACTTGACTACTTAGTCACTTACCATCACTAAATTGTCATTTACCATGGAAATAGCTACACACCTATGCCATTTCTCGCCATCTTCTCTGCTGCTCTATGTTCTTGGTATAGAGCACAGGATGACAAACACCGAAGCAGCAACATTATGTTTTCACATTTTATTCGATCTGAGCTTCTGTAATTAAATATTCCGGTCACTGACTGTCTTGAAATTTTGTACGCATGTATAAGTCGGATGGCAATTATGAAATGAAGCTGATCTGGCGATGGAGCCGGAATGTGTAGGAATTCACCAATAACCTATCGCAACCTCGTAGTATTTGGGTATGTCTGATTTGAAAAAACTTTACACTTACATGACAATCAAGATCAGTAGATGGAGCTCGAAGGAGATCATGGGAAATTTTCTAAAAAAACAGCAATCCATGTCTTTGGAATTCTTCGATTCATCTTTATAAGACCTTCGGTTTTTTTAATAAAGGTTTATATGTAAAATATTCTTTTATAATTAATTGGCCAAAACTTACTAATTGGACAAAACTGGACAACCTCTTGTCGCTTAACGTCGGCATGGCAAAAGCTCACCGAGGGATAGAAATAATTATGACAGAGTACATTATTCTGATTATTATTGCGGATAATTTATACCTGCTTTCATCGTCGGTTTTAAGCCTGCTAACTTGTTAAATGTCATTTATCAATTAACGTCAAGTCGGTCATACTAGAATATTTAATGATCAAGCAACACTTTTTGTTGGGGACGATTTGTCCTCGTAATGGTCGTCGCGCCGGTAGCCACTAATTGGTTCGAATTAATCGTTTCTGTTACTTTTCTATAAGAAGAGTCCTAGAATGTTGACCATCTGTCTCATTGCCTTTTCAATGAGTTAATGCTTTTCTTGAATTATCTTGTTATGAATCTTATCTAACTTAAATTTGTACCATTCTTGAAAACAATGTATATTGTGTATACATAATTTATATGGAAGCGCAGCCGCTTCCATAGAAATTAAGGATACATAGTAGAAACATAAGTTAAAAACAACAGAAGTTAAAAATATCCGTCTCCAAACAATAAAGACGTTAACATGTTTGGAGAACGTACGATACAAATAAAATGTACCGCTGGGGGTTAATTTTTCAAAGGTAAACGAAAACTGGAAGAACTTTATCTGGTATATTTTAATTCACCGACGGGCGTTTTTTGTAACCGGTAATTTTTTTTTTATATAATACCGATATTCTTGTTTATATTATAGTTGAGCTAAGCTTTATTGACTTTTGACTAGACGAAGACGGTATACATAATAATAATCATAATGTCTGTTGTCTAATCATACGTATACCGACCGCGGAAATATAATTTTGAGTTTATTATAGACATACATACAATATATGGATATACATCCACGACCGGGAAGGATGCAACAGCGACCTCTGGCGCAACATGCAAGGCCTATATATGTATGCACGCTGTCACACACTTACCAGAGTGTAATGTCAGCGACGTCACGATATTTAGCACTCTTAATACAAGTTTTAAGACAAAAACAAAAAAAAAACTTCTAATAGCATTAAATAGTCTAATAGCGTGAAACGAGCAATCGGAGTCTTTCAACGATTAACATAATTCTGCCGATGCGTAGCCCTCCTTTTCACCCCTCCCCCCCACACCGACTACTCACAGACCGCACGAAACGCGACACCATAGGTGTCACTTTACGACGGTGTCAGGTGAGCGAGAGGTACCTCCCCGGTCGTGCCAGCCCAATTCCGTTGCATAGGAGGATGTAGCGTCATGCAACATGCATGGTAATATCTCTGCCTATGCAGCATGTCACTACGTTTTTCTAAAATACGTACTTAAATATATTTTCAACTGTTATAAACCAACGGGCAGTCACTCGAGCACAAATCGGTGGTAGCGATCCGTAGCACGGGGCCGAAACATGGCCTCTTAATTTAGGACTGGATGCGGTGGCTCAACGAGCTGTTGAACGTGCTATATTGGGTGTTACTTTGTCCGATAGAATTCTAAATCATAAGGCAGAGAACTAAAGTTTCCGTTATCATGCGAAGAATAAGCTCACTGACGTGCCAGTGGGCTGGTCACACACTCAGAAGGTCAGATGGCTGATGGGCGACTAAGGTTCTGGAATCGACGCCGCGTTTAGGAAAACGAAGTATTGGTCGATCATTCACCAGGTGGGAAGACGATCTCCGTGCAGTAGCGTCCGGGATGTATGCGAGTAGCAGGAGGTCGGCCATCTTGGCGTTCATTGCAAGAGGACTACTCCCAGCAGTGGAGCTATGAGGGCTGATAATGATGATGATGATGAACCGGAACCTGTGAAAATCAACGGCAATAACCTGAATTTATAATGAATTGTGCCATTTTTTAATTAGGGCGTTAAGGGCTAGTATTTTGGTAGGTAATTATGGACAAGAAAGATGAGGGACGTGATAGAAACAATGACACCATCCCGTTTTATCAGAAAGCCAAATTATATCACGGTGACTAGGCGAAGTAGTCGGGTCCTTGCGTGTTCAACTTTAATTTAACATAACTATATAACGAATTTTATATGAGATCAATGCACATCAGAAATGAACTTTTTATTTACGAAAGGGCCGATCATTTCAATAATTTAGTATATTTTGTAACGTAGGTGTCGTAGAAACATATAAATGCATTTTTAAGAGTTGTTAGGGCAGTTTACAGGGACATGGATAATTTTTTTAGAATTATGTTTGTCTGCGTGTAAGTATACGTGTCAGGCAAAATACTTTGCGTATAGCTGGGTTAATATAACATATTGAAACTAGCAGTTTTTTTATCTGTATATGTACATATATACTTAGTCTGGCCATAAATATTGTTACAATTAAAAATATAAAAAAAAATCTTTACATTTGAATTAGAAATTTGTCATTTTTATACGGTTATTCTCATTTTAGCGCCAATACATTGTACAATATTTTATGATGTTAAAATGGAGTGGGGTGATAACACAGAATCGCTGTCATTGCATTACACCAAGTAGGTATGGAGCCAAATGCAATTTTTAAAACTCTCCATACACTTGGTATGAATCAAACGTTTGTGCGATTGGCACATATAGAGGAGGTTTCATTGTAACTTAACAGGTACAATGATACTTTCTCTATATGTGACATAGAAATATCGGGCCGTCTACATAGTGTTTGCACGAAAAAGGTAACCAAAGCAGTAAGTGAAAGAATTCGAAGAAATCCTGTACGAAACCAAGAAAGTCTATCTCGTGAAATGTGGGAAATGAAACTACGACTTAAGACTTGCAGCCTAAAAGAAACGCTCTGGTCATTTATTAACTGGTAAATCAGAGATTAATGGGGTGGTAAAGTCGAAACAACTACTGAAGCAATACACAAAGAGAGACCTCTGCGTATCATAAATTAGAAAACGTCAAGGCTCTAAGGAAGCTTCCCAGTTTCTCGACAGAGTGCAACGTGGGCATAATCCGACTTCGATAATATTGTGGTAGGGTGTTAGCTACAAAGTCGTGAATGAGCCATATTTTTGTGAAAAAGTTATCAGAACATCAGCACAAGTGTATCAAGATACCATTCTTAAGGTGGTTAGGCCCTTCAGTAACACCATATCAAATATCCAAGCATGGTCCTTCCAGGAAGATTCGGCCCCGGGTCATAAAGCTCGGTCCACACAATCTTGGTCGGAAGCGAACGTCTCGGACTTCATCAGAGCTGAAGACTAGCCGTCGTCTAGTCCCGATCTTAATCCGCTAGATTATGATTTATGGTCAGTTTTAGAGAGTACAGCTTGCTCTAAACTATATGACAATTTGGAGCGCCTTAAACTATCCACACGATTGGCATCGTATAATTTCCCAACGGAAGGACTGCGTGCTTCTTATGATAACTGTCCTCAGCGTTTAAAGGACTGTGTTGCATCCATTGTTTTGTCTCTAACGGATTTCATCCTGTGGAATGAGACAGAATCACCGTCATGACCTCATTCCACAAGAAAATCTAAAGAAACGCGAAAAAATCCGTTAGAGACACAACAATGAATAACATTCGGGTAAATATACGAAAACAATGTGTTACAGCCAGTTGAGACCACTTCGAACGAGCCTTTTATATATATTTAATTGTTGTATATTTGTTTATTAAACTAACACACTTTAAAAGTAACAAATGCTATTTGCAATTCGTCATAATTATCAGCCCTTATCTGTCCACTGCTGAACATCTCTTCACTCTTTCAATGAACGCCAAGACGACCGATCTCAGCTGTTCGCATCCATCCCGGACCGGCTACAGCACGGAGACTGTCTTCCCAACTGGTGAATGATCGACCAACACTTCGTTTTCCTAAACACGGCGTCGATTCCAGAACCTTAGTCGCCCCTCTGCCATCTGATCTTCTGACTGTGTGACCAGCCCAATGGCATGTCAGTGAGCTTCGCGTGACATCGGAAGCTTTAGTTCTCTGTCTTATGACTTCTTAACGAATTCTGTCGGACAGAGAAACACCCAACATAGCACGTTTATTAGCCTGTTGAGCTACCGCAAACTTGTGGACCAGTCCTAAGTTAAGCGGCCACGTTTCGGCCCCGTTTATGACAGGACTAGGTACGAGTAGTAACACATTATCTATACCTAATGTATACATCAACGATCTCTGAAACGGCTCCATTTGTGTTCTTGATATTTTTATTTATGGGATCTCTTGGGCGATAAATTGATATAGCTAGGATTTGTTTTCAGAAAATGTCGTTTAAACCGAATTTTCATTGAATAAAGCTTTGTGTGATATCATTAGAATATGAAGCTAAATTTTGGCACCATTTAATAAACTTGGTAGGAAAATCTGGCGCGTTAAAACGAAGGAAGTCCGGTTTCTAATCAGAATCATTATCGACATCAGAAATACTGTACTTCGGAGCCCTAAATAACAAGAAAAATATTGTAAATTTGAAATACTGCACTTAAAATTACTAACTTACTACCTTAAAAGTACTAATTTTTTTGTAGTTCCAAAAGGAGAGCAAACTCGCAGTCCAACTCTTGTGATAACATGACATAAATCCTACTAGTGATCGCCTAGAGATTAGAATCCGATCACATGAGTAATTTAAAAGAATCATTCGACTTCGAATGCAGGTTGTCTATAAAACGTTTTTATACAGATTTAATAAAGTCAAATGTCATGCGACGGAATGTTATGTTTGACGGCGTCACAGATTGTATATTACAGTTCTAACATTCTGCGCATACCGTATTGTGGGTGTTTTTTTTATTAAAATAATCAGATCTAATGCATGTATTAGCGTTCTACACTTCTACACATAGAATACAAGTGTGCCAAATTTCATATTTCTCAGCGTAATTTTCGTAAAAGGAGGTCTAAAATTATTGCTTCACGTATTAATATAATGATAAGTACTTAAGTCGCAAACACACTAGCCTGCTACAGTGAACAGATGACGCGCCGTCATTGCGTTAGTTATGGGGTCTGGCTGACATGTCGCATTACGCTAATTCGTCATATCCACATAATGGGACGCGCTTAGGAAACACCATTGTTTTAGTTGATTACATACGCCCTGCCTTAAGTAATGAGCTAGTATTCATTATGAGTGGTCATGTTGATAAATCATTAGTTGTTATTCTTTCATTCCGATGATGCCGATGTTTATAAATTAGAAAGTGATATTTTATATATTACTAGCAGCGCCCCGCGGTTTCATGCTTCTAACTTCAAAAGTGTACGTCTACCATAGCAACCAGCACCAAAAAAATGTACGAAACTTCAGCCCTTATTTCACCCCTTAGGGCTTGAAAATCCAGAAACGCTTAAATAAGTATCTCCTCATTTTCACCATATAACATAAATCTTTATTTTTGGGAAGAAATAAAGATTTATGTTTTGTACTTCAAAAGTGACGGACTTCGATGCAAATTTAAACCCCCTTTTCACTCCTTAGTGTTACATAATCCAATATTCCTTCCTCAGCTAGTGTCCACTCAATAAATCGCTCACCAAATATCATGGTCCCTAATATTAATAGTTTACGCAAGGCAATGACGAATTTGTCAATCAGAACATGTCATTTTATATAGCAGTCCGTCCCGACTTCGCACGTATATTTCACAAAATGTGGCAAAAATTTATTGATTTCCAAATATATGAAAGTTATAACTTCATGGTAAAGATGATTCAATGTCGTGGTGATGCGAACTAACTAAATTTACGAACGAACAACGTCTGTCGCGACAACTAACATTTAATTATATTTTGAGAATCTTGGGTAGTAGTCACTGACCCTTACATTAAAGCTTACCTCGCAATACTTGTGCGGATATGGCCTGGTGTGTATCATTTGTTGGTGGATTATACCACGAACATAAATGACATGCAGATTCGGAACGGAGTAGTTCGTTTAAATTCCTTAGGCTATCGCAAAAGTTCTAACACATAATAGGTATAACACAGTCGAACTGCATACGAAGTGGAAAGCCTCCTTTTTAAAATTTTGATCTCTAGGCTAACACTAATGAAGTAAAAGAAGCCCCATTCCATGGTAATATGTTTATTCACTGGTACGCTATGACTAAAACCAAATAGAATGGAGTCAATTACAAATAAAAAAGAATTGTAAGTATGAAACTGTAACTTAAATGGCAGAAAAATAGGGCATTGAAACCGTCGTCGGAAATGTCCAACTTTTTGCATAACTTACAGAAACTTCTTCTACGGTACTGTATTTATGTGAAAAATAAAAATAACGAGTAATATTAGTAGCTCTGTATTCTGAATATCTGAATGCTCATTAAAATTTTAGAAAGACAGAAATGCAGCTGAATACGGTCCTATTACATCTGAACAGACTGTCGCGTTTTGTGCAGCTTATGATAATATCGAAATTAATAAATTTTAAGAGTTATGAAGTTCTATTCTCCAACAGCAAACCTTATTCATCAAAAGTTGAATAAATCGTCAATAAAAATGAGCACAGTAGAGCCTATAGCAATTTGTGTAGCACCGCACAT
Source organism: Eumaeus atala (assembly GCA_017140195.1). Taxonomy (NCBI): domain Eukaryota; kingdom Metazoa; phylum Arthropoda; class Insecta; order Lepidoptera; family Lycaenidae; genus Eumaeus; species Eumaeus atala. Next base: position 502,866 of record JAFELO010000350.1, on the reverse strand, counting down.
ACGATAGCTATCTAACCATACTGGCAAGTTACCTCTCCTTTTGCTGACATGACGCTAACGTAAAGAGACAGCTATACTGTCGCGTTTCGTGTGTTTTGTGAGTAGCCGGTGGCTAATTGAAGGTGACAAAGAAAAGGTGAAAGATGTATATGAGCGTTGCTAGGTGCCTAAAAAGCACCGATTGCTCTCGTTTGAAACGACCCCCGAATACAAGTGAAGAATTTTGAAAATAATTTTCTCTATCCTATTCTAAATAACCTTCTTTTATCCGAAGTTTGTAAATTAGATTATATCCAATGTGCGTCAATCGGGATGGTGACGAGCTAAACTTTTCCTATTAGCTGGAGTAAGATACTTTTTCTGAAACTCGACAATTTTGTCCCATTGTTAAGTGATGACGGCTTAGAATGAGAAAGTTAAACGAGCAAATTACAAGTTTAAAGGCGCTCCAGGATGTTATATAATTACAAATATGACACTTGGTATATCAATTTTTTTGAAGTTACTCTTCTTTTGACGCTTTAGGGAAAAATGGTGAGAGTAATTTTCACGATGCGCTCACACAGTCACAAGAAACCGACACCCGGAATTTAGCTATAGTCTACATTTTAGTCTTACAAAAAAGTTGCCATAGTGCGATATATCAAAACTTTAATGCACTAAATACATTTTATCTATTGTTAGTTTCGTTTTTTCTAAAAATGTAGAGTAAGGTAAAAGACACAATTAAAAAGATTTTTACACGTGTACATAAATAGACACACACACTCAAGCACACTTCCTTAATCTAAAGTGGGAGATAAAATAAGTTATTTTTTAACGGAGATCGTGTTTTAATTATCAGATAACCAAGTGGGTTTTCAAGATGCAATGTGAACGTGATTACAAAACCGAAAGTGGAGAAACATGATATTGCGTCTAATCTTGCCATCAACCGGATCGCGATCGAGAACTATAAATAAATAAGGCCATTTGCGCTTACTCGACCCGTGAAAGACGCGGCAACGCGGTGTTAATCGTGACCAGGTTGCTCAGAGCAGGGCCTAATAATGCCAAGAACAACTAATATTTGAATGATTTCAGGCTCCAGAAAAGAGAGTCGAAAGAGCGTGGGTAATGGACAGCGAAAAATATTATTTGTTTGCGCTAGTGAAATTTGACTACGCGTCGTACGCTACCCCGTAGTATTAAGTTATTATTATTATTATTATTAAGTGCTATCAGGCCAATTTGAATATTCACTTCTTTCAGCGTTCCCCTTGACTTTCTATTTTTTTTAAAGTGAGTTTTTATTTATTTCTATGTGCCCTCTGAGAAACATTATATTTTAGTTCATCTGTGAGTTACTTGGCTGCGTGGAACGCAAATACTTTTTTCTTCTGATGGATTTTGAAAGCGCAATGTCATTTATAAATTATCTAAGTGCTCAAATAAAAATAAAATGAAAAATAAGTTTGTTACGTTGATTTATATATTTCTCACACTCTTTGCGTCAAGTCGAGCTAAACATTATCATAATTACTCGCTGTACAATGTTTATCCCACGGAAAGATTTCAAACAAAATTCTTGCAAAATTTGGAAAATATGAAGTACCTTGACGTTATGTTTTGGATGAGACCCTTCAAGGTCAACACCCCTGTTCAGGTTTTGGTGAATACAAAAGACCAAAATGTGTTTGAAGAGAGACTACATCATTTTTCTATGAACGGGAAAATACTGGCCAGTGATATACAGGAGTAAGTATGTCGTAGTAAAAATTTAGAAATACCACTCATTAATTAATCAAGAAATCTTTTAAACTGTAACACTTAAAAACTTGAGATTTGGCACCTATGTTTCCTTTAGAGTACACACATCCGTTTAGTACGAATTTTACGATACCTGGCTGTAGTTGAACATTTACTACGCGTGCGTTTTTAGGAGTGTAGTACGCCGCTGAGACCACGCGGTGTCACCGGCGTTCTGCTATCGCTACGCTGCTATCTTATGATTTAAGTGATTCAAAGCTATCTCTAATGTCCTTATCCTAGTCGTATCCCGTTTCTATACAAATTGATTTTGAAGTCGTTCTAAGTGGCTACTCCAAAGTGGTTGCATGCGTTTTTGGCTGCGTCATATGCCCGGAAGTTTTATTCAAACTGTACAGCGAAATTAAGTAAGAGGACAGCTGAAATCGAGTGTTAACTTAACCATGAAGGACAAGTTTTCGATTTTCAGGCCTAGGCGCTCGCTGTAGGTAGAGACTTAGTTTAGTTTTGAAATGTTACATTGCGTTCGCAGAGCAATGTGTGTATATGTGTTTTTGTAGTTTTATAGCAGAATATTGATCTCGTAAAGGCCAATATTCAGCTGTGGACTTCGTCCGGCTCATGAGGAAGATGATGACGATGAAAGACCAACAGCGGTGATTATTCGTATTTAATAAGGCTGATAATTTCTACAACATATAAAGTATCTTAAGCACTAAGACACCGTACTGGAGTTACATTGATAAAAGTATATACGCATGTTGGATGATCATTTTAGTGTACCGGTAACTTTCTAAATGTTGACCTGTGGTATGTCTTTAACAGGTTCTATCCACGCGAAGTAATAATCTCAAAAAGATAACTTAATTTCTAAAAATAAATATGTTGCAATTTCCTTTTAGTTTATTCGATAGACAGCACGTAGAAAAATATCTCAGATTGAAAAGTGATTCCTACACATGGACTCACTATCATAAATTAGAAGATATCTACCAATGGATGTCTGATGTCGCCGTGTCAAATTCAGATAACGTAGTATTAAAAACGATTGGCCTATCTGCTGAAGGGAGAGAAATATTAGCTCTGCAAATAGGCGCTCGTGACACCATTTCTAAAGTAATAGTTGAAGCAGCAATACATGGTCACGAGTGGATAACAACAGAATTTGCATGTTACCTGGCAAATGAGTTGATACATGCTAATACTTCTGAAAATTCGCGGCTAATACAAGTTGCGAGGAAGTACAAGTGGATTTTGATTCCTGTTGTTAATCCCGATGGATATGACTACAGCATGAAATATGTAAGTTTTGTGTTCAGTTTTTTTTTTAATTTGTATCTATTGTATATATACTAGCAGTCCGTTCTAGCTTTGCACGGCAATCTCCTTGGTTCTAGAAATATAATAATTATAAATTTCGGCCTTGAAATGACAAGACATTGAATTTATGACTGAACAATGTCTACCAGGACAGCTAGTGGTCAATAGTTTCTGCAGCTATATAAATAAGGATTTATTTTTATATCCTTTTTACACTTTGGTTTATCCAAGCTTTCATAATGATCTAAACGATTTAGATAGATTCTAAACTGTAAAATTTCAGTCGGTTTAGCAATTAGCAGATGCAAACAAACAGGCAATAAAATGTTTCCTCTTTATGATACAAGTATGAGCTTTATTCGAAGTCTAATTAATTGTTAGAATTCTAATCGAACTTCAATCTTCGGACGATTACAGGCTATGCATAACAATATTTCTTAAATCCTAATGAGTGACTATAAACTGACTATATAAAATAAACATAATTATTCTTTACTTAGTAGATTACGACCGGCTGGCGCAGTGGTAACAAAGTACAAATAATCGTACATGTTACTCTAGTGCAACTAGCGGGTTCGAATCCCGCGCAGGTTTTGGATATTTACCTATGTATTATATGTATTTCTATAAAAAAATGTTAAATATATAGCTTATTTATTATTATTTTTTAAATATTAAATATATTTTCGTTATCTAGTATCTGGAACACAAGTCCTTACGGTGTTTAGCATTATTATTATTATTATTATTATTATTAATTTACGCGCATTCAATGGTTCTGGGTGGGGCCCAGTGGTGTGCGATGACACGTAATAGTGCCGAATACCTACGAAAACCACCGCGAGTGCCACTAGTGCACAATTTGGTGAGGTGCCCCGGAACAAAAAACCATCAGGGCAACTCGACGGCTAGTCAGTCCTACCAACTTTGGGACAGTGCAATAGGGTGAGATTCTCGTCCTCGCCCCTTACCCCGTGCATAAAAGCGCCGCCACCTGTTGCTCTCTGGACCCCTCTTCTTATAGGAGAAGGACAAAGAGCAGCTCCCTCCTCGATTCAATTGGCTTCACTCGACGTGTCATTCACCTCAGGCTACTGAGCCCCACCGCCACGACAAGGCCTGAACCATGGTGGGGACGGTACTTGGCACTGGGCCAGGCTAACGTGTGATAACTAATAAAACCACATGTATCATTATTATTATATTTATATATGACTTATAGAAATTAATGTTCTTTAAGTACCTCCCCTGTCTGCTCAGTATGAATGAGAGGAAGGAGAGGAAAACTGTACTAGTCTTCCTCTCGTTGTTGTGCTCGTATTGCTGTTCTTATTATGGTTCTTACCTTTGTTTATTATTATTATTTATATAGTCTTAGACATGTATATATTTCTTATCGTTATGTATTTATTCATATATGCCAATGTATTTACGCAAATACGCAAATAAAACGCAGTGTGTATACATTGACATGTAACATGTGTTTATACCTAGGTGATAAGTGAAGAGTCTTTGGCACTTTCTATTCTTTCTAAGTTATGATGTAGTAAACTCAACTTAGTTTTTATTAATAGTGTGTTAGGTTTCTATACCGCATGTACATCCTTATGAAGATTTCTGACATAGATTTATGAAAAGAAGTACCTATTATAATAAATAAAATTTAATTAAGTAGCTATTATAAAAAATAAAACTTGATGCTTAGAAAGTTAATATATATACGAGTCTATATATATACAGTTTAATATAATTATTTACTATTCGATTATTTATAATAAATAATTAAATATAATTTAATAATTATACATCATAAATTATATTTACATTTGTTAATGGAAATTAAATTATCACAAACATCGTTATAATTACATAGAAAAATTTATTGTATTTCACTGAGCTTTATTTTATATTTAAGGATCGCTTATGGCTGAAAAATAGAAGAAAACTACCCGATGGACAATATGGTGTAAATTTGGACAAAAACTTTAATTATAATTTCTGTAGTAAGTATTTTTTTTATAATTTGATATAGAAACGGAATATATTATAATCTGATATAGAAACGGAATCAGGCTAGGACGAAGAATTCAAGAATATAGACTAGCCATTTGTTTGGCGCAGGACATGTTTTGTGCTGTATAGCACAAGTGCGTGCGCATGCACAATTGTACTTCTGGTTCCCTCATTCTCCTATTCCGATGGAGCGGCAACCCGACACGACCGGAGAGAAATCCGACGCAGGACTGACGGCTTGAAATGCTTTCCGAGGCCCGGAGGTATTACACTGCCAAGTTCCTGACTCTAATCTGTTATCGGGAATTCATAAATCCCAATAACACTTTGATGCGACCCGGGACTAATATAAAGTCTATAATAATTATAATCGAGAATACTACTCAACAGGTCACGGTGCCAGCAATAACACCGAGAGCGATGATTATTGCGGTCCGAGTCCGTTCTCAGAACCAGAAACGCTCGCTCTCTCGAAGATTGTTAATGAAAATAGCGGAAAACTGAGCTATTATATATCTATTCATGCTTACGGCCAAAGCATAATCGTTCCATACTCCGATAGAGTGAGACACGTGGACAATTTTTTTGAAATAGTAAGTTTTTTTTCGTCTTTTTTCATAATAGCTATTCTAGACTTACGTTACGTAATGAGATTCTTCACAATTTCTTATTAGTAATTTTTGTTAGTAACGATACTTGAGTCCAGTCCCAAACAGATAATCCTTCATGAATTATTTATTGTTTTCATTTACTCCTTAGTATATTCATTGATATGGGTTACTGGGGAATGGCCCCGATCATGATCTTCTCCACGAGGTGAACTTCCACGTCAGTGCCTAGGCCATTTGAGCTAACGCGCGCGAGGTGTTCCCGATTCTGAGTCGGGGGCTCTCGAGGGGGGAAACTCGAGTCACTCGATCCATATTAATAATATTTAAATTAACTATTACAAATTTTCTCATATCGGAATGCATTCCTCCTATCTGCGGGAGAGCCCCCCCCCCCCCTCATCGCCCTACGAGCACCAGTAGCTGTCCGGTAAAGCTGCATTGGGATTCACTTCTACAGCATGTGTTCAGCTCTGAATGAAAAAGTTTACAAATAGAAGTGAAAAGAATCTAGTTTCAAAAAACTCCTATTAATTCCGAGAGGGCTCATTCGATACCCATCTAGAAAAATGTATCCATCTATTGTTTACCAGCACTTAAAAAAGCAAAGATGACGAAATAAAGGGCTTCGCTTATTCCTCTGAAATTACTAAGAATTCGGAGATTTAAAAAAGAAATTCTGAAAGAGACAAACTTTTGAAAGGAAATGTCTTCTAAGGAAATCTTATAAATAAATAAGTGTTCTTGTCGTCCTAACCTCCCTAGGTTAAAAGGTTAGGCCAAACCCCTGGTTATATAATTTATTATTTTTTAACTATTTAAATAAACAATTTAGATACATATTGATGTCTTAAGTTTACGCGAATGTTAGACATTACGATAAAACTGCTTTTACGGATTTTATCGCGATTTATTAAATTATTTCTGTAGCCCGAAGTTTCAGAAGCTTTACAGCAACCATGGAGTCCCCCCGTGATCATGGTTGCTGTAAAGCTTCTAAAACTTCGGGCTACAGAAATAATTTCATAAACCGCGATAAAATCCGTAAAAGTAGTTTTATTGTAAAATTTAGATACATTTTGCTAGAGGGCATCCTGGTTTAAGGGAGCCTTGCACATATTCTAGGAGCCTTAACAAGATAAAAAAATTTAACTTCCGGACTAGCGTTAGGTTAAATAGTTACTGACTTTTCTGATTACAAAGGTCATAATTCACTTGTAATCATATGCGTCCTTGCATTTAATCTCAAACACGGATATGCTGTTGCGACAAGATTTATCACCAGTGTGACTGTCTTGCTATGTGATTCTGAGCCGCAATTTATAGTTGTGATTTACGATGAGGAGTACAAACTCAGTAGCTTCACATGTGAAGTTCGGATATTTTAATGATTTTATAGCAGACACTTAAATGGTATATGGCCAGTTCCATTGCATACATATTTTTTTTTCTACTAGTTTATGGATCTTTAAAAGGATTATGATCACACTTGGTTGTATATGCTAGTCGATCGACACAAAGGCTGGTATTTATTGCCAATAATGTCAGAGGATGTTAATAATAAAACTCTATGGGGAGGCTTATGTCCAGCAGTAGACGTCCTCCGGCTAGTGATAATGATAATGATAATAATGATGATGACGAAATAATAAAAAGTATAGAAAATATATTACTTTATCGACTGATAAAACTAAAAGGCAACCAGTGAAATATCGATAATATTTTGATTGTTTCTTGTATCTCACAAGGCACGGCGGGGGAATAAATCGAATTGTATCAAAATTCTAGCGCTTAAACAAACCGTTGGCGTAGGCGATCAGAATATTTATGTGAATTTTGAATTTGAAATGTCGTTTCAGGAAAATTATGGGAAACAAGCGTCATTGAAAATATATAAAATGTACGGCGACAAATATCGAGTTGGAACTAATTACGACGTATTCGGTTAGTGATGTACAATTTTACTACACTACAATAACAAAATATAATGAAAACGACTACTGCTATAGTCCACTTTGTGGTAATTATGGCTCATTATGGGAGGGAGGAGTGCAACGCATAGTAATCACGTGGGTGGTCATAATCGACGGCAGTCGTAAGAAGGCTCCGATTTCTAGTTTGCCCCCTGTTCTATAAATTATGGTAGTTAATAATTAGGTCTTTCTATAAGTGGTGTATGATAATTGAAAAAGTATTTATTATTAAGAAATTGTATAATGTTCTCGGTGCATTGTAATGTATCCGTAATTTAAAAATATTCATTATCTATTATATAAGCTATTTGGATATATAATATAAAGACGATATATAATATAGCCAATAAAGAAACGAAACATAAATAGCAAATATATGTTTGTATTGACCGAGGTGAGAGTAGGGTCAAGCTAAATATTTCATTACAATACAACTAGTTTACAGATTTACTTCTTATTTATATTAGGCTTCTGATACGTCGCGCTACTTAAATAATTAAATAAACCGCGATAAAATTCGCAATAGCAGTTTTATTATGATTTTACGAAAGATCATAAGGAAGATAGATATTTTTTCGTACTATCCCGGATATATGAGTAAATACGCCATTAACGTGCGAGTGAGACACAGCGATAACGGCGTCATTTTAAAATAGATTCTTTATTAGCACGGCTTATACCTGATGATGTATATTTAAGTGTTCTCATTTTAAGGTTGAAGGAACGACACGTCATATTATCGAATGTAGAAATAAAATAACGCGATTTTAGAGAGCTCTAATAATAAAAACAAGATATGATCACGGCTTCTAGCGGATTTGAAGCGTAAATCGACCCCATCCGTCGGTGGGTGGGGGAGGAGGCCGGCCTCCTCTGACAAGCCAAACCGAAAGACGAGCTCAACTCTCCTTATACACGTCCCGTAAAATTAAACGGCACCGTGCGCGTGCCGTCCCACTAGCGTGGGGAGGGAACCGTTTCCCTCTTTTCGGTCCCAAAAATAAATCACGATAGGGTAATGCCCACAAAAATTCCGGTATGCTTCTTCCCATCTGCGGGAAAAGAGGGGGGTCTGTCCCCCTTTCGTCTACCTAAAACCTGAAGACAAAAAGTCTTCCGTAGACCCGACGAACTGTAGGGGCGAGGGCAACAGCTCCGCCATCAGTAATAGGTCCCTCTGAAAAAAAATAAAGGAAAAAAACGTCATATTATCATCCTACCCCATAATGAAAATTATTTATGTTTTTATTAATTAAGCATAGAAATATGATAGTCTACATGACAGCATATAATTAATATCTACAATTTATTACATCCAATGCGGGATCGTGTTTCATACAACTGAAAGAACTCAAAACATGATTTGTAACTATAGGTATTTATATATTTAGGGTTCCGTACCTAAAAATGGATGAAAACGGAAGCATTGTCTGTGGGTACACCTGCATGTCTGTCATGTTGGTTTTTAGAAACACGTGGCAAGATCAACCTGAAAGTCATATTGAATACTGAGATCGTCTGTTGGTCATATGGGAGGTGGTGAGGAAAGAAAGGCATGGGCATAGTAATTATGCCGATGTTCATGGACGTCGGTAGTACTAAAAAAAGGCACCGATTTGGTCTGTCCCCTCTATGCTATAAAATAAAGAAAACAGGAGAAAAACATATTTCTTAGTTAGCGTAGTCAATAGTATTGCCGAAGGTCGAACGAAAGCAAAACCCGTACATGGGTAGATTAACGGTGAAAAAAACGGTATCGCCGGTAAAATGGCTATGTTGACGTGAGGTTTGTAAGTAGTCATAGGCCCCCTGGAGGTGGTGGATCATCCGATTGTTCGTTTGTCCTCCTCCTATAAAAGCTCACATTTGTATATCGTCCCACAAATAAATATCGTAACAAATACTTATAAGTTGATACGGAACCTTTACTGTGCGGTTTTTATAGATAAAGTTGAAAAGCGCCCATCACATGGCAGGTTTATTTTTTCGTAACCGATGGGTGTGAAATTCAGGCAATATGTTGATTGTGGACTACTAGGTAGAGACATGCTGCATTATAGCATGTCACTAATGTGTAGAGTTTTGCCGATTTGAAGGAAACACTTGTTCCCACCTTGGTTCCAGCCTTGTCTTGGTGATTTGGGCTCAGTAGCCTGGGGTGAGCCTAGGCAACTTGGGCGAAGCCAATTGAACCGAGGGGACTGCTTTATGGCTCTTTGTACCATTCTTATAAGGAGATGGGACTAAACAGCAGGAGGTGGGGGCAATTTTGCTTACGTGGCAATAGACGAAGATGAGAACCTCACCCCGTTGCACTATCCCAAAATTGTTATGTGGTGCGGAGCAACCCTTAAGTGGATGTCGACGAGGTGCTCTGCTCACATTTAGTTCCGGGGCACCTCACCAATGTCGGAACTGACGGCACTCGCGGTGGTTTTAATAAGTATGTGACGTCCAGCCCCACACACCCAGGGCCGCACGTAAACATAAAAAAGGGGGCGACCTCTCGCTTGCACAAGGGGGTGTAAGCAAAAGAATATCCTGACTCCGGACTGAATATCAAAAATTGAACAATTGCAATAGCACTATTAGACTCGACCTGGGAATCAAACCCGATACCTTAAAATCTGTAGTTGAACATGGTAACCTCTAGAGGATGTGACAGTAAATTGCAGAGAGGGAGCTAAGATAAATGCATTAGTATTTGATTTTTTGAGGACAATCTTGGAGTAATTTGGCGATTACTGACGCTCATAAATATCCGCATATCTGCATCTGCATGCGTTACCCTCCTATAAGCCATGATAAACCTGGTACTTACAACATGACCCGAAACGCAGCATAGGTATCACTTTTACTGGGCGCTGCTGGGCTGCAATGCAGCATGTCACTCCTAATATACTACTAATTATACTAATGAATTCCGACTATAATAATTATAACTAGCTCTAACAATGAGACATAACATTCGATCAAAGGTATTAGTCACGATACTAGCACTGTTTGCCTCTATAGAAACACTGCTGTTAATTAAGCAGTATCTACTAGATATTGATTATGTGCTATTGTTGTAGGATATTAGACGTTGCAACAAAGCAAATGGTCCCTGCAATACTACCGTGTGTGTGCATAGTCTCTATATTAAATATTGTAACATATTCGATTAATTTCACTTGTAATTTCAAATTTCAACAAATCCGCCCCATCTTCGACCGATAATAACAGAGGCTAAATTGTACCCTAAAACCTTCCTCGCGAATAAACTCTACCTCAGGGTGTAAGCAGCATGAAAATGCGTTCAAGAGAATTTAAAAAAATCGATCACATACAGACTTATAGATCACATACAGCTTTATGGGATTTGTTGCCCCAGGTTGTTAAGGGCTCACGGGGAGTGGTCATAGCGTAGCCGGACAGTCCCCAGAGGAGGTGAAGTGTGGCCTTTTCGCCGAGGCCAGCCTGTCACCGGATCATTAATAGCGGCGGAAGGCTCCCGTAGGGGCTTAGTTTGTGTTGCTACCCAATTGCCGAGTCCAACGTAGGTCTAGGGGCCTACTGGGGTCCCAGGTATCAGCTGTGTTTAATCGCATTAGAGAAACGAGACGAATGGAATACATATTTTTTATATAAGGAGGCAAACGAGCAGTCGGATGAGTTCAAAAGAAGCTATAATAATTGTCATTTTTATGCTGGATCAAGAACACGTTCTTAAAAAGGTCATGACCCATGACACATTGGGGCAACTACACGATGAAACCGGGGCTGCCAGATCATACAAACGGGTACAGTTTTGGTATAAATACTATATGTGTGATATGAAATATACATATTAATTAAAGTAACATCCATACTTATAAGTTTACCGCTAAAATATAAATCTAAAAATCATGGATGATTCGAATCATCAGTAGTCGGTTAAAATAATAATCAATATAATTACATTACCTCTTTTAATATTAATTATTCCGTATCATATATGATTAGAAATCACTAATTGCATTTGTTTTATGACATTGTTTTTTTAGTGTTTATTTTCTATAATTTTAGACAACAGTGGTGTGGTAATAAATTTTGTACTGGCAGCCCTTGATTGAACGCTAACCCCGGCACAAATATTGTTGGGCACTTGAGATCTAGGAATGTGTAAATGTTTCTTTGTTCACTAGTCAGGGGTGGGTTTTTCTAAGTAGCATTAAAAATATTTGACTGGTAACTAATGTTTTAACATTTAAACTTCTGCAGGATATCGACAAACTGGTGACAGTATATCGTGGGTAAAGAACAGATATCAAGTGAAGTAAGTGCTTTTATTTAAATTAAAAATAACGGCTCATTGGAGGGGAGTGAGAAAGGAGGGCAAAGCATCCCCATCATGGTTCAAGCCTTGTCGTGGCGGTGGGGCTCAGTAGCCTGGGGTGATCCGAGACACCTTGGGCGAAGCCAATTGAACCGAGGAGGTGGCGGCTCTTAGTACCCAATTCAATACAGGGGCAAATTAGTGGAGCAGTTTTTTGATTTTAATGACGCACCTCACCAGATCCAATATGGCAGCACGAATTATTTCCTTGTAAATCAAACTCCAAATAAAAAAAAAACTTGTAATAAATTGTGTTATGCCGTATTGTAGTCAAATTGACCCAGCACAATTGAGTATGCAGTCGGGTTTCGTGCGGTATGAAAATTATCCGTGGCCCATTGAGGGCGAAGAACGTAGGAGGAAAACGCATCTGTATAATATGAGATGTTTATGGACGCTGATAGTCATCAAAGTGCTCGTTTGTTCCCTCTATAATATAAAACAAAATATTTTGTTTCTTATCGTCTAGTTTTATCGTGACGTAAATTACAGTTACAAACTAATAAACGTTTTTAGGTTCGTTTTCGCATTTTATTTACGTGACAATGGAACGTTTGGATACGCTCTTCCTACGAATCAAATTCTAACAGCTTGCGAGCAATCCATGGTTGGTCTGCTTGAACTAATGACGGTGCGATACAAGCCCCTGAGTTTCGACTTCAATTCTTCATTAGTACTGAGATCAAATTTAATACACTTTTTGTTGTTTTTAGTTGTTTTTTCGTTTGAATAAAATCTGTTTTGAATTGTTGCACTGGTTTTAATATTCACCTATGAAGGAAGTCAACAAGAGGATGAAAATATGTTTAAACTAGCAGCGATCTGTGGCTACATTTGCGTAACGTAAAATTCTGTATTATAAACTTCACCATCTCAGGGGTTGAATTTCCAAAATTTATTCCTTAGTAAAGAAACCCCTATACCAAATTTCAAGTTTCTAGTTACCGTCGAAAGACTGATAGACAACGCTCAATAACGGAAGCGATGGTACCATGCTGCGTAGGAGGAGATAGCACCTTCAATGGAGCAGGACACTGCATCCTCCTATGCAACGGAATTATGCCGGCCCGACCGGGGCAGGACTCATTTGATACCTGCGTAAATTGACAGCGTCAATGTCGGGTTTCGTGCGGTTTGTGAGTAGCCGGTGGCCCATTGCGGGGGGAGGGATGACGAGATAGCAACGCATCTGCGTAACATCATGCGAATGTCCATGGGCGTCGGTAATCATCAGAACGCTCCGATATCTCGTTTGACCCTATATGCAATTTATTAAAATATTTAAAAAAATGGGATACGTATGAGGAAATCGGTAGACGTCCAAGCGCTCCGTCTGATCGTTTGTCCACCTATAATGTAAAAGAACTACGATCCCGTGGCCTATTGGACTGAGTATAATAACCTACCTATATGTGTCACAAGCTGACCTTGCAGATATTCTCCTGTCCTCATTACGAATAAGCATTGAAATTGAACTTATTTTAATGAGAAAATATGTATTAAAAAGTTATGGTTGTGTCTTGGGTAAATACGTGAATACATTTAACTTCCTTCAAAAGCTATTCACTCCTTGATGTAGGCTTCCTCTAAACTATACCACGTGTGATGATCACGTAATATAACGGATATTTATATTTAATCATTGAATCTTCCAACCCAAATTAACAGCACTGAAAACTTTGAAGGAATTTTCTATCGGGAGAGAGATAATTCAGTTGGACTGAGAAGCATTCAGTAAACTTAGTTATTTCCTCACTTCATCTATATCTATTTCTAAATAGTTTAAAAGTGGAAATATTCAAACCAATTCTCTTCTTGAGGATGATTATTCCTTGGGATTTAGAACCTATGATGTATCTACCAGCATGAAGTAACGTCCACGTTTACGTTCGCAGACATATAACATGTAATAGTTGTGGAGGATGCAGCCGTGGAAGACAATTGAAGCACGGTCACTATGTCTCTGGCTATTTCCTAAGAGTGAAGGTATAATATCATCAAGAGATTATACACTTTTTAAGATTATATGATGCTGCGGCAGATACGTAAGGAATAATACATTTCCTTATCGCTATCCCAGCGATGCGATCACCTTTGTGTATACTATACTTTCACCTATATACAGCCGGATCGGTGAGACATTTTCATTACTCATAGACATAAATCCTGTCACCCAAAATACTGACATATAATATGTTGAGGCGCTCGAAGGTCTGCCTTTGAATATACATCTCGCCACGCCTCCATCTTTTGATGAGTACGAAGCAGCACTGGGATGGCTGGAAAATTCTAAGACACCTGGAAATGACAGCTTACCATCGGAATTTTTAGGTATTTTAAAGCGCGAATAAAGCTAACATTTTTCCAAGTTATATTGAAGGTGTGGGAATGTGAGGAAGTTCCACAGGGCTAGAGAGATGCGTCAATATGTAAATTGTATAAGGATAAAGGCAGCAGCTCCGACTGTGGACTGCTCATACCGTGGCATCTCACTGCTCTCCTCTCAAATACTTACTCTCATACTCAACATCAGATTGTTTTGCCTTGCGGAGAAAATCTTGCCTGAAACACAGTGTGGTTTTAGGACGAATATAGGTACTGTTGACGCAATCTTCATCGTTAGGCAAGTTCAAGACAAGAGTCTGCAATAACACCGTCTTCTGTATATGTGTTTTGTCGACCTAGAGAAAGCGTTCAATCGTGTGCCATGGCATGATCTCTGAATTGAGCTACGGAAAATAGGATGTCCTTAGAAGTTTATAAACTTAGTCCGCTAGTTTCACGATAACATGATGGCGTTAGTTCGTCACGACGGTGACTTCTCCGACTAATTTCCTGTCACGTGTGGCCTAAAACAGGGCTGCGTATTGGCCCCGACACTGTTCGTGCTTTACTTTGTGGCTGTCATGAAGGACGCCTTTAGGACCTGCCGAGCTCGTATAGAAATAAACTTAAGAACTGATAAGACCATATTCGACCTTTCTCGCTTCAGGCCTAACCAACTACTCCATAGTGGACATTTTATATACGGATGACCTATGTCTGATGGCTGATTCATTGGAATCTCTCCAGTCCTATATTGATTCTTTGCAAGCGGCTTGTCTTAAATTTGGCTTGTCGATAAGCGTCACGAAGACAAGAGTCATGAAATAGCCGAAGTCGTGACTTAGATCCCTCCAGTATAATGCTGGACGGTAAAGTGCTAGTAGAAGTAGCGTAATTCAAATATTTGTACTTAGGCCTGACAATATCTTGCTGCGTCGTGCCTGCATGCCTGGTACTGAGGCTCTCGTTATGAAGCACCAGCTGAGATGCAGTGGACACGTCTGGCGCATGAACGATGAGAGGCTACCGAAAATGATATTCTATTCGGTGCTCTCATCCAGAAAGCGGAAGTGTGGTGCCCAATATCTCCGCTATAAAGATGTGCTGAAACGCCATCTAAAGCAAAGTAACATACCGCCAAAGAGCTCGGAGGGACTTCCTTCAGTGAGATCGGAGTGTCGCTTCACTGTACACAAAGGTGTAAATGAATATAAAGAAAAGCGGCTCAGCGATCTGAACATTAGGCGCCAAGTACGAAAAGCTCAGCCCAAGCGCCCGCCTATTCATACAATTATAACGCTTCTGGTCAGCTCTACTGCGTCCCGTGCGACCGTGTTTTCAAAACCAAGTTTGGCTATGCCAGCCATATTCATTACCACCAGAGAAAAGGGACTGACAATTTATAGTAGGAGTGGCACTAATGTGCTGTTATTATTAAAAATAAAAATAAAATACATTTAAGCAGTTAAAAACATTGTAGATAAATCGGCATGAATAAAATCTGCGAAGTCAAAGAGAAGGCAGAAGGGGTTTAAGGACGGCCCATATCAGTGAAAACTAAAAACTATCAGTAAAGTTATATACGTAGAGAACGTGGCAGAATGCAACTCGTATCAGCATAATGTAAAATAAAAAATCATTGACTTTGATATAAGTACGTTTGCTGACGCAAATCACAATATTTCTCCCCGTCCATCGCCGTTAAAAATGTTTTCACTTAAAAAAATATGATAGATGTAAAATGTCATTTGAAATATATATATATGATCAAATGCTTTTATTAAAAATAGCAGTACTATTCCTGTGTATAATTGATTGTATTTCTAGAAAATATAATAATTACACCTTATTTCGTGGTACTCCCGATTCGGAACATAAAAAAGCGTTCTTTGAGCGAATTGTTGACATTCTCGACGTAGATTTTTGGACATGGCCAGGACTAGTAAACATGTCTGTAGAATTTGTAGTGGCCCCTGAAAAGAAGGAGGATTTACTGGTGTTGGCACGCGAATATAATGTACCATTGACTGTGTTAATTGAGAATATACAAAGGTAAGCTAAAACATCGCTCAAAAGCCATAAATGACTTTTATTTTCAGACCTTATTTTTTTTATAGAATAGGGGGCAAACGAGAAATCTGAGCTATTTTGCGAATACCAATGCCCATTAACATCCACATAATTACTATGCCGATGCGTTGCTCTCCTTCACCCCTCCCCTAATGGGCCACCAGCTACTCACAAACCGCACGAAACGCGACACTGAGGACGTAGTGTCATGTACAATGCATGGGACTACCTCCTCCTATGCAGCATGGCACTACCTCTTCCTAAATTTATGCTGTTGCAGTGAAGAGAAGCCGAACTCAGCCTCCTCGGACTGTTAAAAGTGATCGGCCGACTAGACTAGGTTTATGGCTGAAAGACAACCCCCCCCCCATCTCCTGTAGTTGGAAGTCCGTCTTCCATCCGTCTATGTATATGAGTGTTTCTAACAGCGTAACTGCTATTTTCATGGCCAGAGGCTTTGACAGGTCCTGCCCCACCTGACTATGACGTCAGAGGCATTTCGCGCTCGGTAGTTCCCCGGCCATGGGTTAGAGATCCTCTCACCGTCGGACGGCATAAAGACTTGATTGGTAGGACGATATTATTTTAGCTCGGTGTATAGCAGATCGTATTCGGGTTTAATTTAATATTTTAGTTTAACATTTCGTTCGGACCGATCGTAGTTTAACGTATGTTCTGTTGTTCGACTTGACAAGTGCTTGAAATTGTTTGAGCTAAGCTTAGAAGCAATACTTTCTCCTGAATTTGTACAGGAAAATATTTTACTTTAAATAATTCGCATTAGGAAAGGTTCACTATCCATTTTCAAGCTGTAGTCGTGAAAGATTCCAATAATGCGGAACGATGAAGATTCCAATAATGCGAAACATAGTAAGCTCATTCTTATCAAAAATACCGGCAATGTAGTTGCAAAATTTCTAGTATTGCAGCTGTGTTAAGCGTTGAAGATCACTGCCTTTTCGGTGACCTGATTTCTTTACTTCTATGTTATAAAAAATACTGCAAAATCGTCCCAATATGAACGTTTCTATTCCAGTGCGTTTGATGCTCAGATTGTTAAGAATTATATAAGACGTCATATGCACTCGTTCAACTGGAAAAGCTATTATCGGACTGATGATATTTACCTTTGGTTGGGGGATTTGTGTATGGAATATCCAGAGGAGATAAAAATATTTAATATTGGAAACAGTCATGAGGGAAGGAGAATATTGGCTGCTAGAATAATTTTAAAGGATTCTAATAGAAGGTAAAATATTATTTTATTTCTTGTAATAATATAGAGACAACATCGGTAGTGTAGCGAAGTCAACCTAAATCGCCGCCATCTAAATCGAAAGTGAAAGTAAGTGTTCACTACCTGTCTCTCTTTTGTCATTTATTTCTCTCTACGCAATGCGCATGCGAGCTTAGATGGGCAAATATAGTAATGCGTCCTAATCTTCCTTCCTCATATATCGATCAGGACGATCACTCGCCATCATATTCCATACCTTCCCTATCTGCAATATCTACATGAATTATGTTATGCCATTTTCCACTCAGCCCGATAGCTATATCATGGAAAAGTAAGCAGGTACATGCTCTACTTTCGTCAAGTTTTCCGTAAATAACTGTGGATATACGACGACGTTTTTTATCACCTTCCATGGCTTGAGCCTTATCGTTTAATTGGGACTCAGTAGATTGATGTGAACCCAGACACCTTGGGTGAAGCCAACTGAAACGATTGGGCTGCTCTTTGTATATTCTTACTCTGCTCATCACATAAGCAGAGGGGACTAAAGAGCAGGAGGAGGAGGCGCTTTGGTACATGGGGCAAGGGAAGAGGAAAGGAATCTCATCCCGTTGCACTTTTTGAAATTTGGTGGGACAACCCTTCTGCGGAGATGGTGTCGGTTCATTAGGGGTCTGACTGGTTGTTGGCGTGCCCTGATGATTTGTAATTCCGTTGCACTTCAACAAAGGCAGTACTTACGGCACTCGTGGTGGTTTCAGTGGATATTTGGCATTACAAGGTGCCTCGAGCCCCCACACTATTGAACTTAAACTTAAGTAATAGATATAAAACAAAGCTTAAGCTAGTTAAAGTGGTGTATGAATTGGCAATGGATTCTGGAGAGAAAGGTGCACAAGATACGTAAGTGGCGTAAGCGCGGTAAAGCGTTACGTTGGGGACACCTATAATGATTTTCTTAACACTTAAAACAGGCCATCGATATGATGTGAGATTAATATAAGATTCATGAGTATTTTTTAGGATGACGGTTAGCATCAATTAAGTGACACGTCCTGATTACAATCTTCGCGCAGTAGCCTGTCTGGGTTGGATACATTAGCTTGTTAACAGAAACCTTGAAGTTATCCAGTTACAATCTCACTTATCAAAAGACACTCTGACAATTCTACTTCTATCGGTGTACCAAATTACCAAGATACACAGTCAGCGTCTTAAAATAGTATAAAAGATACACAGAATTTAAAAATTTAAAACTTCTTTTAGAAATAACTAAAAGCATGCGCATAAGTTTGACTTCACTAAAAATATTCTTTATGTTTAATCTCTCTAGGAGTCTTAAGAATGACAGTTCATCAAGAATTCGCTTATATTTTTGTAATAAATATGTAATATGTATGGAAACTACACAAGTCTACAGAAACAGTAAAATAAATGTCAGCCTCTTTAGACTTTATATTGTTCCAGCTCTAAAGTTATAGTAGAAGGGGGGATCCATGCCAGAGAATGGGTGTCTATATCATTCGTGACATATATGCTACATCAAATACTTACATCAGCAAATTCTACTGACTATAATTTGAGACGCGCCGCCAAAGAATACGAGTGGTATTTTGTTCCTATATTAAATCCAGATGGATATGAGTATTCGCATGATGAGGTGAGAAAAACTTCCGTATATCATCCATAAATCTTCGACGGAGTTTATTTCTTATTAAATAAATATGTTTACTATTTTCTATTTCCTAGCTATAATATAACTTTAATTACTATATATCTATAGTACATTACTACAACATCTACGAGGGTGGATCTAAAAGTTCGTGGCCTAACCTACATGGAGATATGATATATTTTTAAATCTACCGTCTTTTGTTAGTATGCGTCATATTGATTTATTGTGCGCAGTTTCATTCCGATACTGCACAATATAAATTTTCTGTGATTATTTGTTTGAAGCAGTCAGTTTGACGCAGTTTTCAATAATGGAGAAAATTGAACACCGTGCAGTCATTAAGTACCTCAATAAGAAAGGCCTATCACCAAAAGACATCCATCAAGATATGGTGAGCACTTAGGGAGTCTGTATTCCTGTGTCAAGAAGTGGGTAGCTGAGTTTAAGCGCGGTCGTGAGAGCATTAAAGATGATCCTAGGAGTGGAAGGCCAACATCCTCTACCACAAAGAAGACATCGATAAAATTTGTGATCACGTACTGGGTGACCTACGTTTGACCATTGGTAAGATAGCTGAGATAGCAAACATTAGTTATGGCCTGGTGCAACACATAATAACGGAAGAGTTGGGTTTCCATAAGGTTTCTGCTCGCTGGGTCCCGAGGTTGCTTTCAGCTGAGCAAAAACGAGATCGATACACAATTTCGCGAGACTGTTTGGAACTTTTCCGAGACTGATCCCGAGGACTTTTTGTATAGATTTGTAACCGTGGATAAAAGCTGGGTTCACCACCATACTCCTGAATTAAAGCAACTATCCAAACAGTGGAAAAGATCGGACTCTCCTACACCGAAAAAGGCTAAGGTCGTTTTGTCGACTCACAAAGTCATGGCTTCTGTTTTTTGGGATGCGAAGGGCATTATTTTTGTAGATTATTTAACAAAAGGTCAAAATATAAATTCTAATTATTATTGTAACCTTTTACGAAGACTCCGGGAAGAAATAAAATATAAAAGGCCGGAAATGTTGCGTAGGGAAGTTTTGTTTCATCAAGACAATGCACGTGTTCACACTTCGGTTGAAACAATGTCTGTAATCCATGATTCATTGCTGCCCCACCCACCTTATTCGCCGGATTTAGCCCCTTGGATTATCATTTATTTCCAAATTTAAAAAAACATTTGGGTGGCTCGAAATTTTCGACCAAAGATGAGGTGATAGTCGCAGTAAACGATTATTTCGCCGACCTTCCGGAATCTTTTTTTTTCGAGGGGATAAACAAGTTGCAGGTCAGGTGGAAGAATTGTGTTGAACTAGATGGAGACTCTGTCTAAAAATAAAAATAAATTTAGATCTACCCTCGTATAATAACATTATATAAATAATTACATAATGGATAAAGTAATTTATATACGTATGGTACACATTACAACACACTTTAACTGTAATAATTATATACATATAGCGAAATAAATAAGTAATTAATTTAAAAAATATATTAATATTTAGTAAACGTGCAAATATACTTTTGCCCTTGAAGTTGTGTGTGAGATGCGTACCCGCAGCTAATTGCAAGTGTGGCAGTCGGTCGAAACCTCTGTCGATTAGCCTGTGTCCTTGTAGACGTTAATGGAACAGGATTAATTTCATTTTCCGTATTTATACCCTTGTTGATTTAACAAATTTTAATGTTAATTGTGTCTTATCATTCGGCACCCCAATAACTGGCGACGACGGATGTGCACAAAAACATAATGTGACCACCTGATCGGAAGCTAACGTACATAACGTTGAAACCCTATCGGATACCCACAGGTCTATTTATATTGGCACTTAACTCATATTATATATGGTACATTAACATATAACATTTCACGGCCGGCTGGCTCAGCTGGTAACATAGCGGGGTGAGTCTGCGTGTTACACCAGAGGTCACGGGTTCGAATCGCCTAGGTTGTGGCTTCTTATATATGTATTATACTTTTCTTTTAAAGAATAGGGGGCAAACTAGCAATCGGACTTAGACTACCGACGCCCATATACATCCACATAATTACTATGCCGATGCGTTGCCCTCCTCCCCACCCCTCAAACGACCACCGCCTACTCACACTAAAACACGACACTAAAGATATCACTTCACGGCGGTATTATGTGAGCGAGAGGTACCTCCCCGGTCGTGGCGATCCAATTCCGTTGCATTGGAGAATGTAGTATCATACACCATGTATGGCACTACCTTTCTTTTTGGTGACGAAGAGGAATGCATTTACGCATGATACCTGGGAGCTCGGGTAGACCCTCAGACCTATGTTGGACTCGGCCACTGGGTAGCAATACCAACTAAACCCCTACGTGAGCCTTCAGCCGCTATTAGTGGAGGGTCCCGGATCTGGAGGCAACAGGACCCCTCCAGCGACAGACTGGCCTCGGCGAGAAGGCCAGACTTCACCTCCTCGGGGACTGTCCGGCTTCTCTATGACAGTCCCCACGACGCCGTGTCTTTGGAAGTGGACCGGGTTCCCATCCCGGCCCGACACGGAACACAGAGGCACTACTGAAGGCGCTGCAGATAGCGCCTCTTTCGTATCCCCATTCGTCGTCGGCGGGGGGAGGCAGCATCGGCAGCCTCCCGCTCGTCGGCTACCTTCTGGGACATGACGACATGAGTATGCGCCAATAGAGCGCCCGCTGCTAGGGCGGAATCTTCGCGGGCGGCATGGCCGCTCTGCACATCGCATTGAACGCGTCGCAGAGCCGACCAGCTGCCTCGTCCACCGCTAACTCCGATAGCGGCGAGAGGCTCCAACGGCCGACGATGGCGGCCTCCTCTGCCAATTCCCGGTTGGGTGCGTCCAATCATCCCTAGTGTGCGCCCGACGCGGAAACCGGCTCTTCCCCCTGGACGACGACGACGTTGACGTAGGACAAACGGAAGTCGGAGACTCTCCGAACCTTATGTAGCGGTGGTCTAAGAGTGTCTCCACCTCCGCCTCCACCATCCACCCCTCCAATCTGCGTGCGATGGCTGGCGTGGCGAAAGTGACGTCCACCACGAAACCTCCCGACCATCGCACGCACGTCTAGACTGTCCCTATATTGAGGAAGGACAGTCCGGCATCTACCGCCCACTTCTCCACCTCCTTCTCTTTCGGGTTCGTGACCAGGTTATCCCAAGTCGTTTACTTGGCATTGAGGACCCCGGCCACGAACATCTGGAGGTGGGCTAGCTGCCCTACCAGAGGCCCCAGAACTTCGAGAAACCGTTCTAGGGCCACCAGATTGCGGTTCGGAGAGAAATATACCCCTACTTTTCCCCGAACCGCCGCGACGTACCCGCGGCTTTGACTACGAGGAGGAGCTGGCTCTAGGCCGCACAATGCATGGCACTACCTCCTCCTATGTAGCATGGCACTACCTCTTCCAGAACGTACTTCTATAATAAAAATCTGAACTATATAAAATTTCTTAAATTTATAAAAATATTTAATATACTTCCTGTTTTTTTATTATCTAGTACTAGGCCTGAACGACGAATTTAAAAAATGATAGGCAAACAAAATTTATTATACTATATTCTATCATCTTTTCGAAAATAGAACGCCATATTTGAATTCATTTGACATGACAGACTTTGTGTGACCTAGAACTTTCTCAAAGATGGAAAGAAACGAAATGCGTACGGTGATAATTTTTTACGTTTTAAAAGGGAAAGCAGCAACCCACATTAAAGTCAAGCTAGACAGTGTTCAGGTAATACTGCTCCTGCATTGAGCACAATTCTCGTCTGGATAACTGAGTTTAAACATGGGAGACAGAGCTGCAAAAGCCCCAATAGGTCTGGCCGTTCGAGTGGAGTCTCGACATGATCAAAAAGATCCCACAAATCGTTTTGAAGGATCGGTACTTAAAGTTGCGGCAGATTGCAGAGATGGCACGCATTTCCCCTGAATGCGTTTTTAACACTTTACACCAACATTTGCGTATTACACTGTTACCCAAAAGCAACGTCGAGAGGACGATTCGTCGTAATGTTTGGCGCTGTTTAAGCGTGATAACGAGTCTTTGTGCCGTTACGTGACAGTAGATGAAACATGGGTACATCATCATACTCCTGAAACAAAATAATAATCTAAGCAGTGGACTGAGAGCGGAATACCTGCGCCCAAGAAAGCAAAAACGGTTTTGTCGGCCGGCAAAAAGACGGTGACTGTTTCTTGGGGCTCGAGGGATTATTTCAGTGGGTAATTTGCAACAATAAATAAGGTAAACAATAAATGGAAAATAATATTCCAGCTTTCTGCAAAAAATTTGTGAAGAAATCTGAAAGAAACGGCCTCATTTAGCCAAAAGGAAAGTTTTTTTCAACCACGGCAACGCACCTGTGGCCTTGTTAAGGGTTCCAGTTGCCAAACTCCACAATTGCGGTTCGAATTGGTACCGCATCCCCCATATTCTCCAGATCTGGCCCCGTGCGACTTCCACTTATTCCCGAATCTCTAGAAATGATTACACCTAAGATTTTAATCAAATGATGAAGTCATCGTGACCGTAGACGAGTATACTGAGGTGTTAGGGAAAATATTATGTTAAACTGGTGTAAGGACACCGGAGAAGCGCTGGACTAAATACATCGTGCTAGAAGGATACTACGTTGAAAAATTGCTTTAAATAGATTATGAAAGTTT
The DNA here is from genome assembly GCA_017140195.1 of Eumaeus atala. NCBI lineage: Eukaryota > Metazoa > Arthropoda > Insecta > Lepidoptera > Lycaenidae > Eumaeus > Eumaeus atala. Next base: position 478,851 of record JAFELO010000350.1, on the reverse strand, counting down.
TTTTTTGTCGTTTCGGGTACTTATCAATCACCACTCGAACATGTAACACAAGTCCTTACGGTACTTAACACACGACTAGGCTGATGTGGTGTGAAAGGTCCACAGATATTATTATTATTATTATACGTATACGTTGATGCTCGACTGAATGTCTGTTTGTTTATTGTTTACTGGCTCATGCCAAGTATCCAGGTGCGTGTGAGTGTTGTGAATCTCTCTGAGGGGTGATTCGGGTTTTGCGGGTTGTCATTGTGTTGTCCTGGTTTATGGAGTGATCTAGTGATGATAGATTAAAGAGCCAACGAACTATGGATAATGTATCGATGAAAACCGATTTTTGTAGACGTATGTAGGTATTTTCGTAGATCTCTAGAAATGTAAAGGAGGATCTGAGGCATTTCGGTATAACATCTGTTTCTAGATGCCACATTTCTTTTATTTTGTCGGCTAGGGAACTATATTTTTGTATCCTTTCAGTGTGCTTCTGTTTGAATTTATGGGTATTTGGTACTGACATATCGTTGAGCTAGGTGATTTTTGTAGATTTAAGGATGAGTTGTATAACAGATCTATTACTGACAATGGTTCGGTCAGTTATAATGCCTCTGTCTCAGTATAGATGTATAGTTTTGTTCTCTAGCACACCTATGGGTTTATATTGTTAATTGTTAGCTTGGGTTTTCACGGCGGTGAATGATTGTTGGTGAATACATTGCAGTCTCTTGTCATTTCTGTAGTTTGGTGACATAGTCGAAACTTGTCGGTTGCTATTGTTTCTTTGAGAATAAATTTAGAATAATTTCTGGTTTTCATAGTTTGGGCTTGATGCCAATGTGGTCCTTCTTCTGTTTCTCCGAAGATGTTTCCTTTCGTTAGCCAGATACAGGACGCAAGGTGACCTACATGTTCGTGTCCTAGTCGATGTGGGTATTTACTTTTATTATTATTATTATTATTATTATTATTATTATTATTATTATTATTATTATTATTATGCGTACATTGATTCACAAAAATACAAGATGAGTATATAAGAATATACAGATAACTGGAGTTAGTAAGCCTTTAAATGTTTTTTAAGCAGCTGGTACCCGCAACTTTGACTTAGTAAATTTTGTAAAATAGTTTACCGATGCATTACAAGGTTTGACTGGAGCCTTTGAAGTTCCACGTCACATATTATTTACTCTTGAGCACTATATAGACAATAAAACAGAAAATACTCCACGAACTCGATATGTTTTCCTACAGCGCCATTTCCATATCCCTGTATAATTAGGAAGATGAAGAGTAAGATTTTTATTGACCACAATAACATAAGTTAATAATAGTACAACGTAAATATTTATACAGTTGTAAGCAATAGAGATGTCCACTCAGCACTTGCAATATGTGTTGGTTATAATATGATGATACTGACGCTGATTTTCAGTGACTCCTCATACTTATCAATTGCTTGGAGTGATTCAATAACGTGCTATGACATGTGTGGAGTATGATGGGGAAACAAACTACATTATATACGGTGTCCAGGGTTAATAGCTTAAAACAATAAAGAAGGATCAAAATATTAAAATACGTTGAGTGATTTCACATACCGTGTACATACAGACAAACGTCAGTCATTATTCTTTAATAATCATTGAATTGTGTTCTAATGAAGTTTAGAAATCGCCATCAATAATTTTATAGGAATTATATATATCGCTTCATTACTCTTATAGACAACACGCGGCAGAATATATTATTTGTCCAACGGAGTACTTCAACCTCCAGCCCCCATTGGATCACATCCCGGAACCCCTGAAATTGTTAAGTTTGAAATATAATACGACGCAGCAATACCAATCGTTTAATTATTTCTACTATACGCGGAAGACAAATGGCTATTATTGCATTATGAATATAGCGTCATTGCTACGCTCCGTATATTATATATCATCATTATCGGCCCATATCGATCCACTGTTGGACATAGGCCTCTCTCTTGACCGATCTCCTGCTACTCGCATCCATCCTGGACCGGCTACTGCACGGAGATCGTCTTCCCACCTGCTAAACGTTCGACCAACATTTCGTTTTGGACGTGGAATTAAAGTTTATATTATTATGAAGTAAAAAAGAATCTGGCCTTTTCGCATGTGTTACAGTTTAACAGATCCTTTTTGGTTCTAAATCCGATGCCGGGAGATGTTCCAGATCTTTAATTTATGTCTACATCCAGAACAACATTTGTTAAGGCTTCTGTTCTAAATTTCCTATGGTTTGAATACTTCCTGGGGGTTCTACATCACATGTTCCAGTTTTCCTAACAAATTACACCCTAAATAGTATCCAGGCTTAGTAGGTATACAACAAAAAACGCTTTCATTGAAATATGTCCATTACTTCCAGAGTTTAGCCTGTACAAACAGACAAACATACAGACAAAAACATTTAATTTTACAATAAAATATTGAATGTACAGTTTATTAATAAAATACACTATTTTACCGTTTTTATACATAGCTTAAGATAAGATTAGTACTTGTGGCCCGTTAATGACAAACAAAGTGACCATATTTTCGGAAAATAATAACACTAAATACAAGTGGTGAAGTTATATTTTTATTAACAGATAAAAAACGTTATGATCATTAAATAATGCGTCTTGACTACCAACCCATAGTGCCCTGGCGCGTACATGCAACCTTACAGACAGTCAAACATAGAGAAAAAAAAGTTATATTCCGCTTTTTAGGAGGAGGTAGTGCCATGCATAGTGACACTACATTCTCCTATGCAACGGAATTGGGCTGCAAAGACCGGATTAGTACCTCTCGCTCTCTTGATACCGCCGTAAAGTTACAGCTATGCTATCGCATTAAGTGCGGTTTGTAAATAGCCGGTGACCTACTGTAAGAAAGGAGGGAAGGAAGGCAACACATCTGTATGACAAAAACAATGCGGAAGTCTATTGGCGCCGCGTGTCGATAAAAGGCTTCGAAAGATTTCTCTATGCTTTAAAAAATAAAGTTATAAATCAAAATTTTAATATAAAATACAATTGAAAAAAATAATATTAGTAGGTACATTTTGTTTAGATTTTTCTAATGTGTCTACTATTTATTTATTTATTTAATAAAATTCTTGTATTATTACAGGATCGATTGTTTAGGAAGAATAAAAGACATGTTGATCTAAACAGAAATTTCGATTATGAATTTGGAAGTAAGTGTCTACAAAAATAATGATATTAATCCTGTTAATAGTGATAATGTTACATGCGCGAAAGTTTGTAAGTATGGATGGATGTTTGATACTATTTTAGGTAAACACTACTGGATTAGGTTTGGAATGGAAAGTTAGCAATGGTATAGCTTATACATCACAATAGGCTATAAAAATAGCTTTCGCACGTAGTTTTGTCTGAAGTCCTCGCGGTCAAAGTCGCGCATAGCTACCATAAAACTTAGCAACAATTTAGTTCCTTTTATTTAACACTAAGGAAAATTTTCCGCTCTCTCTTTTTTTACTATTCCGTATCCAAAAGGTAAAAAACTGAATCCTAGTACAATTATTCCACTGTAAATCTGTCCTCGAAATAGAATACGGATAATTTTAAAATATTCGTCTTCTTCACGCTCCTGCACATACTCTGGCTTCAAATGTACCAAATTTTAAAGTCCTCCGTACGCGCTATTCTTTAAAATTGTTTTTTTTTTCTTATTCGTGTATTGATTACCTATAAAGCTACGAACAAGCGCGAATTGGTACATTTTTGGGAGCCCTCAATCACATTGAAATCCTAACTGGCTGAAAACTTTTCTCAGAGGTTGGTGTTAGCCATGATGTAATGTCACAAACTTACTGTGGACCCTATGCTTTTTCTGAAGCCGAATCTACTGCAATGAAAAATTTTGTTATTGCAAATCAAAAGTCTTTGAAATACTTTATTTCCTTTCATTCTTACGGGCAATTCATAATTATTCCTTATGGCAATACCTTCGAATACTTGGAAAATTATAACGAAGTTGTAAGTATGTCTTGTATAATGTACGCCTAAAGTGTACTTGATGGAAACACTCAAATTAGAGTGAGAAGCAGTGCCATGCTGCACTGCATCGGAAATTGGCTGGCACGACCGGGTTGGTCACTTGATACCGCCGTAAAATGATACCTACGGTGATGCGTTTCCTGCGGCTTGTGAGTAGCCGGTGGCCCATTGGGAGGGGGGAGATGAAAAATAGGCAACGCATCGGCATAGTAATTATGCTGCTGTTCACGGGCGTGGATAGTCGTAGAAAGACTCCGATTTCTAGTTAATCCCCCTATATTTAAAAGAAAAAACAAAGTTTTATTCTTTTACCAAGCAATAAAAGCGCAGTATCAAACCTACACGGAATAAAAAATGTATTTTCATTACAAGGAGACAAATTATTATATTTTTGAAAATGGCACAAAATTTATGGACAATTACAGCACTAATATTTCTTTCAAATTTCTTTATTAATACGCATACCATATTAATCTGTTTTTTAATCATTTAGTAGCTTTACAGCCACCGCGGTCACGAATGAACTAATACGGCAGATGTCCTGATGGTTCATGTTATTAAAAGTATTTTAATTATTTATTTGTTCCAATTAACCCAAACAGTACTTATATTATATCTTACTGCCTTTAAGAGTCATGTCTAGTTTTTTATCTGATTGTGACAAACAATTAAATAAACAGCGATAAAATCCGTTGAAAGTTGGCCTATTCTTACTACATTTATCACCAAACTTCTATTACAATTTATTAATATCCTCATAAATAGAGATAGGGTATTTAGATTATTAAGTAATTTAATTTTATTCACAGAAAGTAATGAGTGACAGAGCAGCAAAACAAATATCAAAACGGTATGGAACTACCTATAGAGTCGGTAATGCTCTAGGATCTGTTGGTAAGCTCATTTTGAACTCCATTATATGGCGTAACTGCCTCACGTTCCAGTGGCAAGCATGTCCAGCTACAGACGTGAGCTCCCGGTTCAAATCACGGGTCGGACCATACAGTGTTATTAGGACTTTTTCATTACTTATAACAATCCGAATCTTTGAACAGATATTGTTTGCCTGTGCAAGCACTCGCTCTCTATAACGTGTTCAGCGCAGGTGGCCTTTCACAATAAAGGTGACCACTGCAACCGGAATTATTCTACATTATTATATTAATGTATTTTTTACTTTCTATTATTTTTACTGCTTCTTTCTTTTATTACTACTGTCCTTTCGTTTTTATTTTCCATTGACTGTGATCCATTGTACACGTGTGACAAAATTCTATAAGAAATCAAAAAAAAATCTTAAAGTACCAAATCATTTTTTTTTCACACCATTAATTTCCGTTTAAACTTTTTATGGATACCTATAGTCCCAGTATTCCTTTCAGTTCCAGTAGAGGAGGAGACACAGTTATTACCAGCCTAAAATCAAATATCTCGCAAACTATCATTAAAATATGATGATTCTAAAAAGTTCAATAAAACTTTTTAGAATCCAGACCACTTAGAATTTGGCTTCGAAACAATAAAAAATATTTTTGAAATAAGAATTATTTCAACAGTTTCGATTATAGCGTCGACTAAGAAAAATGCACAGATACTCAGTCATCGTCTCAAAACAGCCCATATAAAAGATGTGCCCATATAAAAGCCACTAGAAACTCACAAACCACATAAAATGCAACATGCGAACGAAAGCAACAGAAAGTACAGCTAGTATAGCTGTAATAATTATTGGTTTTAGTTCTTATGAATAAAACGCTAAACACTAGTTTTTTCTTTCGCAATTTTTCTTTCCGACGGATCTTTACTACTCAATAACCAACCGTGTCACTTAAACTGTATACTTTCTAGGATATATGGTATCGGGAACAAGTCCGTGTTGGGTTAAAAATACTTTACATGTGCCGTAAGTAGTACCTTGTGATATTAATTACGGGCCTAGTCAATTTCATTCGCTTAGCAAATTCCTTTCAAGTCTGTTATGTTAATTACGTTATTACAAAGAAGACAGTTCAATAAATTATGAAACCGTGACCTGCTGCATCCTATGGGAAGGTCTACGTCCAGCCTATGTCCAGCAGTGGACGTCACCCTGTTGCTGATGGTGATGAAGCGATGAAGATGTTTGATGAAGTTACAATGTAAAGATACTCATCGTCTGGTTTCTTCTTGTTTCGATTTGAATTCACCATCATCTTCACTATTAATTTATAGAGATAACCTTTTCCTGGCCTCTAATATGATAAATAACTAAACCACAGCTTAAAGCTATTTTTATAATAATATGACAATACTAAATTGGTGTTCGTGTTGTAGGAAAGTTATGTTTCATGTCTTCATCAGAAAGAATGTTGTTTTGTCAACTTAATATTCCTACGATTTTTTTCGTATATGTAATAAATATTATACTTCATTTCACATAGCAATGTGTATGGTTGTGTAAGTAACTGTATGTGTCTAATCGCTATTAGATATGTACAATACTTAAACACCTAATATACGTGTATATGTAATAAATATTATACTTCATTTCACATAGCAATGTGTATGGTTGTGTAAGTAACTGTATGTGTCTAATCGCTATTAGATATGTACAATACTTAAACACCTAATATAAGTGTAAAGTGAACCAAGTGAAAAAACACTCTTATGACAATATAAAAATCAATTTCGGCGGATTCGGTTTTCTATTTGGGGAAAACATGTGATATTTGGTGACATTTCAGATATGTAATGACGTTGGAACTTCGTGATCGGGGCAATGATGGATTTGCTTTACCACCTAAATATATTATACCGACCTGCGAGGAAACCATGGACGGTGTTATATCTTTATTGTCACCCCAAAACGTTTCAAAATATAATATATACAGGGAAAGAAATTGCGCAGTTGGGTATACAACATTATGGTATTTAGTGTATTTTGTGTTGTATTTTAGAGCAGTATTATATGATATTAAATAAAACATAGCTAAATGCGAATTCTTTTTGTCACCCAGGAAAAAATGAAATTATTGCCTACCTAATTATTTATTTTATATTATGATGGACCATAAGAGCGAAAGAGAAAAGGGGGGCAACTCAGATGCATGCACTGCCAAGCCGCATGAAAGCCGACGACATAGCTAACGTGGTTTAATGTGAGCGAAAATACTTCCATATATTTAGGGATCTTTTTAATGACTTGTAATGTAATGATTTACATGAATGTTACCCATTATAATAAAACTATATTAACTTTGATAGAAAACAAATCCTCGTGAAGGTTCACACACCTAGGATGACCCGTGAGGCTATTTATTTTAAAGATAATCCATGTTTCAATAGAGAATATGGCTGGGTGCTTCCTTCTGTATACCCAGTTATAAACATAGTCAAATCAAAATCCAGATGTAACGCCTCACAGCTGCAGGATACATACAATAAGCATTTTTTGCGTTAATTGGAACAGCTAACTATTCATATAAAACCTTCGGGTACTTATAGTAACTTATAAAATCAGGACATTTTTCATCTCAGTCCACCCCCGGCCATGGTAGCTGTGAAGCTTCTGAAATATCGGGATCGTAAAATACTTAATAAACCACGATAGAATCCGTTAAAATAATTTTATTATAATGACTTGTTGAGTCTTAGCATGTAATCCTATAGGAGGTAATGCCATGCTGTTTTTCAGTGAAGTTGATCAAACACGATCGGGGATGTACCCTCGCTCACATATAATACCTCCGTAAAGTGACAGTTCGGTTTTGCGTTTAGTGCGGTTTGTGGGTAGCCAGTTTTCCATGGAAGGGGAGGAGGAAAGGAGAACGTTCGCATTTACATAATAATTATACGGACGTATATGGGCGCCGATGGTTGACTAAAGGCATTGACTGTTTATTTTTCCCACTATAATATACATACAAATTTTTTGATTGTTAAAAATCCCATTTACAACATCACAAAACGATCACAAGTAAGCTGATTGCACGGATGAAACCGCAAGGCACTGCTTGTGTATCGCTCCACTAGTTACGGAGCATATTCACTGCAGAGAAACAAACAAAAAACCATCAACTGCTTCCTCCTTAAAATATCAGTGTATCTACACCGATTATGATGTTAAAATGATACTTTTAAAATTAAGGTCACAAAAATATGACACTGATAAGTAAGTTAAAAAGATGTAAATGTAATTATATTATTTGCACGCTGTTAGAAGCAGAATATATTGTGTACACAACAAGTATTGTAACAACTGTTTTGTGCCATGCTCTTAATAATAATTTCTGCAAATAAATATCTAAATACATCTTTATGCTATATATTTTTATAGACCATTGTGCTAAAATTTATCCAAAGCCTGGACCGTCGGTAGATATAAATGTCGAAAAATATGTGAAGCCATAATTTGGGAAGCTTAGCAATTTTTCACGCCATCCACACAGAGGTCTGTAGGGTCTGAAGGCGAAATAATAAAATGTCTTCAACCAATTGGGGGGTTATATTTGAGAAACCGTCGGTAACAGACGGTGGAGAGTCCTATTTTGGTGCCGATTTCGCTGAGAATAAACTCATTTGTGCGTCGTTCATTCCATGACATACATTCAAATCATTCCATCCCTGCTCCGTACCACATCAAACGCATAATTAGTATTAACACACGCGTTATCAAGACGAATATGCGACGCCTCATAAAATACGTCAAGACATTGAGGCCATGAGGACCAATAAAATTGGTCATTTTGAATGGAAAACATGAACAAAAGTAATCACCAGAAAAAGACAAACTACTGTTCTTGTCATTTTTGTTTCTTCATTTTAACAACGAGTATGTCCTCCTCTCTTAGCAATACACTCCAGAAGCCTCGTGTGCATACTCTGGATTAAATTCCTCACGTTTTCATCTGGAATCTCCTCCCGTGCATCTTTTAAAGCGTCAATCAGTTGCAGTCTGCTGTTGGTTGTAGACCCCTTGCTCATTCTTTCTAACTCTTTGTTTCAATTGGTCCCACAATTGCTCGATCGGATTTATATCCGGGCTGTTAGCTGGCCATGGTAATACCTCAATATGTGACCATTCCAGGACAGTTTGGGTTGATCAAGCTGTGTGCGCACGGGCATTATCTTGCATCAGGATATATCCAGGCCCCACTCGCTGTGCAAATGGGATCACCTAAGGCCTGATGATGTCCTCGATGTGACGTTCTGCAGTTTCGATACCCGAACTTAAAATGGTGACCTCGGTTTTACCGTGTAAACTAATCCCACCCCAAACCATTACGTCGGGACCACCGAAACGGTCAACTTCGTGAATGCAAGACTCTGAAAACCGATCGCCGCGTCGTCTCCACACTCTAACACGCCGATCATCATTAAGAAGTTTTACTTTGTACTCGTCTGTAAAAAGCACCTCGCCCCACTGATTAATCTCCCAGTTCATATAGTGACGGGAGAATCTTAATCGTTTTACACGTTGAACCCTGCGCAGAGGAATTCGAACAACTCGTCGTACGATCACGACGAGCACTTAGTTGTATGTACCGACCTTCATGAGTCGTTGTTATGCGAATTCTACATGAACCAGGTCTCCTGACAACACTGCCCGTGTCTTGGCAGCGATTCCATACATTTTGGACAGCTCTTCGAGTACAATTCAACTGCAAACCCACTTAACGCTGAGAACGTACTTCTTGAATCATAGTTATGGCTCTGGTTGGTGTAATTGTATCCATGTGCCTTCGTACTGGTGGCCTGATTTACGCGAGATGATCAATGAATCAATTAAAATTGAAAAAATAAAATAAGATGACAAAGAATATATATATATATATATATATATATATATAGAAATAGAAATAAATTTATTCAGTGCTTTACAATACACTTAAAAGAAAAACATTGTAGGAACCTAAAAACTAAAAACAAATTAAGTACACGTACTTAATTAATTTGTATTATCGTACGTATATTATCAATGCAGAGTATGTATGTTGTATGTATATATATAATATACATACAACATACATACATATAACAAACAAATATACATACTTGCAGATATACATGATCTTTCGAGCGTACGCTTGAATGCGCTTGAAAGACGTTAAAAGTAAAATACATTTTATTTAGTATATTAATTTTTACAATTTTTGTGCCCGTGTTTTGAAGACTTATTGATAATAGATTGAAAAATAAGACATTGTGTCGATATCATTTTACGAAAATACATCTTAATAATATGGTTTTGATTATTCTTATTACAATCGTCAAATGTTCCTCAACTATGTCTATTATACTATATATGAAGCTAGAGCAAATACGAAATAAAAAATATCGTTCTATAATAAGATTGATATTTTCGATGACAACTATTGTAAACACCCGGGTCTTGTGAACATGTCTGTACAATTTACGGTGTCCCCTGAAAATTAAAAAGATGTATTGAAGTTGGCTGATAAATGTCATGTACCTTTGAAGGTAAGTAAGGTAAGTAAAGTAAATGATATACAAATGTAAGGCTTAGGTATTTCCATGAATTTTTTTCCATGCCCGCCGACTCTCAAACCCGCCATACATAAGATGTGCAATTGCCAAATTATGCACTTTGTAAAAACAACTTCATATCGTACACGTGAGGTTGTTAAATTATGCACTTCTTTCTAATAGTATCTGATTTGAAAATGGCTTGAAATGCATATACGAGTACTCATTTGTACCCATTTAAATATATATACTATATGGTGTTGCACATTAGATTTTGAAGGGTGCAGGGGTGGATGAGAGGGTAGTTTTTAACAGTGCTGATAAAGATAATCAAAATACCAGTGTTCATTATTTACAGTACCTATAAAATATAAAGCTATATGTTTTTGTTATAAGTTACGAAAGGAGCTATGTATAACATAAGTGATGTAGACCACTATAAATGCCCTTCTATATGCATGCGGCCATGTAGGGCCACCATGCCATGTAAAGTAATGCATGAGCTACATGGAAAGTTTTCACAAGGCACGGCGACTGATTATCTCGGTCGCCGTGCCTGACTGCAATTGTCTCGATTTCTTTTCAGATGCTACCATTCCAGCCGGTGGGACTGAAACATAGCCTGAAGGAACCTTAATATATAGTATTTCAAATGTACCAGCTATCCATATAATATTGAGATTCACCGCTATTAAATAAACCGTAGGTACATAAATAATTTTGTTGGCGAGAAACCTACAAAATGATCGTTCAGCAAATGACAGTACATACTGTCTACTTTATTCTTTACAGCATCAATATCTGGTATCTAGGAAACCGCACCGTTAGCAACATCTTTCGAACCTCGGCGTGGTATTACGGCGCCTGTGACTTTTTTAGGAAACGAAAATCGCCGTTCTCGAGGAAACCAAGCCATTTGGTCGATATAGTTGCATGTATTTTCCAGTACCGTTTTTCTCTGCTTCGCCATCACCAATACATACAGTCTCACTTTTCTAGGAAATCACAGCTAGTCCTAAGATACCGTCCGCCGTCGAACAGGCGAAGCCTTGTACACGCAAAAGAGCTAGCACGGCACCGCGACCAAGCGGTTTTAACGGCAGCCGTGTGTAATATGCATTTAAAAGTACAGTAATCTTAACTTGCGATAATTCTAATATTTTTCAATCTTACAAAAATTGAAAATCTCTTTTTAGGGTTTGATGCGCAGGTTGTTAACGAGTACCAGATGAATAGAACAACGACGTTCAACTGAAATAATTACTTTCGTCTTGACGGCATTTAGAGTTGGATGAAGGGTTTCAAAAAAGAATATCCCAATAGAATTAAAATATTCAGTATAGGTGAGATCTATAAAAAGAGACAAATAGTGGCTGCCAGAATAGTTTTGAAAAAACCTAAGCTACGGTAGAATATTTTCTTATCTCAAATCGATAATTCCTTTTTACATTTCAGTAAAAAATCGTGGCTTGGCTATACCCAGATAAAAAAATAATATAGCTTTAATTATTTTTCTTACAGTAAAAGGTACAAAATCAAAGTTCGTGGTGTACAAGCCACAGAGATTGTCTGATCTGATAACTTTGGACACTGCAACTATTGTACGTGATCTGCTAATTAATAAAAGTCAGAAGTTTTATTTTATATTTCGTAGATTTTAGTAGTAAGACATTCTCTATATATATTGTCAATCGTTTTGGTGTAAAATACTAAGCAGTATTTATATACTCTTTGACACTAAGAAAGAAAATATTTCCTTTTGCCAAAGAGTGCCATGCCATTTGTGATTGACAACATATTCAACACACCAAAATAATGGGGATTTTGCAACTATTTTTACTGTTGTTATGCACAGGTGGTTGTTACTCAAAAAAATATCATAATTATACCTTATACCGTGTTATTCCTGATTCGCTAGACAAAATGTCTTTCTTTGAGCAAATTGATGATCTTTTCAACGTCAATTACTGGTCAAGGCCAGGAGTTATCAACAAGTCTGTAGAGTTTGTAGTTGCTCCTGAAATGAAAAAAATCTTACAAACGGTGGCTCAACAATTTAATATAACCTTAACTGTAATTATTGATGACATTCAACGGTAAGAAATAGTTTGGTCTCCTATTTTTCGTCAATTATAAAAATTATTGCAGCGATTCTTAGAACATTAAATGTTTACTGTATCAAATTTCCTACGTCTTTACTGTAAGACAACATGTTTGCCCACGTGAAGTGGAGCCTTTTTTATTCTAGCAATGATTTGTAGTATAAAGGAGCTAATTGGATTCGGAGTCTTCTGATGACTACTAACGCTCCTACACGTCTGCGTTTATTATCAAGCGGACGTACGGGCATCACGTCTGCTTCCTTCCTTCCTCCGTATGGCTCACTGAAAACATCTAGCGTATCACTATCTCCTACTATATATATCTATTAATCTTTTACTTCACGTAGTCTTCTTAAAGTCAACCCTTTTTTTGGGGGTTCTAAGGAAGAATAATGAGGGTAAATTTCTAGGATGCGTGCGTAAAAGCTGACATCCTGTAGTTAGCTATCGTCAACAATTTACTTTTCCCATTGTTACGCCATAGAAGTATAACTTTTAACTACCTGTACATAAGTACACACATACTTTTTATTTATTGCATAAGTAATTTGAGGTGTAACAAAGCCACAGGGATCTAGGCATCAAGAGGCTACGTAGATGTGTAGTCCTGTTTCCTCCAATGGGCAATCTGGACCTTCACAAACTGCATAAAATATACACCAAATCCATCACTTTAAGCTGGCCTTAAAGTACGGGTGATAGCTATATTGCAGGTTGTTCAAAACAGGTGAAGTCAATTGATTTATATTTTGTATAACAGCCTCATCCAGGGTCATCTGCGTACTTCACCTCCAAGAAATGCACCCTTAGGAGTAGAATTTCACATAGCATCCCACCTTAGTGAGCTCATACGTTAACTACGTTTCGAAAACCCGTCGTGCAATATTTTAAAGTTCTATTTCGTTATGAGTGAATTAGCAACCTTCCACACTTATTGTAACAGATTATTTTACTTTCAGTGCCTTTGATGATCAAACTGTTAAGCAATATATAAGACGTGACATGCGAACATTTGACTGGAATAATTATTATCGAACTGGTGATATTTATGACTGGATGAGATATTTGTGTAAAGTATACCCAAATCATATGGAAGTGTTCAGTATCGGTGAGACTCTCGAACACAGGGAGATATTGGCCGCCAAAGTACTTTCTAATGGGACGAAGCCAAGGTGAGCATTTAAGTTCGAAAAATGTAGTGCATGTAGCGTCGGTTTGATAGAGTTCTATTGCAGTGTGATTTTTTTTGACGAATGAATGCGCATCTACGCGCTATCACTGGCCCTGGGTGAGGTTCAGTGGTGTGTGCGGCACATTGTAGCGCCGAGCACCAAATAAAACCACCGTGAGTGTCATCAGTGACGTCTTCGGTTAGGTGTCCCGGAACTATAAATCCTCTGGGCACTTCGACGGCTAGTCAGACCGCTAAGAGACTAAACACCACCCCCACAGATGGGTTACCCCTAACTTCCTGTGTTGTTTTCAATAAATTTTCCATATGTGAAGCTGTCTGGCATATCTATTCCCTTACCGGGCTCTTCCAAATTGTTAGGGTCATTATTAGAGGGGGTTGGTGCGGGAATACAAAATAGGTCCTACGATAAAATAGAAAGCGATGTCAAATAATATCAACCTACACTAATAGGGGCAACAATATAGGACATAGTTCCTTTTATATAACATTATTAATTCGGCGAAGCCGTGCATGTTCCGCCTGATATCGCGGGTTCGAATCCCGCCCAGGTCATTGATGTTTATAAAAAAAAGTATCTTCACGCCTGTTATCCCCGAAACGGTAGGCAGTGGTGTGCTAGTACACCAACAACTCGTAAGTCCAGTAGATATACTAGCACTCCCATAATTAGCCAAGGTTCTGAGGCCCATGATGTCATAGGTGGCAAGCCTATGGCCACTTCGGTCACATTCCAATCCAGAACAACGTAATGTGTGCTCAGAATAATCTGAGAAACATTTAATAATGGCTAACGGTCTTAACAGGCGACACTCGCCCTGTTACACCACAGAGGCGATTGAATGTCTATCTATGTAATTTTATGGATGGATTTTCATGATTGGATGTTTATCTATGTATTTTATGTATCTCTGCAATAAAAATCTAAAAATATTAAATATATTTCCATTGTCTAGTACCCGTACGGTAACGAGGATTCACAGCTAGGCCAACGCAGTGTGATAAGTCCACAGATCGTATTATTATCCAATCCTTTTTATTATTAATATATTTATTTTAAGATGTAGAGTTATAGTCGAAGGAGGGATCCATGCGAGAGAATGGATATCCGTATCAGTTGTAACCTATTTACTCTATCAAATTCTAATATCACAAAATTCTACCGACGAAGACCTAAAGCACGCGGCCACGGATTACGAATGGTATTTTGTGCCAATATTGAATCCTGATGGATATGAATATACGCATGTTGAGGTGAGGTCATATTAGTCTTAGATGTTTTAATGCTGGCTTATTTTAGCATATCAGCTCATTAGGCCGCGTCCACACGAGAGCCTTTCTAATGCGTGATGAATTTACCTCATATAGTTACATCTGATCATTCTATTTTTTGGAAGAGGTAGTACCATGCTGCTCAGTAGGAAGAGATAGTGCCAAGCTGCATAGCACTACCTGTGCTATGCATGGTGCATGACACTATATTCTCCCATCTAAAGGAATTGGGCCGGCGCGGCCGGGGAAGTACCTCTCGCTCATTTAGTACCGCTGTAAAGTGACATCTACGGTGTCGCGTTTCGTGTGGTTTGTGAGAAGCCGGTGGCCTATTGGAGGGATGGTAGGAGGGCCACGCACCACGCGTGATGCGTAACAATCACGCCAACGTCCATGGCCGTCGGTGAGATCAAGATGCTCCGATTGCTCGTTTGCCCCGTTATGCTATATAAAAAAACTCTCGCATATTATGGATAGTGTTGACGTGGTACGACAACGAAACACGCTTGCTTGGAATGTATTTGTTTCACCTTGACTTTTATTACTTTATAACACATAACGAATAAGCGAAACACATAACGGCAACAATTAAAACTTAAAGAAGAAAAGAATAATTAAAAGACATGAGATTATGTGTGTCATGAATTGGTTCCAACTCAGTATGTTGCTGTCGTTTAACAGCACTGGTCTTCCGTTGCAGCCACCTGGTGATATCACAAAACAGATACACAATACAGCAACACTGATATGAGACATACAGATACTGCGATAATCGGCCCTATGATTTATATTATGGAGCATTACACTCGACGCCGCGCCGCTGCCGCCACCACCGCCGCCGCGACGTCGTGTAAGGCTTCACATAAATCGTACCATGGGTTATGCAGCGGTAGAGAAGGTGTCACTGTCGTGTGGAAATAGATACGACTTAGAGGTCTTAGAAGGCCGGCGTCGCGTCTGAAAGACGCCTAGTGTTACAGGTGGTTATGGGCGGCTGCAACTACCCACCTGCTCATTTGCCTCCTACCTCAAGAGAAAAATACACGTTCACGGATCGCAAAAAAGTAATATAAGTCAAGATGGGACAGCTACTTTCAAGGCAACCGTCGAGCCACGTTATCACTTTCTGTCATGATGTGACAATCTATTTGTATAAAAGGAGTCAACAATTGGGGCAAAGGACTGTTTATATTATTGTATACATATGTATATTGTATACAGGGAAGCTTTAATCAGAGTTTTATATACATTTATTTAATGATGGTTTCTCCATGTCCTGTCAAAGATGACAGATAACCTTTTTATAAAATGTTTAAGTGGCAAAAACATAATTGCTACAATGTAAGACAGTGATCAAATCTACGTGGAAAAATTAAAATACTTGTAAGCGCATAACTTTAAAATGAATATTGGGATTAATGGAATTTGATAATCATTTTAGTTTAGAATTCCTTATGCTAAGGCCAAAGTTTGTGCATGTAGGAATATGTTTTAAAAATGACACATTTCAGAGTAAACTTTCCACAGTTCCGCAATATAAAATTAAATGTTACTGTGGCAACAAAATCGGCAATTCTAACAGGACAACAGCTGTCGGGATAGCTGCTACAAGATATATGTGATAAAAGTATGGAAGATGCAAGCCACACCGACTACTTACGAACTGCACGAAACGCGAGAGCATATTTGACAATTTATGGCGGCGTCATGTAAGCGAGTGATACCTGCCCGGTCGTGCCGGCCCAATTCGACTGCAATGTAGCATGGCACTGCGTCTTACGAAACCCACGTATGTGTGAATAATTACATACAATTCATTGGTTATAACTTAGGACACGGTAAAATGGCTGCCAAATTATTGACTTACATGAATTAATAGATGTTTTTTTTATAGGACAGAATGTTTAGAACAAATAAAAGACTTGTGGACCTGAATAGCAATTTCGATTTTGAATTTGGAAGTAAGTTTTGGTCACGAGCTCAATATGTATAGAGTTTAAAATTGCTTTATTTGCAAACTATTTTTTTGATGTAATAAAATCATAATTGGTTTCGGTACTACGTAGACGCACGCTATGCTTGACTGCGTATTCTTACCGATATCGAATTTCTTATTACTAGTGGTCGCCTAGAGATCGAATCGAATATCCACTAAAACTTCACAGGTGTCATCGGCACCCTATACACAGATGCCCTGGGCATCAGCGTAGAGGCTCAAAAGTCACATGAAACGCGACAGGAAACTGTCGTTTTCGGCGTCGTCATGTGGGAGAGATACCACCCCAGTCATGCCCACCCAATTCTGCTGCATGCGTGGCACTCTTACAAAAAAGACTACTGTAATTAACCTTTTTTTTCGCAGCTGGTGCTGTTAATCGCCGTAATGTATCTGATGTGTACTGTGGACCAAACGCCTTTTCTGAAAATGAATCCAAGGCCATGAGAGACTTTGTAAAGTCAAAGAAAACTACATTGAAATTTTATTTATCGTTTCATTCTTACGGCCAATTCATAATTATACCGCGTGGAAGGACTGATAAACTTATGGAATATTATGAAGATGTTGTAAGTATTTTTTTTTAAATAATAGGGGGACAAACGTGCTATCGAAGGCTTTTTACGACTACCGATGCCCATGAACACCCACATAATTGCTATGCCAATGCGTTGGGGTTACCCTGTAGTACGGGACAACACCATCTATGGAGGTGGAGTCGAGCCCTTAGGCCCTTAAGGCCTCACTAGTCGTCGAGGTGCCCTGATGACTTGTTCCGGGGCACCTCTCTAAGGGCGGCACTGATGGCACTCGCGGTGGTTTTGTGGGTATATGGCACTATCACCCACACACCACTGGACCTCACCCAGGGCCAATGACGGCGCGTAAATGCGTTTCCCCACTTCTACAAAAAAAGTGTACGACCTGTAATTCATGGCATAGCATTCAGCTGCAATTTATGTCACTAGTACCATAGCATGCCTTGTAATGCATTCAACGCAACGCTTTACGCTTTATTGCAGCTCTCATGCTTCAGCTCGAAATTAAGGTCCGAAACTTCATTTGCGTGTTGGAGTTGACACGTATAATATCTTTCTTAGTTATGAGTAAATGTAGCTAGAGTCTCATTTGATTCACAGAAAATGGCAACAGACCACGCAGCTCATGAAATAGAAAAAAAATATGGAACACAGTACAAAGTTGGCAATTCTTTAAGCATATTCGGTGAGTTTTGCGGCTGAGATAATCATATTTGAATCTATTAGATTTAGTAATTGGTATTAAACTAATCTTGACATTAGTCATTGTGGCTCATTTAAATTAATGAGCGATATTCATTTCACATCAGTATGGAGGTACATACATTAACCTATGTAGGTACATACATTGGCCATTTTCGCGTGAAAATACATGTATACGCTACCATCAGACAAAGATAAGACTTGATGAGTGTGTTACGTGGATGAACCAAAAACTTACAAGAACCCCGCCGGTTTCATCCGTCGCCTATATTGAAGTCTCCGGATCTGTCAGCAACAGGGCAACATTATGAAATAGAAGTGACTAGCCTTATAATAGGTAGTGCCATGTTGCATTGGAGGAGGTAGTGCCATACATAGTGCATTGCACCTCCTATGCATCAGAATTAGGCCGTCACGATCACGGAAGTACCTTTCGCTCACCTGATACGGCCATAAAGTGCCACTTACGGTGTCGCGCTTCGTGCGATTTGTGAGTAGCTGGTGGCCCATTGGGGTAGCAGTGAAAAGAAGGGCAATGCACGGATATAATTATGCTGATGTTCATGGGCGTTCGTAGTCATTGACAGGTTCCGATTGCTCGTTTGTCCTTCTATACTATGAAAAAAAGACTATCCATAAAAACAAATCGACAGTTAGTCTTATAACTACGTAACATTACAGATACTGCTATTTATTTTTGTATACAAGCTTACTTTACTTATGCTAATAATAATAACTTATCTTATGGCGTGGGATTCTCAGTGATAAATTATTGATTTAGTTTTATGCATAGGTACTTCTATTCGATTTCATTTTGCCCTGCTGCTGACAAATTCGGAGATCTCAGTACAAGCGGCGGAGGGCTCCATCGGAGATATAGTAAGTTTTAGGTTCAATCAACCACGCAATACACCCATCATATCTGCCCAGGTCCTACAAAATAGAACAATATAAAATACATTTAAGGCGAAAAAAAACGATACCTTTACATCATATTTATGCCTTTTTTATTTTTACAGGTTTTTCAGCGTCAGGTTCCAGTGTAAGTTGGGCTAAACAGAAATACAATATACCGTTAGTAACACAAATTATATTTTAACTAAAAAAACCGACTTCAAAAATAACATAGCAATGAAACGTTAAAAATTTACGATTTTTGTTATACAATAGATATATTTACAGTAAGATGTTATCTTGTAATGAAATGAAAAAGTTCTTATTGCAAATAGAATTATGGAAATTACTTTTTGAACGTCAGCATATAAAACTAGTAGATTTTATTTCCTGACGTTCAGCCCTATCCGTGTCCTGAGAAGAACAAGCGAAGCTGACTCAGCTGGTTTGTCGTCGATTATCAATGAATTCAATAATAATAAAACTAATTCAGTAATAAAAGTATACAACCACATTACAATAAAACTACTTTTATGGATTTTGTCAAACATTACTTATTATATCTTGCTGTCTTGAGTTTGCGTTAATCGGAACAACTAAAACTATAATTTTTCGGGTACCTATAAAAACTTGGTACATCAGGACATTTCTTATCTCAGTCCACCCGTGACCGTGGTTGCTGTAAAGCTTCTGAAACGTCGGGCTACATAAATAATTTAATAAACCGCGATAAAATCCGTAAAGGTAGTTTTATTGTAATGTCTAACATTCGCGTAAACTGAAGACATCAATATACAACCACATTTTTATGCTAGGGTAGATTGAAAAGGCGTAACACAGACTCATTCAACTCTAAAAATCAAATCTATCACATTATTTAGTTCAGTTCAAGCTAGCTAATTGTGTGAAGGTCGAAACGTGTGCGATAATTAGTTGTGATTTTATAATTTCGTTCGTTCTGGAAAGCCGTCGACGTCCATTACTGAAGAAAATATTTTTAAAAATACTTGATTTAATTATGGAAGACCGCAGGTTAAAAATAGAGAGATCACCGAAATCTCTTATGAACGAACTCAAAATATCATAATCAACGAATTAGCTTTCCACAAGATTGCGAGGTGTGTTCAGCGAATTACAGTTGAACAAAAAAGGACGCGATTCACTATTACACGTGACTGTTCGGAGTAACTTGAAACCGATGCAGATGATGTTTTGAATCGGTTTGTTACAAAGGACGAAACATGTTTTCATAACTGTATGCGAGAAACAAAACAACAATCGAAACAGCGCAGAAGAACTGGTTCACCGCCCCGTAAAATGCTAAGGCGATTTCGTCGGCGACTAAGGTTTTGGTTTCCGTATCATTCAACTCGATGGGTGATTATTATGATTCATTATATTGAAGGAGTCGGACTATAAACTCTGATTACTACTGTGTCTGACTACGTCATTTACAAGAGGAAGTAAAAGAGAAACGGCCAGGAATGCTTAAAAGAAAAGTCCTGTTTTTCTGAAATCAAGACAACACCAGTGTTCACATGTGTGTGCAATCAATGGCTGTAATCCAGAGTTTTGGCCTTGAACTGTTACCGCATCAGCCTTATTCACTTGGTCTGGCACCGTCTGACGTATTTATGTTCCCTGACCTAAAAATTTTTTTTCAACGTCCTAAATGCTTTAAATGAGAAGTAGAAAAAGTGTATCGAACTTGATGGTGATTATGTAGAACAGGTTAAGCCGTAACCAAGAAAATTATTCTTTTCAATCAACCCTCGTACTCAAACAACAACAAATTTTACTGGAAGAGTGTTTTATTCCCAAGGTGAGGTACCTGTCATAAACACCATCATCCTTTGGGACATAAACAAATTTAGTTTATTGACAGTTTTTAGCCGCTTTCTGGGATCCCATAGTGATTTATAACCCCTGCTGCATACATAGTAACATTCCGCGTCATAGTAATGTTCCAAATGCGGAGCAAACGAACGACAGTGCCAAACAAGTGACTTCCATAAGGTGATGCGTTCACAGATCATTTAACTAAACTTTGACATGAAAATTATATCGTCTATAAACCGACAAATATACGACCTTATTTTAGTATACCATTTTAAATTTCAGGTACGCATTATCTATTTTACTTAGAGATGACGGAACCCATGGCTTTACTCTACCAACACATTTAATTACCCCAACGTGTGAAGAGGCTTTAGACGGTGTTATAGCTTTATTGAAGAAAGGGCATGATACACAAATATTTAAAAAGGCATTAAGAAGCAATGCGAATGGATATTTCAAAGCTACTTTCCTATATACCGTTGCCTGTATTATCACAATTTACTTATAATTTATTTTCACTAAACGGAGGTTGCAACGTATCTGTAGTTTTAGTTTATTGGGTTACTTTAAATTTTAAGTAAATAATTTTCATTGGCATTGAAAAGTGCCCAACAAGAAATGTTAAATTGTTTGGAAGATCCAAAAGTGAAATTCTTCTCACAATACATGAAGCAATTCCAAGTTCGAAGTCTGATAAAACATTACTAGGTCCTAGCATTGATTTGAAAATTTCAAATAGTTCATAGACTGATAGATTACGGTAAGTATTCACCTTTGGTTTGAAGATTCCAAGTAGTTCATAGTCTGATAGTTAAGGGTACATGTTCACCCTTGATTTGATAATTCAAAGTACTTTATAGCCATGACAACCTATGAGAGTTAGGGTACCTATCATCCACCTTTGGTTTGATGAATCTGAGGTTGTACGTAATAGGGAAGATAGAAGTTGTTAAAGAATTCCAAATGGGAATTGGATGTACTGATGTTTCTTACTCAAGTACCCTTAAAGTACTGAATGAATTGTGATTGGACTTGAAAATGTTGTAGCTTATATAAAATAATACAATATAAGCTATAGAAATACTAACTTTTGCAGGTGGTTTTCTCTGGTGTCTACAAGTACGATGTCGTAGGTAGAATTTATTTGAAGTTTAAAGATTTTTTATGATAGTTTTTCAGAAAAAGCAATTCCATTTTACTTTTCGTCGTTTATCGAAAAAGAATTGTGTGCGTTTAAGACTTTGAGTTATAGTACGTTAGTGGATAATTTCCCAAAGGGATAGAACGGCGATCTATCAACTAGAGAGGACCACTGCGACCACCAAATAACTTTATTGGAAATTATCATAAGTTCGAACACAAATATATATCTATACGTACATTAATCGGTACACTTAAAATACATAGAGCTTATGAACACTCTATATGAACGTACTTAATATCTAATTTAAATTATATTATTCATCATTCCTGAGTTTTATGGCCTTTGAATTAAATTTCTTTTTTATCCCCCTGAGATTTCAAAATGCACATCATTCTCATGAGTCATGGTTCAATAATTGGGGGTATATTAGCGTCCATACCGTATAGAAGCTTCATAAATTGAATAGTAAAATTAGTAATGACGTTATCAGAGGTGGTAACATGACTAATGATCTGAATAATCGCTTAGGCGTTACGACAAATCGCCCCATCACGTGACCCGCCATCATTTATTCAAGCCCATCCGACCAGGCATCGTAGAGCCTACTACTAAACAACTACTGTACAAATATCGTATATTAGAGGCGAATGAATTGATGTGAATGGTTGAATTTATATTGGGTTTCGTGCTTATTTACGTTTAATCTATTTTATTTCCTGTGTAGATGTGATAAAGCTCATTTTATCACATAATAACGATAGGTTCGAAGTGAAGGTTTACTATTTTGGATTCTTGTAGCTTCTTGTAATTGAATGGAGTCGATTTATTTTAGTGTTACTTTACTAATGTTTTATAGCCACTGTTATCCAAGGGAGTTTACTTTAATCATAAATAACATCGGTGGGCCTATATTGAAGGATCTAATAGTTTAACTTGGTCGTGAGTAATAATATAAGCCGATGTTAGAAATATAGTCCTAAACTTTTGCTGTATATAAAAGTATCACTTTACTAAGTAAAAATCGTATATTTTCGGCTTTATGGAATAGTAACTAGCGTTTATAATAGTATGATTAACAAGGGATATTGGGAATGAACACCAGAATAAACGACAATGAAATATAATAATCACAGACATAAAAACATTTTGTAACAAAGTATAAATAGGTATCTACATGAAAAGTAGGAAAAGAGTCCTCTAATGGGCCACTGGAAACTCTGCAATGGTATGAAAAGCTACAGCTTT
>JAFELO010000350.1:438451-454725 GCA_017140195.1 Eumaeus atala | reverse complement strand
CAGTGGAGTGTGCTCGAGATTAAGTAGAGAATTTAAAGATACAGCGGAGCTTTTGCCAACGCCAAGTGACCCTTGCGACTCGTCCTCGAACTCGATTCTAGGAACAATGTTTTGTTTATATATTAACCTAGATTCTATCTCGTAAAGTTTGTTTTGTTTTAAAATGTAACAGCAGCATAATTACTAACTGTTATCAGGCTGATCTTTGGCTGTGTTTTGAAGAAGCCGTAATTAAGCGCTACCGATATAAATAGGTATTTACTTATTATAAGTCAAACCATTGATTATTTATTTTTAAATAATTAAACTACTTGGTTCGATTTCAAATTTGCAAGCAATGGGATATTAAAGTTGGACTGAAAAGCTGGCGAGGTGCCCTGTTGCCCAGTATTCTAGGTTGACCCAGCAGACAATTGAGGCAGATTTATTTAAGCCATTTGGCTGCTCTTTGTCCCCCTCTTATCAGAATATAGGACTATCCAGGTCGCTTCATAATTCCCCGATTCTATGGTAGTATACCTCATCCCAGCCTTGTTGGCGCTCGAGGAGTTTTTTGGCTATCAAGTCAGAATTGTTTCAAGAGTTACTCGCGCCATCTGACCCCATTCAGGGCCGGACTTGGTACGTAAATTTGTTCCCGGCGGCACAATGAAGAAAGAAAAATCCTGTTACCTGAATACCACACTATAAATAAAAACATGGACTATTATTATTTATAATAACGGAAGAGTAGGTCACGTCAGAACAACTGAAATAAGAGTTTGAATTTCTACTAGAAAGATTTCCTAAATCGCTTTAAAGCAAGCCGAGGATCGGAAAGTGTCCCTTGTTTCAATTAATTAATTTCAGTTTGGAGGGACGCCAATTGGTACCGCAGCCTGAGCAAACAATGTCATTTGAGCCGATGCGAGTGCGGTTTAAAAAGCAAATTCGTTTAAAAGCTGCACTGGGATTGGATTTTTAACGTTATGCTTGTTATGTACTTATACCGCAGCCGCTTCGTTGTCAAAGTAATATTAATTTGTTTAATCGATATGTGTATTGGAAATAAGATAATTTGATTATCATGATCATCACTTACCCACCTCCGCCCATGCTCCTACCCACCTCTATACGGAGCGAAACGTGGGAGATGCGCGGGGGTTCGCTCTCTGTCGGCTCTGTTCCCCAACGTGCTTCTTGACTCCCTACACATTATTTTAGTGCTCTCTCGTTATTTCACTCTCCCCTTTCTGGGGCCAGATACCACAAATACCGAAATAGTCATCGGCCTCGTCAGTCCTGATTATCTCGATGCAGCTATGTCGTTACGTATCCTTCCTCTTCGCGTGCCATGTATGCGCAAATTTCTTCAATTGCCTAAAACTCTGTTCCGTTGTGACCAAATCCTGGTAATAAACTGGGCCCACTGTCTGCAAGGACATGATGGTAGGTGATCTCTAAAGCAGCCGTGCCCTATTAGTATCTGTGAAATAACGTACTCAGGTCCATCCATTGATATGCCAGACGTGTTGTAACTTCTTGAAAAAAAATTAAAGCTGGTCTTTGGTTCGTAATAATGCACTATGTACAACATACAAGTGAGAGCGTCGACACCAAAGCGCTGTAGCATATGTCAGGATTGCAAAATAGGTTCCGTGGTAAAGGAACCCAAGTGTCCGGTACTTCACACATCACGAGGAGGTAGAGACACGTGAGACCTTCCCGAAAGAGCTGGCGGCCTTCTCGCCCATCAAAACCGCATGCAGCGCAAATGATTTAACATCGTCTATGTGTACCCCAAGCTCCGTCACTGTTGGGCCGATTTGTAAAAATCGGCCCAACAGTGACACCACATGAAACTGCATTATCGCTGAAGTCATAAAACTTTGTAGATCACTACGTAACTAAAGGTGTGAAGAAAATGTCAAAGTAAACTCTTATGTCGCAGCTACAGAAAACATT
Organism: Eumaeus atala; assembly: GCA_017140195.1. Classification (NCBI taxonomy): domain Eukaryota; kingdom Metazoa; phylum Arthropoda; class Insecta; order Lepidoptera; family Lycaenidae; genus Eumaeus; species Eumaeus atala. Next base: position 452,781 of record JAFELO010000350.1, on the reverse strand, counting down.
GAGAACTTGCTTTACCGAATCACGTGTCCTGTCATAAGTTGATTTTTGTTATGTGCTAACGTGTAGTGTTTACGAGGACGAAAATAGAGCAACGCCAAACGAGGACGGTCCGTAATAAATACTTCGTAATCACTAACTACATCTGCACGGACTTCGTCCCACCTTCCGAGAAGGATGCAGGTAGCAGGAGATTGGTCGTCTTCGCGTTCATTGAAGGAAGCCTATGTCTAGCAGTGGACCGATAAGGGTTGATAATGATCATCACTACCTACTTAAATAATAGAAACAGGTATTTAATAGAAACAGGTATTTAATAGAAACAGGTATTTAATACAAAAAGGTATTTAATAGAAACAGGTATTTAATAGAAACAGGTATTTAATAGAAACAGGTATTTAATAGAAACAGGTATTTAATAGGAACAGGTATTTAATAGAAACAGGTATTTAATCAAATTGCGCTGAAAATACTGCGAGAGCAATACATCTGTAATGGAAAATAATTTATTTTTATATCTTTTGACTCTATACAACTCGTCGTGGGTTTACTTCTTTTGAGTAAACTAAATAATAATAATAATATGTATATACGTTCATAAGTTTAAGTACCTAAAAGAGCACTGCTTTTTAGTAAAAGGTAGTGCCAAGCTGCATAGGAGGAGATAGTGTCATGCATGTTATTTTACACTACATACATCTATGCAACGAAGCCGAGCCGGCATGACCGTGGAGGTGCGTGTCACTTGATACCGAGCACTTGATACCGTCGTAAAGTGACAGCTGCGTCATGTCGCGTTTCATGCGGTTTGTGAGTACCCGGTGGCCCATGGGGAGGAGGTGAAATGGAGGTCAACGCGTCATAATTATGGTGCTGTTCATGGACGTCGATAGTCGTTGAAAGGCTTCAATTTACAGTTTGTCCCCTATACTATAAAAAAGGCTGAGACGTTTTGCTAGTACACGGGTACAATAAACAATCTCAATTTCTTTAAAAACTAAATAAATTTATTAAGCCGATTTTCAAGTTGCCTATTCCTTGAATATTAAAACCTCCAACCAATGCGTTCTCCCCGTGATAACCTACGGGGCCGCAACACGGCTTCGTAATTTAGGACTATTCCGCAAGTTTGCGGTAGCACAACGGCCTATTGAACGTGCTATGTTGAATGTTTCTCTGTTCGGCAATTCGTAACGAATTCATAGGGCACAGAATTAAAGTATCCGATATCATGCGACGAATAAGCTCGCTGAAGTGGCAATGGGCTGGTCGCACTCAGAAGAACCGGTGGCAGATGGGCCGGTAAGGTTCTGGAGTGGAGGGCCGCGACTAGGAAAATGAAGTGTCCGGTCCGAGATGGATGTGAGTAGCAGGGGATCGGTCGCTTGGCGTTCATTGCGAGAGGCCCATGGCCAGCTGTAGACCGATAAGGGCTGATAATGATGACAATAATGATGATCCGCGAGGGCTATACACACATGGAGCAACACTAACGATATAACTCAATCATTGTGATTGAATAAAACTTATATTTTATTATCAATGTTTGAGTGTTGTTAAAATAAATAATATAATTATTTACACGGTTCGAAATTAATTATACCAATGTTATTATTTTATAAGTACTTCATGGAATAATGTAAAAATTAATTTAACTCTTCGTTACTAAATGTTACATGATCGGGTCAGATAGATTGAACGTAATCTGAAAATCAGAATCACATCAGCAGTTTAGTTAACTGAGAGAACATTAACACGTGAACATGACGTATGTTCACGTGTTAATGTTCTAATATAATAATAATACGTACAAAAGGCTATTATTTTGGCTTTCAAGTGGTGATAATAACAAAAGCTAAAATACGATAATATAAAAACAATTTTACACTATAATATAATAAGTGTATGAACAACAAGCCGTATGCTTAAAATTTTATAACATAAGTACACAGTTTTCATTATAACAGTATAATTTTGCACAGATACTCAAAAGATAAACTTTAATAATTTGCGTAGATAAAAAAGCTTGTTCCAAGATGGAAAGATAGATTTTCATATTACGGAGAATAATTCTCATCTAGTAGTTAATATTTTTTCAAATAATGTTTGAATACTTATAAAACTACTTATCATGATTAGCGTCTGTGAGACGTCATAAAAATACATTCCAGTCTTGGAGTAAGTAGAACGACCGATTTCATTTCCTTCTGATTTCTTACAGCTATTACCTGACAAATATACACAGAATATAAGGAATCAACAGATGACCATTATTTATAAAAAGGCGAATACCGAACTATCCACAGATAAACAGCCACAGAAACGGAAATATCCCAGCCCAGTTAGCAATTTTTCGGCTATGTTATAATATGGTGATGACCGGCTGGCCCTGTATGTGACGTGGCGGATGTTACGCGTGTGACGCCACAGGTCACGGATATGAACGCAACCCTGTTACCTGTAACACAAGTCATTACGGTACTCCGCATGGAGCTAACCGCTAGTCTAACGCTGTGCGATAAGTGCGCAGGTACTATTATATAGTACCTGCAGGTATAATAATAATGTTAAATTTATTATTTTAATTCTTCCAAATAAAAAGTTTTAACAGCAGAATTTATTTGATCATTTAATTGACTAGCATCAGAAAAGTGTTAAATTATAATTGTATAGAATAATGATTTACTAGCAATTCAGGTATAACGGATCGAAGTCATTTTTTGGCATTATTAGTTCTAGCTACAATATTATACAGACGTCCTACACTTTCTTAGTACGTTCCTATGAACGTATAATTTAATGAAATTGCTGCTTTGATGATGGAATATAATTACATTTACACTATGTCGGGATTTAATAAAAAAAAAGAAAAAATCCACTCGCGTACAGACCAATAAATCAATTAAACATTGCAACGATAGAAGTATCGGAATTCGAACGGTCCCTGGAGGTTTGCCAGGATCGTGCCTAAAACAACAGTAGTTCAACTGCAATTGTCTGAATTAATGCAGCAGTTTGATAGATCACTCTGCAGCGGAGTCGTGAAGGCGAGGATAGATGATGTTATCACAAAAATTTACATATAGCAATTGACGATTTGAAAAAGGAATGAATTAGTGGCACGGTGTGTTTAGGATATTTTTGAAATAAAATATAAGTTTCTTAACAAAACTTAAGCATAATGAGATGGTGGCGATGATGATGATGATGATTACGTTGATATTGAATACGATTACGCTGATTACCAATTATTTTACGGTAAAGATGAAAAACGTAATAATGCTGTAAATTCGGGGTGCTGTTCTGTCCATTGTCCGCACAGCTACATGTGATATCGTTCATTACAACAACACACATTAGCGAGTGTGCGAGCGGCGTAGACGACGTCTCCTGATTTATCGGACCACCTCCTGCCCTTAACGACACACCGTGATGAACGGCTGAAACATGTGAATGGTGCCTCAAGCATAAGCGGAAGCGTTTTTATATATCACTAGCAATGCACCCCGGCTTTGCACGGATATTTCAGAAAATATGGGAAACATTCATTCAATATAAATTTTTATTTCCTACCCGCAAACATTACGCTTTACCACATGACTAATAACTCAATTTATGACAGAGCAAGGTCTGTTGGACACTTTGTTGTCTATAATTTTTGCAACTGCGATATTATTTCGCACCTCTAGTTACATCATCGAAGTTTTCACATAGCCTATGTTCATCAGCGATAATGTAGTTTAATAATGGTAAATGAATTTTTACAATCGGTCTAGTTGTTACCGAGCCTATTTAATGCAAACAAACAAAAAACAAATGTCTTCTCTATACAATATTAGTATAGATGTCGCTTAAAGCCTAGGTACCACAAAAGTAAATGTCAATTACGTTAACAAAACAACACACTTCCACGCCAGTTTCCTAAGGATGCTAAATGCATAGTTAAAGTCACTTAAATGTTGGGCGTATTCTCATTTCTCCTCACCGCGGCTTTGTCGCGTTTGAGGTTTCCACAATATTTATTATTAATGTTTAGATTAAACTTTATTTTAAATTTTTTGCTGTTTAGTTTTCTATAAACATATGCTTTATATCCCATGAATAACTGAACAGAATAACACCTCCATCAGTCTCAATTTTTATTTTTAGTTATTTTTCCCCCATATAACAAAGTGTATATAGATAATATACACTTTGTTTAAATGTGGCTTTTGCGTTTCAAATTATAACAAGATCTGACTGATTGTTAAAAAAACCTTTCCGTATATACACATATTATACGATTTTATGGCGTCATACATCCCTTTACGCTTTATGACGGCATCGCTTTCCAGGGGACCGAAAGTTTTAGCACGATTTTGTAATTACTATAAGCAACCACAACAATCTAACCTAAAAACAATAAGTAGAGCTATATAATTAAAATAACTTAGACCATACACCAAAAAACGGTAACATCCATCTGTACAGAACAAAGGGAATTATTCCAAGATGAAGTCAACCGCGTTATTGTAGCACAAACGGACAGTCAAGATTAATGCCTACAGTAATTTACACACACGTTTTTGTTTTCAGTGACCTTTTTATTACAAATATATCGTATAAACTCTTTGTGAGCGCTGTTAAATACGTTTGCAATGAAACATAGGTCTGAGATATGGTGTAGAAGCACACACAATCGACCACAAAATTTAAACAAAAACACCAACTTCAAAAAGCTGAGCTCACCTTGCGCGCTTCTACCCGACTGCGTCAGATGGAAGGTAATGTCTTTTGAGTGTGTGGATATATTACGTATATATATATGTAAGTGAGTAGACTTCTGTGTTCTCTCCTATCTGACCAGATATATAGTTTCTCATTTTTTTAATTAATTATGTAATAAATCCATAAGACCATTCATTAAAAATGAAAATCGTCTTAATTTTGGAACATCCAATGAAGAAGAAATCCTTTACATAACCATGACTACTATCATAAGTAGAACTTTAAATAGTTGGATACAATAATTCATCGCATGTTCTCCAAAGTTAAGTTCTAGTCTTGAAATAATGCTTGGAGGATTATACTCCACACATGAGCGGGCCCAGTGTAACTTGGCTTACTTAAGGTAGCTTAAGGTTGTGAAAGCAAGGCACAATAAAACATGTACGACTAGGGTGATCTAGTAGTGCATATTCTTTAACTATTTTTTACTTGACGAAAATTTCATAAGACCTATCACCCAGATGCGATGTTAGGCCGGGCTTTTGCTGACTAAAAACTCCATGATTATAATCTTCTGCACTTTCAGTTTAGGGCACCAGATATCAAAGATCTAACGGATATCAAATTCGACTAAGTCAAGTGGCCAAATTTCTAAAAAATCTTTCCAAGGGGCCCTTACTGCTATTTTTGTATTCTTTCAGACCCAAATGATCATTTAATATAATGTTACATTGAGTTAAATGTAAAACTACATTCAATTAGTTTAAAAGATATTTAGGTAGGTTTGAAAATCTGAAGCAAAAACGAGCGAACCGTTTTAGAATATAGACGCGACGAATTTCCATAAAAGGTGCATTATTTCGAGCAAACCTAGAAGGTCAACAAAAGAGTCTCCATTTAATTTATTCGAGTAATATTGAGTAATAACTTTCTCATAAATATTGAATAAGCAGGATCTTGCGAGGAATATAATTTTAACGAAGTCTCGAAACCTCTTACGTTACAAATTGCTACACGAATATTTCTTATCCCGATTATGATCGGGACTTTTCCAATATCGCGATTAGGTTTATGGGTTAAAATTTTTCTATTTATATAGGACATTGTCACAAACATCATTCTAAATATAATTATAGTAATAAAATAATTTATTCTGCAAAAATTGACACATATCTACAGTTGCGAAAATATAAAAAACATGAAAGTAACAGTTTTAACTGCCAATTATGTAGACCCTGGCAACGTCTCAAGCTCAAATAATATTAACTAATTAATACACAAATGAACTCGCATGTTACACAATTGACGTTACAAGACATTTAGACAATTTTAATATAAACAAATTTGAACACAAGATATTCAATCATTTACACAATATTGTCATAAATATAACATCATATCCTTTTTTCTTGGCAGAATGGTATATTGGCAGAATGTCAAAGGTGACTACTGGCCAAATCAGAAATAATAATAATAATAGTCATCATAATATCAACCTAATTTCGGCCACGTCGGTCACCTCTATAGAGACTAGCCAGCTGCGCAGGACATATTATAGTGCACAAGTGCGTGCGCAGACACACTTGTGCACTATAGGATATATAGACTAATGGAATAGACTAATGCAAGTGCACTCTTTGTTCCTTCACTCCCTTGTTCCAAGGGGAAGGCAAATCTGATCCCCGCCTTAACCCCCCCCCCTGCAATGTGCCACCGACTACTCACAAACCGCATGAAACACGACACTGAGGTTGTCACTTTTCGGCGGTATTATGTGAGCGAGACGTACCTCCCCGGTCGTACCGGCCCAATTCCCTTGCATAGGGGGATGTAGTGTCACGCACTATCCATGACACCACCTCCTCCTGTGCAGCATGGATCACACCTCTTCCTTATGTCCTGATTTTTTTCGATAGAGATTTGTTCGGATGTAATAATACCGAAACACATTGAACTTTATCAGCCATAAGAGCATTACTTCCTATCCTATTTCTCTCTTTCCATCTATAAGGTGAAAACTTTTTCGAGCGTTCTATTAGTTTGTGCTAGTTTTCCAAATAAATAAAATATATTAGAACTTAAAGTATACTTATTGTCTATATAATATTTCAGGAATCATTCTCATAAGTATCCTGTGTGTGGTATCTGAAATGCTTGACCGAAAATGATGTTACATTTTGTTTTCCAGACACTTTGTACAATTAATAGAGTATCTTGTTTTATTGACGCTGCTACTTGGCTGTCTGCGCACTAATAGTTTCCGGTTAGCGATGGACAGCGTGCGCCGACACTACGTATAGGATCGAAGCGACCGCGCAAATTTGTAGTCTCGAGTTAGAGGTTTTTGCACACACTTCCTGTATTGTTGACTTTACACGACAACAAACTACACCGTGAAATGGATATCGTGACCGATAAAGTCAAACAATTGTGCGTTTGAATCCTCAGCTTATAATGTATGCAGTAGAATATAGTCCTAGCATGATTATAGCTATGTAGGCCGAAGGTAGCCTAAGAAATCTTTGAACGTCTCAGGATTAATTCATGTCAAACTCACTCTCGTCTACTGGTCATAATAGCAAAATTCTCTTTAGTCTGCAGTAACCTTTTTTTCATCATGTTTTTCGTCATGACTAACCTTTTTTTTTTGGTTACGCGGAGAGTGTAGGGCTCGCAGCACAGGGTTGCGCCAAGTATTCACTGAAATCTTTGGTGAAGACTGCCAGAAAGTTAACGATCAGAATTATCACCTCGAAGGTTACCCACCAATGGTACCGACACCAAGTTCACAGGAGAGTTGTCCATCACCACAAAAAGCTCCAGCAACTCCTCACCCTAGTAGGCTGATATTATCATCCTTGCCTCATGCCTCACGCGCAGTAGCAGCTGCTTCATCTGGTGTTTAGTCTTATGCATCTGTGGTCGTGATTGATCCCTTCTATTAATGATTTTCCTTTTATTTATGTTACGCCATCTGTAGCGATTTCCTGCTACGAGCATCTTGTTTTTTGTCTAATGTAATGAGGAAATGGATATATCCAGCACATCGGGATTCTTCCTCTTGACTCTTGGCGTGACCACAGTCCCTCATAAATAAAAGATTCCTCCATCTTTGCTGCCCATGTGAAAAAAGTACCAGCCTCTTCGATTAGGCTTCGCCCAATATATCTGGGTTAATCTTGGACTAGTGAGCCCTACAGCCTAGATGAGGCTTGAACACTGGTGGGGAGCTAAGTTAGTGGCGCTTGATTTTATATTCGCATGACCGTTTATTTCCACTTTGTTTTGGGATTTCTACAAAACCGCAATTTACAATTGTCATGACTAACACCTAAAGCGGTTCAGTTATACCGTGTTCGGAACACATTAGTTTAATTTTAGCCATCGAATGCTGCGGTTAGCCCAATGGCTCGGTTTACGCTTGAATTCAGTCCAGTGGTTTTAAAATAAAGCTTTATTGAGACATATTAATACCTATTTATGGTGTCTTTTAAGCAATATTCAAACCATAGGTGGTCAAATTAGATATATATATCCAATGAAGCAATAGACTCTCTCAAGCTGGACGAAACGCGATAGTATAGCCATCAGTTATTTTGCCCGTAATGCTTCAATCGATATCAATATCTTCTATTATATACATACAATACAAACAAAACAGTAAAAAAAGCGTTTACTGTGTAGCATAAGTAAAAATATAAAAATTATAGGGCTATTAAAATAAAATCTGTGTATCTCCAGAACTGATGGACGGAAATGAATGTTATTTCTTTATTGTATAGCAAATAAACTATAATTTGTTTTAAAAACTCCAAAATCTGATGTAAAACTTACAGGGAAAGAAAGTATCAATTTCTTTTCTAATCGAAGCAGTACGCGACTTCCCAGGTACCTTTGGGAAGGCCTTAGAATGGATAGTGGCCTCCCGTCTCGTTCAGCATCTGGAGGAGGGCGCGGGACCCGGACTCTGAGAGTCGCAGTTCGGGTTCCGAGCGCGCCGATCGACCATCGATGCCCTCAAGCGCCTGCGGGCGGTGACGGGTGAGGCGGAACACAGGGGGGAGCTGGTGGTCGCGGTGTCGTTGGACATCGCAAACGCTTTCAATAGTCTCCCGCACAGCGTGATACGGGAGGCACTGAAATACTTCAAGGTGCCTTCCCTATCTCGTAAGGCTGTTGGAGGCGTATCTCTCCGATTGCAGAGTGACTCTCGAGAACCGGTCGGGGTCCATCGAGTGGCGGCGACTCGGACGTGGCGTCCCACAGGGTTAGGTACTTGGACCCATCCTGTGCGACGTCGGCTACGACTGAGTCCTGCGAGGCCGTCTCCTCCCCGGGTTGGGTGTCATCTGCTACGCGGATGACATCCTCGTCTAAGCCCGGGGACGAAACTATGAGGAGGCGGCGCGGCTGGCCGAGGTCAGCGTTGACCTCTTGATCAGCCGCATAGAGAGGTTAGGGCTTCGGGTCAGACTAGACAAGACCGAAGCCCTGCTCTGCCGTGGCCGTAACGGACCCCCACCGGGGGCCGCTCTGCAGATCGGAGAGGAGAGGGTCAGGTTTAGCCCCCACATAAAATATCTGGGGCTCATCCTTGACGGAGGGTGGACCTTCGGCCCACACTTCGCTATGGTGGGACCGAAGGTCGTGAAGGCGGCGAGTGCGCTGGGAAGACTCCTCCCGAACCTAGGAGGACCCAGCGCCGCCTGCAGGCAGCTGTACTCCGGTGTCTGTCGGAGTATGGCGACGTACGGTGCTCCGGTTTGAGCGGATCATCTGGCTGCGAGAAATAAGGCCCACCTGCGCTCTGTGCAGAGGGTCGTCGCAGTGAGGTCGCTTCGGGGGTACCGTACTGTTTCGTGGGCTGCAGCTACGGCCCTAGCCGGCGACCCCCCGTAGGAACTCGTGGCGGAGGTTCTTGCCGAGAGCTACTCCTATGTCTCGGATAGGAGGGCTCTCGGCTCGAACCCCACACATGACGAGATCCTACGGATCCGCCGGTTAGGGCACGTGACCTTAATGCAGAGGTGGAGGGAGAACCTGGTGCGGCAAAAGAAAAAAGGGGACATATATAAAAATTATTCATATTATATAATATCATTTTACCTTAGATACCGTTTATATATCTAAAAGGAAGATCGAAGTTATATATTATCCATGTTGTGGATTGTGCGGAGGTTAATCTATTTTTCTCTCAACAATATATATATATCAAAATTGAGAAATTAAGGTACACGCGAATAGTGATGTCCAAAGGTCGGGTTCGAAATAGGTAGGAATAATGCAGAGGTGGGGGGAGGACCTGGCGCGGCAGCCGTACGGTAGAGAGGTAACGGCTGCCTTGCGCCTGGTCCTGGAGCGGTGGATGCGCCGTAGGCGCAAGCCCCTCACCTTCCGTCAGACGCAGATGCTCACGGTTGCTTCGGTGAGTATCTGTGCAGCGACGACTCCTTGTCACGATTGTGTCGCGGCGGTGGACTCGGCCCAGCACACCCTCGAGGTGTGCCCGAGATGGTTGGTGCTGCGTCACGATCTGAAATCAGTTGTCGGAGGGAACTTGTCAAAGTCGTGCATCATCGTCGCGATGCTCGGCAGCGACGAGTCCTACAAGGCGATGGCTTCCTTCTGCGAGACCGTCATGTCACAGAAGGAAGCCGACGACCAGGTAAGAGAGGAGGCTGCCGACGCGGCTTCCCCCCGCGGACGACGAATGGAGGTACGAAAGAGGCGCCTTCAGTAGTGCCCCTGGCAAATAAGAAAATAAGTGAATTAAAAGTAACGTCGACCTCAAGGTGTATCTAAAAAATACATTGTTATTGTTGTTATTATTGTTAAATTAAGAGAAAGGTACAAAAGTTGCTGCACGGGTTTAAGATATTAAATATCAGTCAAAAAATCTGGACTTATTCAGTATTTTGTAAAATAATATTAATAATACCTTCCCAGCTGAATTTCGGCATCAGAGGCTGTCTCAGTAGAGGTTGGCCAACTGCTCAGGGCAAATTATTGTGCACAGGGAGTGCGCAGATACGACATCACTGTCTTTTCCCTCATTCCGAAGTCCAGAAGTTTCCATTGACCAGAAAGAAGTCAGGCGCAGGGCAAATAGCCTGTAGATGTATCGAATTATATAATAAAAAATCCTTATTAGAGAATAATTTAGAAACTCTTCTGGTGTTTGTGATCAATCTTGGTTTTACACGATGGCATACCTCTTCTTTTTCATTCCTCTAATCGCTATTAGTAAAACACTTTTAACATAAACCTACCAATGTATCGCGACTACTAATGTACCAATATTACGGTAGAATAAATCGCAATTACTTAAAGAGTAAAAAGCAAGAAGTCAGTCGCGACGCCACCTAAGACAAATGTTGACATCTCGTCTCCTACAAACACATTAATAACGATTAGCTGTGCCCATAACGTTGCAACGCACTGTTTCGCGCAAAGTGGCATTTCTTGCCAACTACATATAAATCGTGTGATCCAAGATCTGAGGATAATTTATATTGATACGTACAATCACATAAATGGTTAGCTAACGTATATTCTATCACTTTTTTACATTTAACTTTAATTTACACTGTTACTAGCAATCCGCTTCGTCCTATTCTGATTTCTTCCGTTCTGTAACAATCATATTTTAGATACATCGGAATCTTCCTCGGAAATAGATCTACCCGTTATTTTCACATGAAATTCGGTTTAGGGGATTTTGAGAAAATCGATCACATACAAACGGGCAGGTCTTAGGGAATTTGGCTTATATAAAATAGGATACATTTAATGTTAGGTAAAGCTGAAACAAAATTTTATATTTTATTGTCATATTTATAGATAACCGCAATGATGAAGTGTATATATATATATATATATATATATATATATATACGAGAAATCGGAGCTTTTTTGAGACTGCTGACGCTCATGAACATTCATATAATTACTACGCCGAAGCACGGCCCTCAAATAGGCCACAGGCTACTCAGAAATCGCACGAAATGTGACACTGAAGATGTCACTTTACGGAGGTATCGTGTGAGCGAGAGGTACCTCCCCGGTCGAGCCGGCTCAATTCTGATGCATATTAGGATATAGTGTCATACACTACGCATGGCACTACCTCTTCCTAAGCATCATGGCACTACCTTTCCAAAAACCTATTAACAAATAGATCATAAAATATTTTAAACTGTAAAGTGGCTGGAGCGTTCCGCGTGGACTTAAAAGGACTGACCTGGTCTTTCCAAGATTGGGGCCACCGGCAACAGGTTTACGCCTGAGATTAACAGGTACATGTGCACTTCCATTTTATCCAGGGATCTATACTACTATTATATATTTCCTTTATTATAACGCATATGAAAAAATAATAAATTTTTCAAGATGTGTCGCGGAATTGAAAATTCTTCTTAACTGTTAATCAATCCTAAGATCGTCTTGAAATTGATAGTGTTTAGTTATATAATAGTAGTATCGTCCTAGCCGAAGTGCGGCTCTAGCGGCCCGCACACGTGGCTTGTCGCAATAGAGATCTATTGAGATAAGCCACCTGCGCAAGACATGTTATACAGTACGCCTGTATACGCAGGCGCAAGTGTACTCTAATCCTTCATTCTCCTATTCTTATGGCAATGCAACACAGACGTTACGACCGGAGAGATATCATGGCCGACAACTTAATTATGGGGTCCGATCGGGGAGTTACACCTCCGTGTCTCGGAGAGCACGTTAAGTCGGCGCCTGATTTCTCTCCAGTCGTGTCGGATTGCCGTTCCATCAGAATACCACAATGAGGTACACATACAATACACAGGTACACAATATTTCTTGCGCAGTATGCTAGTCTCTATAAAGACAGAAATCCAGCTAAGACAACATTATTATTTACCTATTTATTTTATCTACCTACGCCATTAGGGAGCTTGCGTGAGGATGTGTGTGTGTGTGTGTGTGTGTGTGTGTGTGTGTGTGTGTGTCTCTGTGTGTGTGTGTGTGTGTGCGTGTATGTCTGTGTGTGTGTGCGTGTTTGTATGTATTACAATATCATTATTTATGTGGTATATTGTTGTTGGAGCTGAAACTTTAAATGGCTTCTATCATATATTAAAACGCCAATAAAAGTCAGAAAGAAAAATGAGATTCCGCACAAAATATTACTGCAATGCTAATTACGAGCTGGCGATCAATCTTGCATGGTTTGGCTGCAACAAAATTCATTTGGATGCCGTTTAATTACTAATAGGTATTAAGGGTTTTATTAAAACTGCTTTTATCTCTGGAAATGTAAATTTTAATGTTGATCCGTTGTTCCGATTATTTGGGTGATTTTATGGTTTAATTTACGAGACGTCAGCGATAGCAATTTGTAGAAGTAATAATAAACTAGTGTTATATTTGTAACACAAATAAATATATTGAATATTGTGATTTTACAATCTTACTCAGATTTAACGTTTTCATTGGGAACAGAGTTTATATATATATATAAAATATTTATATTGTCTTTTGGGGTCGGCTCTCCTAATCTTACTTTAACACACAGAGCGCAACATTACTATTTCAGGTTAAAGTTCTATTGTGAACTTCACACACCTTTTGTTATAGACTATTCCTTTTGATTACTACCGACAACTTTAAACATTTACACAATCGTAAATGCGTTGTTCACCTTCCCCTTTCCTCCACACACACGATAATTACCTTACCTTACTTTCCTCCAATGAGCCATCGGCTACTCACAAAACCGAACGAGACGCGATAATTATGTTGCTAATTAAGCTCATTCGCAGGTATTTTTGCTTTTTTGACGCAGTGAAAATTATTTTCATGTCTACCAAATCCTAGATATGTAGGATGGGTGAGTCACACTCAGCGCGTTTCACTACTGACTAAGTACCTCGAAGAGAGCCGTCGGCTACCGTGATAGTGTCCTGGATCTATCAGCGATAAAAAAAACACCTGACTAGCCGGCATCCGGTTAAGAACCGATCTACATTGCTTTTGGAGTCACTCTGGTACTAGAGTAACCTCTATCATACCGAAACTTTAAATTGGCTCAGACTCTCGGAATGGTAGGATCCACTGAATGTATCCGATAAACGTTTTATACTGAGAAAATGAAAGGAAAAAATATATTTGATCAATCGAAATGTGTACACACCTACTACTAACTCGTACTTTCAGTATTTAATAATACTTCATTGATTCTTTAGCTGAAATTTTTTTGAATCAAGAATCAATGAATTATTAAAAGGCAGTATTGACTATCTCAACAGAGTTGAACTTCTTTTCCTAGTAGGAAATTGATAAATGGCTGATAAAAATATTAATACATTGGAGCAAGTTACGAAGAGTATAGCGATTGTGGGGAACATATCAACTGTAAGTCGTCCAATTTAGTGATCGTCTGCATTTTCATCTGTCGCAGTATGAGGCTTAGCGTCGTCGTAAAGCAGCAGTGCGTAGAAGCAATAATTCTTTATTTTTTCCCAACACAATCATTTACATACTATGGTAACATTATATTACAAATAAGAGTTACTTTGTGTAAGATTAAGCATAGGTATTATTTATCTGTGTTACAGGTCATCAGGCCCCCACATCCTTAAGCGTTACGTACA
>JAFELO010000350.1:400333-430950 GCA_017140195.1 Eumaeus atala | reverse complement strand
ATATACATAAATTTAGCATACATTATTTATGTTTTTTTATAATTTCCTTGAAGACATTGCCAATAAGCACAATATGATAATCAGCACCTGCCCCAATTTGCACATGCCATTTTTGAGTATATATATCGACCAATATTTATCTTCTCCTCAGTTTTCATACTGTTTATCGTGAATCAAGATGTACGTTATACATAAAATTTTATTATTTTTTGTACTCTGCAACTTGGCATTTACAGAATGCACTTGTCCAAACGTGAAGTCTGCGGACAATTTTAAGTTAAAGATTTTAAGACAGACTGGCAAACGCATCGGCATAGTAATTATTTTAGTCCTTAAAAATGCTCTAATTGCCCGTTTGCCCCCTACTCTATTAAGAAGAAAACTTTAATACAGCTAAATCTCCACTAAGCACAAAACAATTGTTATGCAGTCACATTTTGTACGATATGAAGAATTTGGAAGAAAGGCTATGCTTACTCGTCGTCTGGTGGGACATGCAGAAATGAATAGAAGTAGATAATTTATTTTGTCACTTTCCATTCGGCCATGCGATTTTATTATCTTGTTTTCCCTAGAGTGTTATACTCGCGTTATCTCTATTATTTAAGTAATGGTTTTCAATGCCAATGGCGCACATTGTCCTACCAACTACCCTAATCACATGAGCTGTAAATAAATATTACTAAAGAATCAAAAAGGTCATAATAGCATTTAGTAAGAGGTAGTGCAGTGCTGAATTGGGCTAGTAAGACCGGAAACCGCCTGCTCGTTCACGCTTACCGCCACAAAGTGGCAAAGTATGCTGTCAAGACTCATTCGTTGAGGAGGGGAATACAGGAGCTTAGCTACACATCCGCATCTTTTTATGAAATAGGTGGACAAACGAGCAATCGGAAACTTTTTTCGACTATCCACAATGTCCATGAACATCCACATAATTACTATGTTATTACCTATACATCGAGCGTTACCCTCTCCCCCCAATTGGCCATAATGTTGACAAATGTGGATGTTTACTGTTTTCATACTATAGACCGAATCAACTGAGCAATTAGAGCCTTTTGACGACTACAGACACCCATACACATCCGCATTATTGTCACGCAGATGCATTGCACTCCTTTACTTACCCCGCCAATCGGTCATCAACTTCACAATCCTCACGACACGCGACAGCATAGCTGTCACTTTACTGCGTTGTATTCGTGATTTTGAATTGGTAGGAAGGGGGAAGGAAGGGAGGGCAACGTGTCGGCATAGTAATTGTGTGGACGTTCATGGTTGTGGGTAGTCAAAGAAAGGCTTCGATTACTCCTTTGCCACCATATAGTAAAATAGAGAAAGAGGTTAATCGACCTCCTTATTTTCGTTAGTAGTC
This sequence comes from Eumaeus atala, assembly GCA_017140195.1. Taxonomy (NCBI): domain Eukaryota; kingdom Metazoa; phylum Arthropoda; class Insecta; order Lepidoptera; family Lycaenidae; genus Eumaeus; species Eumaeus atala. Next base: position 429,572 of record JAFELO010000350.1, on the reverse strand, counting down.
TACTAGACGGCTCCTCCAGCCTTTCCACTACTTATTCTTTTTATAAAAAAAACAGCCTCTCGGTAGTCTAGTTATTTTATTTCGTTTTTAGTTCGCCGCTGGCACGTGGCATGATTTTGCCATCTCCAGTAACGCTTTGTTCACGGGTGATATATTTGCGTCCCTGACCTATGAGTACAAGGAAGAAAACAGGATAACATTCAAAACCGAGGGCATCCCTGAGACTGATCCTAACTTCGTAGGCGGCTTTGGAAAATTTATGTCCAATGGGAAAATACTGTACACTTATTTAGCTGGTGGTAAGTACTTCTTTCGAAGCTCGATGAAAGGGCCATGGGCTGGTCACACACAGAGAAGAACAGATGACTGATGGGCAGCAAGGTTCTGGAGTGGTGGTCAACCTACACTTCGTTTTCCTAAACGCCGCTTTTAAGAAAACAAAGTGTAGCTCGGCCGTTTACCAGGTGGGAAGACGGTCTCCGTGCAGTAGCCGGTCCGATGGATGCGAGTAGTAGGACATTGGTCGTCTTGGCGTTCATTGAAAGAAGCCTCTGTCCACCACTGGACCGATAGGGCCTGGTAATGATGTACTTTTTTAGTATGACTTGGAAATAGCGTCTACCTACACTATAGGTACAGATAGATTTATATTACAGTAGAGGTATTTGCAGACTAATTGGTAGCCGAAGCTTCGTGTGGGTCCTTTTATTACAGTCTATATGTTGCCCATGGATTAGCTGGTGACATGGTTTAAGTTGTCATAGTGGTGGAGCTCAGTACCCTGGTGAACCCAGCCGAAGCCAATCGAAATAAGGGGGTTACACTTTGTACCACACTTATAAGATGGGGGCTAAAGAGCAGGAGGAGGTGGCGCTCCCTGTACCCCTTTTATGAGAAGAGAGAACAAGCGACCAACGGGAGGAGATGCTTTTGCATAAGTGTCGAGAATGGGAACCGCACATCATTGCTCTGTTCGAAGACCAGGTGTTGTCCTGTGGTGCGGGGCAAATATTCTGTGGAAGAGGCGTATGTTCAGTAGGGGGTTGACTAGCCGTTGAGGTGCCTTGATGAATTGTAGTCCGGGACGCTTCACCAAAGGTGGCACTGCCATCAGGCAATCGCGGTGGTTTTTGTGTGTATTCAGCACTATAATCTGCCGCGAGCCCCACACACCATTGGACATTTCATTCAAATCCGTCCCTTTATTCCTGAGCTAGAGGTTTGCGGGTACAAACAGATAGCCTGTATACAACCAGGCAATTTTTATAGTATCCATTATCACCCTAATATTTCTTAATTTGAATATTAACTCTGTACGAACACACTTTTTACTGTTTTGTTATATATATAGATCACTATCTATGCTATAATAATATTGATTGTCACAGAAAGGTCAATATTATTATAGCATAAGGGAACAATGAGATGTCTTGGAATATTAATGTCAACCAACGCCCATCAACATCCAAATAATTGTCTGCAAACCCCGCCTCTACTAATAAGTAGAGGTATACGTAAATCTATAATAATAGATTTACGTATACCCACAACACACATGGCAAGTATTAAACTTAAAAATTGAAATGCTAAATTAGTAACACTTACTTTCTTTAGAACCAAAGCAATGGACGGATATCATGGTGACAATTATGGCGGTTGATAGCGACTTTGCTTCTTTATTTGGCTGCAAAGCTGACGACAACAAATCTCAAGGTGAGCCGTTTTATTATGAACTAATGATGCGCTCGGCTTCGTCCGAGCATAACGGATGTCAAATTATAGACTTCCTTATTCCGGAATCGTACTATCAATACGTGGAAACCGCATATAAATCAATTATATAAAATAAGAATATTCTTTTTTAAGTACAAGGGGTGCAAACAAGCAGTCGGTCCCTTTTAATGACTACATACGCCCATAAAACTCCGCATAGTTGTTAAGTCGCCGTGCAATTATGCTCGTTCCTTACTCCGTAAGCCACAGGAAAATCTGACTACAACACGAAATGTGACAACATAAGAAAGCCACTAAAGCAACTAAATAATATTAATATCAAGTATTAGTTTTTGACGGTCAGGATCCCCTAAACGAGAAATTTGGGGCTTTTGATAAACTTCCGACGCCCATTGACGTCCTCTTATTTGTTATGCATATACGATGCTTTCCGTTCCTCCAACCTTCCAATGGGCCGCCGCCTTTATCGGACACTACTTCTGTTTCTTTCAACATGTGCCCAAAACCACCCATCTGCGAGGACTGCATGACATGGATTCGCTTCTAAAAAATATTTAAGTGGGTAGTTTTATGTTACGTTCATGTTCCAGATATCGTGTGGGTGACATCGAGAACAAAGCATCCGCAAGGCAATGTGAAGGCCAAAATTCAGAATTATCTCGAATCGTATGTGAGTCCCATCACATCGGAGAAGGTGACGTGGGCTAAAACATTTTGATTGTGTTAAATGTTATTAAAGTTTGTATTTGGAATTGTGTTGACAAATTAGATAAACTTACATCATGCTAGAGCCAATAACATTATTTTGAGACCACGAGTCCATTTCCATACTTTTCCCGTCTGTTTGTCCGCCTTTACATACATGAAACTAAATGGTTTTTCCCTGTGATACAGAGTTCTAAAATGTAGCAAGAAGTATTTTTATTAAATTTATAAAAAGATCATTTTCCATGTTTATTGACATTTAATTTAAACAAAAAAAAATATTTAGGTTAATTTATAAACGAAATGTGACACCGAAAATGTCGGTTTACACCGGTATAATACAAGCGATAGGTACCTTCCCGGTCGTGTCGGCCCAATCTCGCTACAACACAGCATGGCACTACCTATTAGAGAAGAAATATGAGAGTAATGCCTTATTATTATATTGCTAACACGAACCTGGTGTACCCCTTCTTTTTATCAATGTCTTTTATTGAGAATAGGGAGACGATTCTTATCATATAGCCTCTGGCACCGATTGAGGACGAATTAATCAAACAGGGAGTGAACGAAAATAAAAATGTTTAAATTTGCATAATCCCATCCATTAGACCACTCTCATATGGCGTAAAGGCGGAGGCTAAACCTTCACATGTTATACAGTTTCAGTCTACACGACCTCTCTGTTTTAATCGGAAAGTAGTTTCTATTATATCTTTAATACATTTGTTGGTCTGGTAATATAAAAGCCTCCCACATCTTTATATTGAGTTTCCTCTCTCGAAATGGCATTAAGATTTTTGATATTAAATATTATACGGAGAGTATTAAAAAAGAAGGTGCCTGTTGAGATTAATACCAACGAAGATATTTTTTTCTTATAGAAATAAGATAAAATGACATTTGAATTTAGTGTTCTGTTTTGGAAGAATACGGATATTTAAATTTTACAATGAAATATGCTTAGTACTATAATACACAGAAAACGTAAGAGCGTGCTTCTAGTATTTCATGTACCATCATCAACATAATATACGAGGGTGGATCTAAAAGTTCGTGGCCTAACCTACATGGAGCTACGACATCTTTTTAAATCTACCGTCATTGGTTAGTATGTTTCATATTGATTTATTTTGCGCAGTTTCATTCCGTTACTGCACAATATAAATTTTCTGTGATTATTTGTTTGATCTGACGCAATTTTCAATAATGGAGAAAATTGAACACCTTGCAGTCATTAAGTACCTCAATATAAAAAGGCCTATCACCAAAAGACATCCATCAACATATGGTGAGCACTTTGGGGGAGTCTGCTCCATCGTATTCCAGTGTCAAGAAGTGGGTAGCTGAGTTTAAGCGCGGTCATGAGAGCATTAAAGATGATCCTAGGAGTGGAAGGCCTACATCCTCTACCACGAAAGTACACATCGATAAAGTTTGTGGTCTCGTACTGGGTGACCGACGTTTGACCATTAGTAAGATAGCTGAGGTAACAAACATTAGTTATGGCCGGGTGCAACGCATAATAACGGAGGCGTTGCGGTTCCATAAGGTTTCTGCTCGCTGGGTCCCGAGGATGCTTTCAGCTGAGCAAAAACGAGTTCGATACACAATTTCGCGAGACTGTTTGGAACTTTTTGAGACTGATCCCGAGGACTTTTCGTCTAGATTTGTTACCATGGATGAAAGCTGGGTTCACCACCATACTCCTGAATCAATGCAACAATCCAAACAGTGGAAAAGATCAGACTCTCCTACACCGAAAAGGGCTAAGGTCGTTTTGTCGACTAACAAAGTCATGGCTTCTGTTTTTTGGGATGCGAAGGGCATTATTTTTATAGATTATTTACCGAAAGGTCAAACTATAAATTGTAGTTATTATTGTAACCTTTTACGAAGACTCCGGGAAGAAATAAAAGAAAAAAGGTTGGGAATGTTGCGTAAGAAAGTTTTGTTTCATCAAGACAATGCACGTGTTCACGCTTCGGTTGAAACAATGTCTGTGATCCATGATTGTGGCTACGAATTGATGCCCCACCCACCTCATTCGCCGGATTTAGCCCCCTCGGATTATCATTTATTTCCAAATTTAAAAAAACGATTATTTCGCCGACCTTCCGGAATCTTTTTTTTTTCGAGGGGATAAACAAGTTGCAGGTCAGGTGGAAGAAGTGTCTTGAACTAGATGGAAACTATGTCGAAAAATAAAAATAAATTTAGATTCACTTTTCTTTCATTTCCTTGGTCGGGCTTAGAACTTTTAGATCCACCCTCGTATTACCCTTAGATATCTATTTATTTATATACTAGGTATTGTGTAAGACATTTTGCACACTTTATTAAAAAAATTGCGTTGTGTTATTTTCTCGTTGGAGTTTACTATACATATGCAATATTTATATTTGCTTAGATATATAAGATCGTTACATACCGTGTCCCAAATGTGTTTATTCTTTTACAATTCGTAAAAATACTGGATATTCTCTACCTGACATCAAGATGTACATAACCTTTTTTTTTGTTGATGCGGGGAAACGCATTTACGCGCCTTCACTGGCCCTGGGTGGGGTCCAGTGGTGCGTGGGGCTTGCGGCACATTATAGTGCCGAATACCCACGAAAACCACCGCGAGTGCCATCAGTGTGACCTTTGGTTAGATGCCCCAGAACAGCAAATGATCAGGGTACCTCGACAGCTAGTCAGCCCCCTGAGGGACCACAGATGGGATTGTCCGCACCACAGGGCAAATCCTTCATAGTCTATACCATGCAAATAAATAAACCATCAAACATACAAATAATCAAATGTTTCCTCTTTATAATGTTAGGATAAAAATACATTATATTGTACGTTATAATATGGGGATATGACATTTGGATTCGTACGCTTCGAGTTCTGCGCCAAGGGAGAGATGAATGTGGTCACCTCATGACGAAATTACAATGCGTAATAAAACTTGCTGATTTTGAATTTTATTACATATCTACCACACTGGCCCATCAGCCGTCAGTTCTTCTCAGTGTGTGACCAGCCCATTACCAGCGAGCTTCAAAAGAAGTACTTACCACCAGCTAAATATGTGTACAGTCTTTTCCCACTGGATATAACTTTTCCAAAGCCGCCTACGAAGTTAGGACCAGTCTCAAGTATGGTCTCGGTTTTGAATGTTATCTCATCACCACCCTTGTACTCGAAGGTCTAGGACGCAAATGTATAACTCGTGGATAGGTCGTTCCTGGAGATGTCTTCATCATCGTCGTCATCTTGTCACGTGGCTGTGGCAAACTAAAAATGAAATAAAATAACTAGGCAGGCTGTTCTTTTTTATAGTATAAGGAACCTAGAACCTATCGGACCCTTCTAGTAGACTACAAACGAAAATAAGGAGGTCAATTAACCTCTTTTTCTACTTTAGTATACGGTGGCAAAGGAGTAATCGGAGCCTTTTGTCGACTACCCACGACCGCGACGTCCACACAATTACTATGCCGACACGTTGCGCTCATTTTCTCCTTCCCACCAATTCAAAATCACAAATACATCGCAGTAAAGTGATAGCTATGCTGTCGCGTGTCTTGAGGTTTATCAATATTCGATGGCCCAATGGAGGAGAGAGTAAAGGTGGGGGACGCATCTGTATAATAATAATTCGGATGTGTGTGGGCGTCGTTAGTCATCCAAAGGCTCTAATTGCTGGGTTGGCTCGGTCTCTAGTATAATGGCATGATAGGTTACATGCGGGACGTGGGTTAAGGATACTGTAGGAGTAAGTATACAGGCAGGAAAGCTAAACTATCAGATGAGTCGCTTGGACTTATGAGGGAACGCAGCGCACACGAAGACGTTACGTATGCCGATGTCAAACTTCCTTCTAAGTAAATCCGCAAACTAATACGCCGAGACCTTCGCTGCTCAAATACGCGATTGAGAAGAATAGAGAGTTTTAGAGTTTAGTACTAATTTTAGGGTTACCGTTTCTTCTAAGCCTTTTTATAGCAAGTTGTATAGGTTGCACACTCCTCATTCCGATATTCTAAACAACAATCTGCGTGCAAGCCTAACAAGACATTTCTCAGGGGATCTGCCGAACGTCAGCTTGAGTATGATGTGCCTGGCTCTTGCGCAGCTTAAAGGGGGAAAGACTCCGGGGACGGGCTGATTTACAGTTGAGCTTCTTTAGAGCAGGAGGCGAACCTGTATTAAGAGAACGGAAAAAAATTGAGTTTTGTCCTTAAGCGGGGCGTACCTCTCAAGGCATGGCTTGGCGATGACGTTGTTTTGTTTCCAAAGAAGGGTCACAAATCACTTCTTCAAAATTATATACCAATTTCACTTCTCAGCCATGTTTACAAATTGTTCTCAAAAGTTTTGACGAATCGTCTCACCAAAAGGCTTGACGAATTCTAGCCACCGGAGCAGAGTTTCGCAGAGTATCTAACACCATAGGCCACATTTTCTCCGTAAGGCTAGTTGTACAAAAAAACTCATGAGTACAATCTGCCGCTGTGTCTTGCCTTTGTGGACTATAAGAAAGCTTTTGACTCTGTCCAAACCTGGGCTGTCATGGAGGCTTTACAGCGATATCAGGTCGATTGCCGATACGTCGAAGTACAGAGAGCATCGTGTGACGCTGCTTTTATGTCCATTCCGATTAAGGCCAATCCAATTGTATCGAGGAGTGCGACAGGGGGATGTTCCTTCCCCGAAACTACTCACTAATGCTTTGGAGGACGTCTTTAAGACTTTAAATATAGAATTTAAAGACGATATCGTTGTGTTGGCCTAATCGCTGGAGATCTTGCAGGAAATGTTGTATAGCCTAAATTAATCCTTCCTGGCTCTAGGATTTTTTCAATGGTGTAAATGATTTAAATGGGAGATGGCAAAAGTGCATCGAACTTGACGGTGATTACGTAGAAAAATAAAATTATAACTTATTTATTATGTGTTTATTTTTTTGGTTAGGCCGAAGAATACCTTTCGATCCACCCTCGTATAGTCTCTGCACAAACGGTAGGCGAATCTGATAAAAATAAAAAAGGTGTTACATATGTACTTTGAAAATATAGTTTATTTAGATTGATCACAAAGGATACTTACGGAAATTGTTTAAATATTGTTTTAATTTGGACAAACTGCGGCTATTTCAGCTGTGCGCCAGTGAGTGTGTTTGGCACCTACCTACTTTCCTGAAATCATGCTGTGAAGAAACTTATGCACTTGAGACCATAATTCTGTCGCAATTAATTATACTTTTCCTTTGCTTTGATCATCTTCCAGCTGCTTTGGAAGAGTTAACAAGGATGTAAGATTCCAAACCTACAGGAAAAGGTATAAATGAAATACCACAATAAAGTCTATTTCAGTGGGTTTATTTTAATATTTTAATTGGCCCCTTCTATTTCGGAACTGAAGTAATGCTGTGGAAGTGAAAAGAAGCCTAGTACAGCTTCATCGGATTACTTTCAATCAATCAATCAATTTTATTTCAGACCATTAGTAGCAAAGGCTCCATACATAAATTTGTAAGGATATTAAAAACGTATGAAGTAGGTAGATAGTTATCAGGTGATATCGCAATACGTCAAATTATTTTTCTCAAAATATTTACAAATTCACAAAAATACTGCCATGAGTCCTAGTCGCGACGTATTGGGGTTGATTGCCTCAATTCAGAGGACTTTCTTGGTATAGTTTACTGAGAGTTTACAAAGCTTTTCTTGGTATCATAGTAGACGAAAACCTTAGGTTCGAGAAGCATATGGTAGACACAGTGCGTAGCTGCTTTTATAGATTGAAAGTTTTATATAGAATAAGAAATTTTATACCGATCCATCTCAGAATCAATTTGTGCGAAGGACTGATATTATGAAAGTTAAACTACGCAGACGCCGTGATTGGGCCCTGCCTTTTAAAACGATCCGAACATCTAATTTGAAAGGTGCAAAATGCAAGTGCTCGTTTCTGATTTGATATTACCCCTCGAGAACATGTGTCACCCTGTTAGTAGTTGTTAAAATAGTTCAAAAAGATTACACATGGAGTATAAAAGTCACTTACATCCCGCCATACTACTGTTTGGCGTCATACAGCACAAAACACCGTCATATCTTTATGACAAGCTGCAATGGGCTCATGATAAGCAGAATGAATTCCAAATGCGAACGCCTGCGGACATACTTACCATATATCCTCAACAGTCAGCGGCTTTTCGAGGCAGTTTTAGGTATGCGGCAACCAAGTGTTGGTATAACTTACCACCACAAATAAGAGCAGCGAAATCTTTAACAGTATTTAAACGCAATATAAAAATCCAACTTATTGATATGCAAACACGCATTTAAAAGTTTTAAGCATATATATTATTGGAATATATGCGCGTATGTATTCGTATGTGTATATGTTCATGTGTGTGGGTGTGTGTGTGTGTGTGTGTGTGTGTGTGTGTGTGTATAATATATACGTTTGTAAGTTATACATACGATTGACGGAGCACGGATGGCGGGATTTTCATACAAAACTAAAACATTGGGATCGATGTTAGATCTAGATTTAATATGAAATTTAAATATATATTGAACATTTGTTTCATCATTACATATTATATATTATGTATGGATATCACTTATAATTTAGAAATACTGTGGTAGTGCTATAAGTTTATTTCTAAGTACCGATGTGTTGTGGATATTGATGTGATATCCTCAACATGTGCCGAGTGACATTCCTGTCCAGTACACTGCTGGATATTGCCGTCCTCCGAGGAGCAAGCACCACATATTCTCGACTCGACTATATAGCTGGTGTGCCGCTTGGTTTCACCCACGTACTTAAGTGTTTTCGGGCTGAAAATATATCTCTCATAAAGTATGTACAACAATCTGGAATAATAATCTAAATCTGAATATCTGGAAATAGTAATCTGGAATGAACAAATAATTGCTTAATCCAGATTATACTTAATCTATCATTTCCTACACATATCATTCATAGTTATAATCAAGAATTATATGCCTATTTCATACTTTTAGGTCCAGAAATGATAACAATCCACACCCTTAGGGGTCGAATTTCTAAAAATCCTTTTTAGTGCTCATTTACATCAGAAGAGGACCTCGTATTCCAAATTTCACTGAGACACCATAAATCTAAATCTTGTCTACGTGATCCTTAGTAGTCCAATGATTCGATAGGTGCGACCGGTTACTATGCATGAATTACACTATTCCAATGTTAGCAGGGGATGTAGATTGTGTTGTCGCCGATGTGACCCCATTGGCAACTGAACTGGACTGATACCGCTTGAGATCCGTGACTCCTTAAGTTGGTACACCAAACTTCACACGCTAAAAAATCTACTTCATGAAGGCATTTAGATCTAATTTTTTCCAGTTTTCAGTACGGAAAATAATTGGCTCGCCGCACTTTCGTAGTGTGTGGGCAAATATAAATATTGCCAATTCATGAACAGTAATTCTTCTGTACAGTCCACTGTATGTAAAGCAATAATTCTTCTGTACAGTCCACTGTATGTAAAGCAATAATTCTTCTGTACAGTCCACTGTATGTAAAGCAATAAATTATGTAATTGACTGTCATGACTATACTCAAGAATTTTTATACCCCGGAACGTTGAAGAAACTGGTAGTTATGGGTTTGGCACCATTTGGATCCAGCACATCATATTTGATATAAGTCAATGATGATTGAAACCATGAATTTCTTCTTGCGTGGCTTTTATTTATTGCTTTTATTTAATTCGCCTTCTGGTTTCTCCGCTCTGGATGCTATATGACTATATGACGCCATATGGCTTCTGTAAAAAAAATTGAAAAGTAGTCATAGTACATTGTTATTGCAGAAATGATAATAATATGAGATGGAAATGGATTTAGGGTTATGTACCCCAAAATATGAGATGGAAATGGATTTAGAGTTATGTACCACAAAATAAAAAATGCTTCACTTATACGAAGAATAGGGTACACCTATTCCTTAAAGGACACTAGCACATCTGTAAGACGTCTAGTCTTGCGGATGTCTATGGACAGCGGTAGTCACTATCCACCTACTCGTTTGCTCCGTATCTATAAAAGAATCATCCGAAAATTGGTAAAATATAATTTCATCAATGCAATAAACTCTTTAAAAACTTCGATATTGATTCTGATGCATGTCATATAAAATTTCATCCATATGCCCGTAAATTTAGCTTTACCAACTTTTACAAGTTGTCATGAACCTACAGAAGGTATATGAACCTCCTGTTGATACTAGATCCTCAGCGTGAGGTTTTTGATAGGTAACCCTTATAATATGAAACGGAAATTATTCATTTGAACTTACCATTATTATCATTAAATTCCTTGTTATCAATACACGCGTATAACGCGAGGAAAACATCGTTAAGTTCCAAAACTGACAGCAAAGTATCCACAGTCACCTGCGGGTCTATTCGAAGGAATTGAAAGAAACATTGTATGGGCGCAAAAACTCTCTAAGACATTTGATTACTATAGATGCACATAGATATCGGCATAATTGTTTCTTTTCCTACTCCCGAGTAATGGACCGCCGCCCGGTAATTCACAAATCGTACAAAACCGGACATCATGGTCCAGAAGGTAACAAAATGGTGTTTATGGCGGTTTCATGTAAGCGACAGAGAGGCACCTCCCAGGTCGTGTCAGCCAAGTTTAGTGATAAAGCATAGCACTACCTCGCTCTATTCATTAAGTTCCTTATGAATTCTATATGTTTTTATCATTCCTATTAATATTAATAGAAGTGTAAATATACATTTTGTGGGAGTACCATGCTACATTGCCAACACGACCAGGTACCTTTTCCTCACACCCATCATCGTAAATGCGACATCTTCGGTGTCCCGTTTCGTGCGGTCTGTGAGTAGGCGGTGGCTAATTGGAGGAGTGGAGGGAAGGAGGAATATTATTTATGTTACGTACGTACAAAGAACAATTGCTGGTTTGCGGGGGACAAATATGATATAAAAAATATAAATATATGATAAAAAGTATACTGTACTATAAAATACATACAATGTAATTAGAGGAAACATGTTATATTCATTAAAATTTAATAGAAGCCAAACATTATTTCTAGAGTCTTCTCAGTTCATCCATTACATCACGTAATACTTTGGAACAAAATTTGATGCCCTTGTTCTTATGCAACTCATTTTAAAACAATATGTATAACAACGTAAGAAAATTACGTTAATGTAAGTACTAAAATAGAGTAAGTAGGCCGAATACAAGGCCAGTGACAGAAGGAAGGGAAGAAGGGCACAATTTTTTTATTATGGGAGTAATAATTACATTAAAATTTTAAGCATTCTCCTCCTGATATTTTATAAATGGTGCAAGTATTTGAGCCACAGGTTTCTCGATCTGAATTAGTCCACTACGGCGGTGCGACAAAACGCCAATAAATCTATAAAAGTGATCCTTGCAAGTTTTAATTTACAAACGGTGTTGAACACACCGTATGAAAGAATCTTATATTACAACCACAGAACAGCTGCCTACAGTTTAATGATCTATGAGAGTGGTACACTGTTTGAATTTTGTCATATATGGACAGAAATTGACGCTCAGAGAGTAGATAATGAAATTTCAACCTCTCTGCTGAATTACATAAAAGATGTAGACACAAGGATAGTAAACCCTTTACTACTTTATGTAGATTCCTGTTTTGTTCAAAGCAAGAACAATACAATCCTGAGTTAAGGAAATTACAGTATGGGCTCCATGACACTGGCCAATGGTTATAGAAATGGCTAGGAAAACCCATTTGCTTAAAATGTTACCGTGCTGGTAGGATGCGACTTTGTGAGATTTGAGTTCAACTAGCGTGTTGCGACATTAAATAAGACAATTCAAATGATATGTACGCGAAGCACTCTGCGGCGCCAAATGAGCATTGTATTGTGATTGATGTTGGTAAACATAGAAACAAAACTTTATTTATATTTTAATAAATCGACAGTTGCTCTCCAAAAATAACGACTTAAGGAATTGGATGACAGAAAATTGATGCCGAACAGCTGTGCTGAAGAATGTTTAAGTACGATATACAACGAAAAGCCAGCCAACGGATATCGAGGAAGAGGATTAGGGACATTTTGTGCTCACTAGTATGCAGTATAATAACGTTTGCAACATGTCCCTAATAACCTAGTCGGTTGATATAACATCATAACTAGACACCTCCGTGATTTTTATTAAGAAATTTCGCCTGTATTTCTAATACGAGGTAACCGAAAAAAGGTTAATTCCCTTGTAATTCTTAATATCTCAATTATGTTTTGATAGAGTGGTGATGATTGTGAGCGAAATGATAATAATAATAATATATGTGGACTTATCACACCACGTTGGTTTGTTGATTAAGTACCGAGAGGACTTGTGTTACAGGTACTAGACGACGGTGATATATTTAATATTTTTTATAAGTTCAAGAAATTTTATATATTTAAGATTTTTATTATAGGAATACATATAATACTTATATAAACATCCATTACCATGGCGGGACTCGAAAACCGCGACCTCAAAGTTATGTTTTTTATTTTGCTGCTTAAAAGTCTATAAAAAATCATTTCTGATATTATATTTTATTTCTCTTTAATAAGGGGATAGTTTTGGAAAAGCTATAATGTTTTAATCATTTTTTTTTTTCAGAAGATTATTATGTACTAGAAAAACCTGACCATGAATAATTTTAGTCTATATTTGAAAATAAAGCATAACAATATTCTTTTTATTGTTAATTTCAAAACATTTTTTTATTATCTTTACTAATATAGCGAAAGCTAAATAGGATCCGAAACTACTGTAACGATTAAAAAAATACCATTTGAATCATACATAATATTAGTGATGAACATGGGCTATATAACATGTTCTAGAACGGTTCAATGGTTATAGGACTTCGACAATGTAACCATATGTTGTCATTATAACGTGTAACGAGGCAAAAATTAAAAACATTTCTATGTTTTTGTAAATCAATGATTCTTTGCCATATTTTCTAAACATCCGTACGAAGCCGGCACGCACTACTAGCAAAAGAGATAATGATAAACAAATTATGTAGTAGAAGTTCCAATCACGTGCAGTTGTCAATCTGTCAATACAATGTTTTGATAAGAATAAGAATAAGAAGACTTTTATTGAGATAACGAAATTTACATCAACAACAATAAATGCAAGTAGGTACTACTCATACCTATCCGCCCCCGTCGGTACGAATACTGGTAAGTTTTGGAATTTGGGATATAGTAGATGCTAATGAAAGAGTTATTACGTTTGGAGATCTAAATGGATGGGTTGGGACGCAGCGGCCAGGATTCGAGGCCATGTTAGGTCCGTATGGCGATAGCAGAGTGAATGATGCTGGCAAGCGCATTTTTGAATTACGCGTGGAAAGAAATCCCCTTGTGATTAACACAATATTCCCACATAGGAACATAAATTTTTATACATTGAGAAGGAATGATCAAAAGAGTGTGATAGATTTGATTTTAGAGAGGGCGTTTGACAGAGTTGTCGAAAATAAACTTTTGCGATAGGTGGGTCTCTGCTACGTGTTTTGCAGTGTATATACTTTGATTGGAAAGCATGTGCGCGGGTGGACGGCAACATATCGCCCTGGTTTGATGTCAATATTGGCGTTAAGCAGGGTTGTGTGGTGTCAACTCACCTGTTTATCCTATATCTGGAAAAGTGTCTCCTGGGATTGAGGTCGTTGAATGTGGAAATAAAAGTGGGTGATTTAGAGGTGAACTGCTTGCTTTATGCAGAAGATGCTGTACGTTTAGGCTCCACTCCATTTGAGCTACAATCAGTGATCATAGTTATGTAAGATGACTGTGAGAAAGTAATTTTATTGTATAGTAACATTTACGTAAACTTAAGACATCAATATATGTAGTAATAGCATTTTATTCATACATCAAGCAAGCTGTATTTTCTTCCCTCAAACAATATTTTATTATTAGTTCAGCCGTACATCTTTTCAAAGTATCGTATTAATTAAAACACTTTAAGAGCAACACTTTTACTTCTATAAATGCAAAGTACTCCCATAAACGTCAAGAAAGAACTGACGAAATTCTTAAAGTTAAGTCTAAGTCGTACTGGATCGAAGATATCGAGGGAGGCAGCTGGTCCCACAGTACAGTTGTACTGAAGATGGAATTCTGCTGTTGGTATTAAGCCGAACGATTCATCGGTGGACTCTCCATAAAATACGATAAAAGACGCACAGCGAACCGACATCTCTTCGTAGAACTAAAGAGTCGAGCTGTCCGGAAATAACTTCGTCAACGATTCGAGTCGCTCTATGTTGTATGCGGTCAAGTCAAAAGAGCTGATATTGCGGAGCGTCTACCCAAAGGTTGGAGGGAGAGGTACTCCATATGCGGTCGGGACCTGTGCCTCGTAAAGATGCAGCCGATGGGCTGGATTGAAGTACTGCTTTATTGAGCATTTCCAGCTTCTTTGAGGCTAATTTAGCTTTCGTTTCCTACTGACCGCGGAACTCAACGTTACGCGATATGCCGACACCAAGTATTTTGATACTAGCTGAGGCTGATTAGTACGTGTCCCAAAAACGAGGAGATACGACAAAGGGTGACTTTTTAGCGGTAAGCTCGCAAACTTGTGTCTTATGGTTAAATTGGAGTAATTTTAGTCGGCCCCATTCCGAGATATTGGATAACAAGTCCTCGGCTTCAGGCACAAGCTTGTTCCGATACACCTTAACGTGTTCTCGTTAAATATGGCACGATCAGTTTATGGCGAAGTGTCGACTTACAGGAGCGTCCAAAACGTCAAAAGGTTGCAACTTGCCGCCAATCGGCACCGCAGAGAATGGAATGAAAAGTTCCATTCCCGGAGTCACCACATCAGCGAAAGACTCCGCAACGGCGTCAGGGTTATCCAAAGGGAAGCAAATTCACCCCCATGGGTGGAATGTCAAAAACGTCCACTTCCAATTCCAATCTACTAACTACGCCTAATCGGCACTGTACTCCGTATCGGGAAGAGCTCCGTCTAGCCCAAAGGAGAATTGACAGAGTCCAGGTACCTTTCGGGATGGGAGGCCTGCAAAAGGTCCAACAGGGAGGGAGTATGGTCTTTCACGTCTGGGATTCGCGTGGGCAATAATACCAATTTTTAAAACGTGAACTAAGCCAATTGGTGTTAAAATCACCAAGTTCACGATCTCTTCATCCACATCTCTGCCATTGGAATTTGTTTCAGCACAGAATTTGTAGTCCTTTCTATGAGATTAAGGACTCGGTCTATTTCGTTATTTCCGTTATGGGATCTGTATAGACTCGCATAGACGCGAGGGTGGTCATCGCTATCTACACGCAGCCAAATCATGGATAGAGCAGTGACAGAGACAACGTCTCTTTACGTCGGAGTCATGCGAGAAAGGGGTACTTCCCTGGTCGCGCCGGCCCAATTCGTCTACATACAAATAGAATGCAGTGTGCGGTACCTCTCGTAAATAAAAAATCAATGGGTGTACGTGACCAAACGCCTTTTTTGTTGACGCGGGAAAACGCATTTATGCGCCTACACCAGCCCTGGGGGGCGGGGTCCAGTGGTCTGTGGGACTCGTGGCACATGATAGTGCCGAATACCCACAAAAAACGTGAGCGATTCCTCCTCTCAATCTTTACACCCCATCTTCTTTTAAGAGGGGTGCAAAGATCCCCTCGATTCGATTGGCTTTGCCTGGGTTCTCCCCAGGCTACTAAGCCCAACCGCCACGACTTTAGGTGAAAAACAATAAGGTAACAAATAAGATATCTAGACAAATCTTTTTACAAAAAATCTGTTTGTCAGCTGCAGATTCCAACTTCTAATTCTTCTCTAATTTGAGAACAATTTTAGGGTCTAGTAAGAACTTGTCTTTTTTACTTACAGCAATTACATTTTCTTACGTCGGTATATAAATGCATGCATTTCGCTTTGCGGCAAAGTCATATACAAAATTTATACATATTACTAGGAGTCCGACCCGGCTTCTTATTGACATTCCTCAAAGTAAGGCAATAAATAATTCATTGATTTACAAAAATGAAAAAAAAGAGATATAAATTTTATTTCCTGCCTCGTAAACATTACACTTTGCAGTGGCACTACATTTATGATATAATGTCGTCTTTCGGGACAGCCAGATGTGAATAGTTGTTACAGCTATGCAAGGACATCCTTCATATATTTTCACATCTTTGGTTACACTATCGAAGCTTTCATCATCATCATTATCAGCCCTTATCGGTCGGACATAGGCCTCTCTCAATGACCGCCAAGACGTCCGATCTCCTGCTACGCGCATCAATCCCGGACCGGCTACTGTACGGGGATCATCTTCCCACCTGGCGAACGGCCGACCAACACTTCGTTTTCCTAAACGCGGCCTCCGCTCCAGAACCTTACAGGCCCATCTGCCATCAGTTCTACTGAGTGTGTGACCAGCCCACCGCTACTTCAGCGAGCCTATTCGTCGCGTGATATCGGATATTTTAGTTCTCTGTCTTATGACTTCGTTACGAATTCTGTCGGGAAGAGAAATACCCAACATAGCACGTAGCTTTCATAATTACCAAAAATTAAAAAAGAAATGATATTATTCCTATGTTCGGCAGCATGTAGGATTCCTAAAAAATGGTAAAAGATTTTTTTTATTCAGTCCAGTAGTTTCGAAGCCAAATTCAGTTCAGTGCAAATGAACAAACAAAGAAATGTTTCCTTTTTTATAATACTAGTACAGAATACTTACATCCAACAATATATTTACATTCTATTTTTCCATTCGGCTGCCGTTTGCCGTAAGCTTCGACGTAGTTACGATTGTCTTTAGTAATGTTTTCTGCCTTTAATCTCACATTATCGCCTTCAATATAGTACGTAGTTTTGGCATATACATAGCCAAATTGAAATGTATTCTTGGAAATAACTATATCCTGCCATACTCCTGCAACCTAAAAGAAATTTCATAAAGTTATTTTTGGTGTCGTTTAGGACCAACACGCGGTGACAGGTTCGGGCCTTGTCATGACGGTGGGGCTCAGTAGCCTGGGGTGAACCGAGACACCTTATAAGAAGAGGCGAATAAAGAGGTGGAGGAGGGGGCGCTTTTGCGCACTGGGCAAGTGGCAAGGATGGAAACCTCGCCTCATTGCACTGGCCCAAAGTTGGCGTGGTTATTCTGTGATGACGGACAAAAACCTCGATCGAGCCATCTACGTGACCTAAAGATTAGCTCTTCCGGGGCACCTTACCTATAGCGGCACTGGTGGCACTAGCGGTGATTTAGTGTCTATTCGGCAATATAATTTGCTGCGAGTTCTGCACACAGTTGGACCCCATCCAGGGTCAGTGATGGTACGTAAATATGTTTCACAAGAAAGGGCAATTCGCGGCACGCAATTGATGTTAATGTCGCAATGGTAAAAATTGGCACTCATTTGTAAAATAGTGACAAAATTTACTTCTATTAAAACTAATTTACGGCCCGCGGTGTGGTTAATACTTTTTATATTATAGGCGGCCAAATGAGCAATCGGGGCCTTCTGACGACTGATCATCATTTATCATTATCAGCCCTTATCGGTCCACTGCTGGACATATACCACCCTCAATGAACGCCAATACGGCCGATCTCCTGCTACTCGCATCCGTCCCGGACCAGCTACTGCACGTAGATTGTCTTTACACCTGGTGAATGGTTCACCAATACTTAGTTTTCCTGAACGCGGCCTCCACTCCAGAAACTTACTGGCCCATCTGCTATCTGATCTTCCAAGTGTGTGACCAGCCCATTGCCACTACAGCGGCCTTATTCTTCTCTAGATATCGGAAACATCTGTTCTCTGCCTAATGACTTCGTTATGAAATCTATCGGACAAAGAAACGTCCGACATAACACGTTCAATAGCCCGCTGAGCTACCGCTAGCTTGCGTACCAGACCTGAATTAAGAGGCCATGTTTCACATCACGGGGAGCACGTATTGATTGAAAACTTTTGTCATCAGGCTCTACGGTGTATCTCCGACGAGTACCAATACCTATATATAGTCATGCAGATGTATTGCCCTCCTTTCGTCCTCCCCTCAATGGGCCACTGGCTACACACTGTCACTTTACGGCGGTGTCATGTGAGCAAAATATACAGCACAGCATGGCGCTATGATGAGTATGTAGTATAGAACATTACCCGTTCAGCATGCCGATTTGCGCTTTGAAGTACTTACGTTGCTTACGTTCTTAAGGAATTTATTGATTCGTGTGTCGAAGTTGGCACAAGCTATAGTTGTTACAAGATTTGTAAACTATAATGCTAGAACCTCTATCCAAGCACGCATATTTGAATAGACGTATTAAGGGTACTCCATAGGTGGAATATTACTGACGATTTATTTTTACCCCACTTTCTACGGGTGAGGATTTCATTCTCCTTCTAGGTATGCTAACGTAGGGCTCACCAGGTAACTACTCAATGCTGGTTTCGGCGAAACTTTAATATACGTAGTACGGAGTTGTCATTCAAGTGTGTTGGTTTTGAGTGCCTGAGTTGGTTACGTCTACTTTAAGGAGTTATTTCGTTCGCGTGTTGGAGCTAGCACACACATTCATATGTGAGGCTGATCGCGTGCGTACGGGCGTGCGTACAAGCGTGCGTACATGCGTGGGCACGTGCGTGATTTGTATTATAAATAGTTGTGAATGAAAACATTAATAAATGACAATACTTTAGTGTCCACCGCAGATCATAAAGGACTTTCATTTAATTTCACCAGTATTTAAAGAGAACTAGCTAGAAAAAAATAATATATGTTTCAAATTATTGTCTTTTATAATAATAATTTATTTCACTACAAAATATTACGTTTTACAATGTGGCTTTTTCAATGTTTAACGCCCATATACATCTGCACAATTAGTATGCAGGTGCGTAGTAGTATGATTTTTTACGATTTTCACTAATGGATGGAACAATTTCCGATAAAAGTTTCAGTGTAGAATTTGTTAAGGTGGAACATTAAATTTGGCCCGTGTTATTCACCAGCAAAGCCAGGAAGCATTACAAAATAACATTCGTATATTCATATTGAAGACATGTATGTTAGTATCTATCAACACCATAGCATTTATGCGATGTTATCAAGCATTACCTTGGCTAAATCATAATCACTGACTGATGGCACATCGGAACACACACAGCTAACATAAACTGAATTATACAAAACAATTAGTAAAATCAAGTTAATTTTATATTTCATTTTGTTAATATTGTGCAATGGTATTTCAATTTGAATGATGAAACTTATCTGGCTTGTTCTATGCACGGACGATAATTTATAGAATCAAGACATTTAATGAGGCTGAAGTGTCAAGGGTCGATTACACATTATAAATATGTCAGGGGTCGATTACATATTACATAGAGCAACATGCACTTTAATTAACATTGGAGTGGGAATTATATAAAAGGTATATTGAATATATTGTGTTTGTTTGCTTTACGTATCTTGAACGTCAACGCCGTACACATTGAATTACTTTATTAAACTTTTGCTACTAAACTAGCATTAAGTAGCTACATTTGTGTCCCCTATACTTTGTATATATGTCGTAGACGGGTTGTCTAAATCGCTGTATTTCCTTACAGCTAGCCATTTTAAAAAATAGGGCCGTTTTATATTGTGGCGGGCAAACGATAAACCACATTGAATACGGCTGAGTGAAATTGCGCCAGAAAGATTTCTGCGTTATACGATATTTAATAAAGCTAACATTATTGAAATAAAATGAGTAATTATTCGCCTTTTGACTCGTTTTAATTCCTAAATTATTTTGAAGAACGTCTTGCAATGAGAGTCCGGCAAATCGCTAGCCCACCGCAAAACGTTACGGCCCTGTTTTTGAAAATAGTTAGCCGTAATGCTATACGGCGATTTGTACAAAACGACTACGACATATCTACAAAGAAAATAAACCCTCATAGAACGTGGGGTAGTTGTATACTAAAAGTTATCCGTCAGTAAGTTTCTAACTAAGAAGTAACCTTAATATTTGTATCCAAATATTGGGCCTACCCAGCATTATAATTTACAAGTCTATAAGTATATAGTCTCGGATTGATAAGAGGAGAAATAGTGGAGTCAATGTCATTCACCCAGTCATAGCGGGACGGAACAAGGTATGGTTCTGCGATCACATGACCTTTATCAACTACTGCGCCATCGTCTGCGCAAGGTGGTCTAGTGCTTGGACATAGTGATTCAGGATCACCTGAAGCATCCTTAGTGAAGCAGTTATTGGATGTTAGTGTCCTCTATCTTCACTTCGATGTGTGTTTGAATAGAGGTTCGCTGTGGTCCGTTTCGCACGAGCACTTAGCATGCGTGTGGCCAATCTCCTGGCAACGAAAGCATCTCATTTGTCGGCTAAGCAGCAGCCTCACGGTGATTACCGTCCAACAGATAAACACTTTAATGCCGCTTGCTAATTTACTTGCGGCCGCAACAGGTCATTTAAACCATACGCAAAGATGGACGGGCAATAGTAGGTCCCATCCATCTTAGCGGATTTCTCCCACTTTAATCGATTCCACTAGACAGACACCTGCCGGAGTGTCAGCATTTTCCTCAGCCAAGGCGGAGTCATCCATTCCGTTAATGCGGTGCTCTACGCACTTTTGAGGATGGACTATTTGGATATAGTCCCCGAGAGCCTAGCATTGAGGTAGAAACCGGACCCGTCACAACACGTTCGCTCCATGGTAAACGAATAACAGCTCCCCTGAGACTAGATTCCTCCAGCCATTCAACCACTCCCGGGCGCCAAAACACGGATTGGGTGTCGTCTTGTTGGCTGTTGGCCGATTGAACCTCCTTGCAAAAAGAAACAAAAAGAATCAATCAGCCACCGTTACCCAGAGTGCACCGTGGGACCCCAATATTGTTCGAGCCTTGTCGTGGCGGTGGAGCTCAGTAGCCTGGGGTGAACCCTGGTGAAGCCAATTGAATCGGGTGAAACGCTCTTTGTACCCCTCTTATAAGAAACGGGGACAAAAAAGCAACAGGAAGAGACGTTCTTTCTGCCTCCCTTATAAGATACGAAGATAACAACTACCATAGCCCATTGATATCTGCGCTATTGACATGCATGTGTAGTGCCCTCCATTCTTCCCTTCCATTTGGACTGCAATGATGTGCATCTTGAACAAGAAACTTCTTCTAAATAATACATCAGATTTTAAATCTCATGGATCTGACGAAGTATAGTTGAGGTACCAGAGGGCTGATATTTCATAATTATTTTACTACCGAAGATGGAACACGTCTAAAGTCACAGAGGTGGCACATATACGAAATATTGCGATCTCCACTCATAGTCATTACCAGTCCAGCAAATATTTTTCCTACATTATTCAAGATCAAGGTTATACCTTTGGTCTTTTAGAGGTTTGTAATAAAAATAACTAATTAGTATAAATAATTCCAATTCCACAGTGCCTTTCGACTCTCCGGTTTGTATGTACTAGTACACCGTCCATGTCATGTAGGTTTTGTGGTGTGGGTTGTTAGGCGTTAAGAATTTTGTGTAACACATGAAATTTTTATTGCCCTAAGTTGAATAAATAGGTCATAATACTATCTAATCCACTTCCACCATAGAACAATATTTTTTCAATTCGGGCAAGTAGTTGCTGAGGTTAGCACATTGAAGCAAACTCTGCAGTAATCTATACTAATAATATAAATTATTAGCATATATCACTAGATAACCTTAGATTTCACATTTTCTACGTTAGCACATCGAAAATGTGAAAATGTTTCTGTGGGGCATGAGTTAGATGGCGAAGTACAGAGTCAATCTTGACGTTCATTGTTAGAGAATTAGCATCCACCACTGGAGGGACAGATGTTAATTATGATGATGAAATAACTAATATAAAGTCACGTGTTTCGTTTAGTATATTCTGAGAAAAACACAAAAAATACATTCAATTATTAATCTCTTTTCACCCAAGTGATAGCGCCCAAGGAAGGCTTTTAAAGGTATTCAGAAAAGTTTCAATTTTGGTTTTGACTTCTCCTTCTGGTTTCCTTACTATAGATGCTGTCCGCAAGATTTCTGTAGACAAATTAAACTTCAATTAGTGGTGTATTATAGGTAATTTTTTTTATGTTACAACAAAGTGAAAAGTGAACAAATTATACAATTTATTCCATGCATAAAAATGTGTCTGTGATGTACACGCGTCAGGAGTTACACTTCTTTGACGTAATAAGATAAAAATGTTGAAAAAAATTCTGTACTTCTTCTTAATGTGATATATTTAAAAAAAAAGACGACACTAACAATAGAAAAAATGTACTCACTTAGTATATTGAAAATGTACTCACTTAGTATATTGAAAATAATACTACAACTTATTATAGTAACCTTCTTGATAAACTAAAATGTACTCACTTAGTATATTGAAAATAATACTACAACTTATTATAGTAACCTTCTTGATAAACTAAAATGTTGGCTATACCTAGCTCAAGGTGTTGGTTTTTATGTGATGGAGTGCGCGCGTGTCGTAAAAATTTACTTATAATTTTTCCTTAACGAAGCATAACTTCAAAAGACATAAAATGACGAAAACTATCCTTACATCCTTGTTAGGAGTAGAAGAGAGCGATTAGCTTGACTGTTCATAAAACTTCATTAATGTGTATTTAGCAAGAGATATTGCCATGCTGTACCGCAGCGGAATCAGGCCGGCGTGACTGAGGGTACCTATCGCTGATATCAAACATACAAAATGCGTGGTGCGTTATGTTTCGTGCGGTTGGTGAGTGCCGGGAAAAGTTATACAGACGGATGACAACAAAAATGTGCATGTCTTCGGTCTGTCGCCAACAACGGGACAAGCGACGTCCATACACTATCGTATAATTATTATACAAATGTGCCACCTTCTTTCTTTCGTCCCTCCATTCAGCCGTCGGAAACTCACAAATCAAATTAAACGTCACATCGTGGCTGTATGTGAGCAAGAGGGATCTACCCTATTCATGCTCATCCAATTCAGATACAATGTAGCATGACACTATAAACAATTTTACAAAAAGTAACGTATGATTTTTTTTCTTTATGCTATAGGGGGACAAACGAGAAAATCGGAGCCATCCTACGACTACCGACGCTCTTGAACATCAGCATAATTACTATTCCGATGCGTTGCCCTCCTTTGGGCAAGAGGACTAGACATTAATCGAAATTCATATCGTTTTTAGCTTTTATAGCATGCAGGCAACCGAGCAGTCGGATCACATGAAGATCAACGACATACACAGACATCGGCAACAGAAGAGTTCCCACATATATATACGTTATCGGCCTTCCTGTGGGGAAAAACTTATGGGGAATATAGTCGTACCAGAACACTGATATTATTTGATTATTTTGGGCATATGGGCTGTGGAAGCAAAGAGAAGGCCAATACAGCCTCGGATAAATATACTTCTTTCATGAAATGCATAAGGCTTAGCAAGAGGTAGTGCCATATTGCATTTCAGTGCAATTGGGCACGATCATGGAGCTACCTCTCGCTCTCTTAATTCCGCCGTAAAGTGACATCTTCGGTGTCGTCATGCGGTTTATGAGTATCCTGTGACCCAGTGGGGGGGGGGAGGAATATATTGGCATTCTAATTATGTGGTTATTCACGGACGCCGGTAGTCGTAGAAATTCTCCAATTGCTCGTTGAATACCTATTCTATAAAAAAATCTGTTGTCAATTCATAGTGAGTTGACGCAAAAAATGATCTTACAACCCATTACTTAGGTCTCCTTTCTACTGCAAGGCCTTAACTAAACATCGACATAATTACTAAGCCGATGCGTTGCCCTCCTTTGCTCCAATGCGCCACCGGCTACTCACAAACCGCACGAAACGCTACACTGAAGATGTTACTTGACGGTGATATTATGTGAGCGAGTGGCACCTCCAAGGTCGTACCGGCCCAATTCCGTTGCGTGTGAGGATGTAGTGTCATGCACTATGCATGGCACTACCCCCTAGTATGAAGCGTGGCACTAACTCTTCCTAAATAATTAGGAAGAGTTAGTGCCACGCTTCCATGTGCCATTTTAATTGCTACAATTGTAGCAGTTTCTTAAGAACTTCATATTACTTGAAAACTCAATTTATCTCAATTTTCTTACCCACAGTAAAGGGCAGAGGCCCAGTACAGGGACACATCGAGCTAAAAAAAGTAATAATGAATCCTTACTATATATGTTAGTAAGAATAATAAATAATAACTTTTAGTAGGTAATATGGATTAATACAATTATCGTTGTTAGTACAATTCAAAACCATTTATTATTCAGCTATAAAATTTTTACTAAAAGCAAAATTAAAGGAATGGACAATGAAAATTTCTCCGTAATAAGTTTATTGGAAATATATTATGCTAGCGGTCCGTCCAGGCTTCACATATTCCACAATATATGAAAAAAATATTGATTTACAAATATACAAAAATTAGAGATAAAAATTTAGGCCTCGTAAACATTACACGTTACCATGACAACAATTTCTGCACATATATTAGGATTTATTGTTGGTGCATTTTACACAGTCTGGTTACATTATCGAAATTTTTTCATTATAGATAATTACAATAATTTATGTTGATCAAAGGAATGTTGGCTTCTAATGGTAAAAAAAACCATGTCGGCCCATCGGAGACAATTCAATGCACGCAAACAAACAATCTATCAAATGTTTCCTCTTTACATTAACAGTATAGATTAAAGTCTTATAAGTACTCACATCCAATGGTATATTTCATGTGTATTTGCCACTCGGCAGTCGCTCGCCTTGTCCTTCAAAGTAGTCGCTAGCATTTTTCGGAGAACTTGCTGCACTTAATTTAACTTCATCGCCTTCAACATTGTATCTAGTATCGGTAAACAAACAAATGACAACGTTTATATACATTCTTAGATAAAGCAACATCGTACCAAAGTCCCTCAAGCTGAAACAAATGTTATTATTACATGTGATATTGCCCGACTTCAAAGGGTTTTGTTGTTATAGAAATCATAATTATGAATGCTGAATTAGACCGACTTCACTAATAAATTAAAGTTATTTCTTAGCGGAAGCGGGAAGTGGTCTAGTTGCATTGTTTCAATGTAAGGCTATGTATCGGGACAAACAGGAGTGTATATGAAATATGAGTAACGTTTTTAAATTAAAGATGTGTTTATTTTTAAAAGTTAGATCGTGTTTTTAATTCGACGCAGTTAATAATATTACTTTTTTAAATCATAATCATCTGATGCCACTTCGGGACACTCACAATTAACACAAACTAAATTATATAAGACAACGAAAATAATGAAATTATTTGTATATGCCATAACGACAAGACTGCTTAATTAATGTTCAAATTGAATGATTTCATCCTGATATCTCGATGATTTATATACAACTTATGACATAACAGATGGACAAGTGTCAGATATATTTTAGGATTATTTTATCTTCTTTGAGAGGAATATAATATACAGGGTATCTCAAAAGTCAACGTCCGACCGTTAACCCGAGCTAGGCTGAGGTATGTTGGTTCTTATAAAAATAAATCTGCCAAATGTAGTGTCAAAACGACAGCAGTTTTTTAAAAATTGACACCCTTTCATGACAAATCAACTTCTATCGTATTTTTACAGTGCTACCTTTTTCTGCCACGCGTGAACTGCCCTGGGGGGGGGGGGTGGAGCGAGTTCACGTCCATCCCATCTGCGGGAAATGTGAGGCGTATGTCCCCCTATTGACCACAATCACTCCTGACACAGAACTAGGCCAACGTAGTGTAATAGGTTCACAGATATTATTATTATTATAGTATCTGATGAAGTTGCAATGGTCACTTTCGTCAGCATAGAGCTGTAAAAAAAATTGTTCAAAGAATCGTTATTAGGCCTTAAGCGTAACATAAAAATAATAACACAACATAAAGCACTACATAACATAGAGTAGATATGGATACAATAGAATACAATGCTTATAAAATAGAACATAAAAGATAACAGAATATGAAATTTACATTCGGGTGATTACTATACATATTGTTTTATAATATTCTTATTTACTCTTACTCACAATCAAAGGTCACTTGTCATTTCATTATCGTTAAGTCAGATATTTACATAAAATAAATTATGTAATGTATCTTAATAATATGATGTAAAATGTTTTCTTCTTCGTGAAGGTTAGTCAGAAAGCAGTAGAACTATCGTCATCTGCCCACACTCTAGAAGTACATAGATCACTTCACTTTGGTGGAAGTGGCTTCGTTTTGAAACACTTAAACAGTCGACCACCACTTTGTTTCCTGTAATGATTTTTCTTCTTTTATTGTATAGAAGGACAAACGTGCCATTATTTCAAATGACACAACTCCCACGCCCCCCTCCTCCAATGATGTCGTAAATGCGCGAAGGCGAGCCTGCGACAAATTTATATATCATCTCACGGCACAATTTCATCCGGGCCCGTGTGCCTCAGTGGGGTTATGCTACATTACTTCACGGAGGCTCCGAAACTTTCACAGGCATCCAACATGTAGCTATCATCCTCTCGCGAAGATGTCTCTATAAAATTTCAAGAGTGCTTCCCTTGAATCATCTTAATTGATCAGTCCTGTTAGCACGTATTCTTCCGTAACAGTAAGTCAAATAATCTTTATTTTCTCAACAAAGGCACTTGATAAATTAAATAGTTGCTCAATAATTTTCGGGCTATTTAAACTTTGTAAGAGAGTTGGTGTCTGTACTTGGAAAATCCTGTATTACAAGATTAAAATTTTTCGGGTGTTTGTTTGCCATATTATAAAGATAACCTCCAAGAAAATCAAAATGTACTTGGCAAAAGTTGTACAAGTGTATCACAAACTGCATGTTCTGTTATTTGTGGGCAATGCATTGTTTATGTCTGTTTTGGCATGCATCCGCAAAATTCTATTTTGAATAAATAGTTTCCGAATGGATAGGACGCCGCAAGCTTTGTATACTTCGTTAGTGGGATGAATAAGAGCCAAAAATCGAATAACTTTTAGTAATGTTCTTTGTATTAATTCAAATAGTTCTTCGTAGTAAATCAGTAAGATGTCGTAAGTTTTTGAAAATATAAATTAGCTTCCTTAATCGTATAGTCATTTGATAAATATATATTAAAATTTTATGATTGGCCAATGAAGATGCAGAGGTATTTTATTGAGTTAGTACCACTGATCTTAGTGATAAATAAAATTGAAGCTAGCAATAATGAGCAACAATATGTGGTGAGATGTCAGCAGGAGTAGTATGGGATGGTAGCGGGAATTCCATGTAATTGGTTTTATCTGTATTTAGTGACAGTTTGTTCTATCACAGCCATGCTACAACCATATTCAAATCCGATTGTGCGAAGGAAAAATTTCAGTAAAAGTGTCACCTTTTAAAACTAAAACAGTATCATCGGCGAAAGTTACGATTTTGCCATTACTAAGCTTTAATTCACAGAGCTCATTTATGTAACACAGAAATAGAGCCGGACCAAGAATACTACCCTGCGGGACGCCGTGTGCAGTTGTAAGATCGTCACTAAATTTGTCACCTATTTTAGCACTTTGAAATCGATTTTCGAGATAGTCACTGAAAAGACGTAGTTGATTTCTTGTTATTCGAAATTTGCTATGCGTTGTTTTTAAAGCCGAAATATAGATTGTGTCAAATGCTTTACCTAGATCCAAAAAAAATTGCAAGTGCCTTTTGGAAAGATCTAAATTTGTTACAATAAAATCAGTAATATACAACACCATTAGTAGATGGATTACGTCTAGGACCGAACTGAGAAGCCGAGAGTAGTGAGTTATTTCAAGATATTTTATCTATGTACTTGTCTATTTATTAGTATTTCTAGTCATTTTGAGAGAGCGAGTAAAATTGAGATAGATCTGTAATTATCAACATAGTCTCTATCGCCGCTTTTGAATATCGGACGAATTTCAGCCAATTTCGTTACATCCGGGAATTTACCAGTACGAAGAGCTTCGCTGAATATTTACACAAGGGTAAGTACCAAATATTTAATATATCTCTTAAGTATATGGGTTTTTTTTCCCTTTCCACAAAGTTTGTCCACCGCGCTTGAATTTGTTATACCAACGATACAACTTTTTCTGTTACCCTAAGGCAACTACAAAAGCAACTTCTAAAAGTATTTGAATTTTGAGGCCTACCGTAGGATTATACGGTTTCAGATAACATTTGAAATAATAAGAAGTCATCGCGTCAAAACATTCCCAGCGTAGGTCTACTTTACAGTAATGCACGACAATGTTAAGTAGGTTGTAAAAAAAAAGGTTAAAAATTGGAACGCTTTCTGAAAATACAAATGTTTATAAGTAAAAAAGTTTTCTATCCTTCTTCTATTTCCAAAAAAGCTTACTTTTAAACATTTATATTTTCAGAATAAATTGTATTCAGTCAATATACCATACATATTAATATATAAAAAGTTTTCCCGCAATACTTTCTTAGTAGCCTGCTACAAACCCCTTCCGTTACCGAGTGACTGATTGAGTTCCCAACACACAACGCACAGCCGAAAGAAATGTACCTAGAAACTTGAAATTTGGTACATAGATTCCTTTCATAATTTAAGTGAGCACGCTAAAGGGTTTTTAAAATTAGGGGCGGG
>JAFELO010000350.1:387775-400323 GCA_017140195.1 Eumaeus atala | reverse complement strand
CAATAGATGGGTGAAATTGCACTGCTTGTAAAATATAATTTGACAGTCCTTGCCGACTGAACACACGTCTATTGCACACTTTTAGCATATGACTCATGTGTGTTCGAGTATTGTTATATCGAAAAAATATATTGCCTGACCATAAACGTATTTTTTGACGCAGCGAAACGCATTTACGCGCCTTCACCGGCCTTCAGGGCCTGTGTATGGGGCTCGTGGCACATTGTTGAGCCGAATATCCAAAAAAATCCACCACGAATGCCATTATTGCCACCGGTGCCGTGTCAAGTGCCCAGTATCAACATATCGCAGGGCACCTCGATGGCTAATCAGTCCCCTAGGGTACCACAACAGAGATGTCCCGCACTACAGGACCATCAACTCTGTGACAGGGCAATAGGGTGAGGTTCCTGTCGCTATTTTGTCCTCTTCGTATAAGAGGGGTGCACCCACTACCACGACATGGCTTGAACCATGGTTGTGACCTGACCGTTACTTGCTCCGTAGCCTCATATCCTCATACTTTATCATCAATGATTGACCAACACACCATAACATCTGTTTCCCAAGTGCCACAATAACAATATCTATCTAGAAGTGCTTATTATATAGCAAAGTCTTCTAAGCTATGTCACTCTATGTGATCGATTTTCTCAAAAAGTGTTGAACAAATTTCCATGCGGTTCACTAACGGACAGAACAAGTAAACATATACTACAATACAAACTGGTACCCGAGGAAAATTTTAGTTTGTAATTTGTTAAGGTAGCATTCAGGGCCGTGGTATTCACGTGCAAAGCCAAGGCATATCACTAGTGTAATATATTTCATAGCATATATATTACTTATATACTTTGGCTGTCTAGTGGTCATGCTATATAACTATCGACACAAAAAGTTGAAATATATTTAACGACCTATTTCTGAGATCTAATAATGCATAATAACATAAAATTACAAAAATTTGTTCAAGCCCTTTCGGGCACCACAAATAAAGACAAGAGATTTTGCCTTGTAAGACTACGTATCAAAAATTATTTCTTATGCACTCCTATGTCCTTGGAATTACCTATTTATTTATTGTTATGTGAATATTTAATCAAATAGATATCTGATAAGTTTATGGTCAGCAATTTACAAATGCTTGATATCATTTATCTTGTTGATTATTTTATTACCAATACCGATGGCTTATAATTGAACGTCTAGTGTATACAGATAGCGCTCGTCCGTACTTTGTGTACGTGGAAACCCAAAATGTTAATTAAATTGTTACTCGTGCCACTATTTTTTACATTAGTATCAAGTGAAAAATTTCGATTCGATAATTACACGTTGTATAGAATCACACCAGAAAATGGACAACAGATTGAGTTGTTACAAGACATTCAAAACGTCGATCCGAGATACGACTTCTGGACGGACCCCGTGCTATCCGCGGATTTTGTCTCTGTAATGTCGAGCCCTCAAGACAGGAATGATCTTGAAGATTTCCTAAACCGAAACGAAATTAAGTTCTCTATTGCTATGAGGAATATTCAAGAGTGAGTATCCTAGTCGTGGTTTTTAGTATCACATAAAGGATTATATTAGACATATAGTGTTCTGTAGCATGCTAAACAGCTGATTTAGCTGCTTCATGAATTTTGTGAATAAACTGTGTATGAGAAAAATATGAATAAAATTAGTGCTTCTGTATAACTTGGTGTGTAATTACTCTTATTATTATAGTACTGCTGCAGTAATGCTCGAATGCATTTGCTATGTCCTGTACATGTATCTATGGCACTTGTGCCATTTAAATTTGAATTTTATTGTGCCATAATTAAGATTTATTTTATAGTAGACATTCTTTTAATGCAATAAAGTTGTGCATACATTATATAAACATTTACTGATTGACACTATTCATCTATTTTCCGTACAAAGAAGGAGAGCTGGATGTAGGAGACTCATAGGGTCTCCTATGAAATCTCGTCTGAGGTAGACTAAGATGGACAGACAGGTATATTTTTGTACGCACTGATCTGCTCATTCTCATTCCGGTACATACCTGTCCTTTGGCCTTCTGCATGTCAGTGGCTTGCAAAAGCACTGGTTGACTGAATCAAGGTAGGGGCAGCTGCCTTCACATATCACCATCTAGACAGCTGCCCCAGCCTCGTCAGTTCTATTTCTATTGTTTTATATTATGTATAAAAGGGCAAACGAACAATCGAAGCCTTTTGACGTGTACCATCGCAAACTGACATCCGCGTTATTGTTGTCATGCAGATGAGTTAACCTCCCACCCCCCGCCCCCCTTTAATGAGCAAATAATATTATTTGACATTACTTTTAGAGCAATCGATAGAGAAAGAGTGAATACTTATACAAGAAGCAGTGTTTCTATGCAGTGGAATGCTTATTACACATTGGATCACATATACGCTTGGCTTGATGATTTAGCCGCCACATACCCTGACATAGTATCAATTATAATCGGAGGACATTCTTATGAAGGCAGAGAGATTAAAGGTATCAAAATATCCCGCCGGCCCGGGAGAAGAGCGGTCTTTGTTGAAGGTGGAATACATTCTAGAGAATGGATATCTCCTTCAGCAACTTGTTATATTATAAACGAGCTACTGACGAGTTCTTATCATGAAACAAGAGCAGCGGCAAATGATTTTGACTGGTATGTCTTTCCTGTCACAAATCCCGATGGATACGTTTGGACCCATGAAGAGGTAACTTTTAATATTTTTCGACTCTTTATTGTACCTTCTTTGGCTTGGTAATACAAAAAAAAATATATTTTTTTTGTAATAAATAATTAATTGATTTTCAAGCAATAAATATGACTACTGGATCGAACGGAATGGATCCGAAATCATTCCAAATATCTTAGTTTGGTAGTTTGTTTGTTTTATGCTATGTATTATAAGATTAAAGTGATCCTTCGCAATAATATACATTAGTTGAAAATCTGTATCACCAAAAATGTGGCTTGAAATTTTGTTTCGCAGTTCTAACACTATTTAAAGGGTTTTTTCCGCGTTAACAAGAGAGTGTGCGCGCGTGTTGACAATATTGAGACCATTGTTTTAGGATTCCTAATATAACTGTTATTTAATTTTAGTTCAGAATGTGGCGCAAAAACAGACGTCCCATTGGTGCAAATGTCGGAGTTGATTTGAATAGAAATTGGAACAACAACTGGCTAGGTGAGTGAACCAATAATATAGTTATTGTATTATCTAGCAAAAATACATATTGCTTGATCAACTTTAAGATTCAAAACGTAAAACAAAAATATCACTATTACACAATCCAGCAATAATAAGAAATGGCATCAGCACATGGAGAATCTTGTCTTTACGTTGCGACATAACGCGGCTTTAAAAACCTGTCTACTACTAAATACTATGAAGGGGAAATTGTGTGCATTGAATAGGCCCCGAAACTACTGGACCGAATTGAAAAATTATTTACCAATTGAAACCTACATTATTTCTGATGAACATAGGCTATATAACATTTTTCAAAACGTATATATCATCATAACGATATAGATCATTATGAAAACTGCGATAACGTAACCAAAGGCGTGAGAAAAGTATCAAAACCTCATATCGCAGCTGAAGAAATTATTGACAACTAGCTGTCCCTAATGACGTTGTTCTGTCATATGAAATTGAATTGTCATTGAATTGCTTGTCGTATCACATGACAAACTTACTTAACAAATTTAAGTCGTTTACGTCTCTTCTTGGCTACCCTACGTCTCTCACGTTTTTTTTGTTGTAAACACCAGTTTTAATATAATTTAGTATTTTTTCAGTTTCTGGTGCAAGTATCAACCCTGCGTCAGATGTCTACGCAGGTCCCGGTCCGTTTTCTGAGCCAGAGACCAGGTCGCTGTCGTCTTTCATCGTATCTATTGGCGATAAGATCGACTTGTACTTGTCATTCCATTCGTTTAGCGAACTTCTGCTGATTCCTTTTGGGAATTCTACACAACCGTACGCAAACTATTATGATGCTGTGAGTGTTTTTGGATTTATATATTAAAAAAAAATATTTAGAAATTTGAAGTTGTAAAATGTAACATATTTTTATTGGTAGTGCAAATTAAAAAAAAAATGAATAATATAAAAAGTGTATAGCAATTTTATACGCGGTCATATACTGACAGTCCGCCCCAGCTTCGCTCGTAAAGTACATATATTACACACTTAAACCTTTCTCGGGAATGGCTTTTTCCTTTGGTGACAACCATATGAAATTTCGTCCAGACAGACAGTTTTTGGAAACGTATATGCATAGATATGTTAGAGTTAACGTTGTAGTACGTCTGTATGTCATTCCTTTTGTGCGACTGTAATGAAAGCCTAGCGGGCATTTCTTGGTCACAGTATGAGGAAATTTTTTGATTGAGAAAGAAATCTAGACATAGTAAAATACCGATAAAAAAACCGTTACTAGTTTTTTTTAAAGGATGGGGGGCAGATGAGAAATCGGAGCCTTTTTACGACTACCAACGCCCATGAACAACCACATAATTACGATCCCTATTCATTGCCTTCCTCTGTCCCTATGGGCCATCTGCTGCTCACAAACCGCATGAAACGCGACACTAAAGATGTCACTTAACGGCGGTTTTATGTGAGCGAGGGAAAGTATTCCCGATCGTGCCGGCTCATTTCCGTTGCATGGGAGGATGAAGTGTCATGCACCGTGCTTCCTTCCACCTACTATGCAGCATGGCACTACCGCTTCCAAAATAATTAACTTATAGTTATATCACCGAAAAAAAAACCATTAATAACTTATGTTTGTAGTTCATTTCGTTCAGTACAGTGTGCATACGCCGCTAATGTGGCTTACATGCAAGTACGTGCAAATACAAGTAACTTATGAAGCTGGAAGAAAGTTCAGGTCTGAAAAAAAAACAACTTGTCAAAATCTTGTAATGGACCTTCATGCCCATACATTCCTATGGATCTGGCTCAAACTTGACCACCATTTTCTATGTAATGCAATGATTTTGATTTAAGATAACATACCATTGCAGAAAATCTCTTGCTGAAAATTAATAGTATCACTGCAGCTATATTGAAATTTGTACTTGCATTAGGAGAGTTATGAACCTGGGATAGTTCAGGCAGACATGTAAGATCGTGATGTGTAGCGCTCGGTTCCCATTACGGAACTGGAGTAAAAATGTGTTTGTATTTAATCAACTCCACGTTTTTGTGACAATTGTGCATCGGTTTTAAGAAGTACTGTCATGTTGCATTGCACTACTTCTTAACACTACTTCAGTGCAGACACGACCGAGGAGGTACCTCTCGATCACGTGACGCCAGCTTAAAGTAACATTTTCAGTGTTGCGTTCTGTGAGGTTTGTGAATAACCGGAAGGGAGAAGGAGGGCGACACATCGTCATTGTAATTATGCGGATGTTCATGAGCGACCGAAAAAGGCACCGATTACTCGTTCTTCCCGCTACACCATTAAGAAAACGGGTCTTCTCTTAGAGATAAGATAAAGAACAAAATTCAACAGTGGGACGGTATATATAATACAATAGCGATCCAACCTGTATTTTCTCGTGAATAACAGAGCTTGTGACCTTAACAAATACACTAAACCAAACCTCGGGAATTGCCCCAGAAATACATGAAAACTGGATGAAATTACGTTCATAGGATCTGGAGACAATTGGTAACATATAGACAGGCAGGTCATGAGATTTCTATGTGTATACATATGTACCTATACATTAAATAAGTTTCAAATTTCAGGTTAATATCGGTCGGCGGGCGATGGGTGCCCTCTCCGTGCGATACGGCACTCAATATGTCACAGGAAACATCGCTGAAGCTATATGTAAGTAAAACAACAGGCAGTGTCATGCTGCATTGCAGTAGAATTTGGCCGGCATGACCGGCGAGGTACGTCTCGCTCACGTGATACCGGCGTAAAGTGATATCTTCGGTGTCGCGTTACGTGCGGTTTGTGATGATCCGGTGGCCCATTGGAGGGAGCGGAAAAGGAGGACATCGCATCGGCATAATAATTATGTTGATGTTGGGGCGTCGGTAATGGTAAAAAGTCACGAGTTCAATTTAGGTTGAAATCTGCTCACCCTACAGTGTATCCATTTATTAAGGAGTAAAATTATTTCTGCTGCTGGACAACATTACCCCGAAAATGTTACGTGCAATATAATGTATTTTTATCCCAACATTATAAAGAGGAAATGTTTATCAGCTATGAAACAGCTGGAACAGTTTAAGAAATCATTTTACCATTAAAATTTAACCTATTTTATGTGTGACGTGAAAATTATCTATATTATATGTGACGAATATACGAGTAGGTTATACAATATTTTCTAAAACGGTTCACTATGAAGCTTCGACAGTGTAACGAAGCCGAGACGGACTGCTAGTAATAAATACTTATAGTGATATTCGAACGAGAACAGTGGTCGTATACCATCTACTCAAAGAAAATAGTAATATATTTTAAACAATTATAAAATGTTTGGCAATGTAGCATGGGAACACAACCCACCCTTGATTTTTTTTCGGACCTACACTTATGCTGTGGAAGCGAAGAGAAGCCCAATAGAGCTTCATCGGATTGCTATGAGTGCTCGTCTGACGACTAAGGCTAGGTTTGAGATCGTAAGACCAGGGACCAACCCCCCTGTCTCCCGCAGATGGGAGTTATGCATCCCGGTATGAGAGTGTTTGTAGCAGATAATTTAATCATTATTATCGTGACAGTGGGACCGAGTGGTCCCTCCGCCCCCAACATTGACCTCTGGGAAGCTCGCGCACGGTAGCTAAAATGGCTTCGGCGCTGGTGTGAACGTTTGGGCCATGGAGCGGATCATGACTGGACCCTTGATTATCGCTATAAATATGTATTTAATTCATAATTGATTGTGTGCGAGTTTCATTTTAGGAATTGGACTTAAGTTTAAGAACTTATTATGTACTAACATCACTCCGCGGTTCTACCCGCATAACTCCGGTCCTGTAGGTTGTAGCGTCATGATATAGAATCTATGGCGTTCCCCAATAAATGAACTATTGAACACACATTAATATGTAATTGGGGTCAGTAGTTCACGTGGTTAGCGCGATCAAACAAACAAACAAACTTTCGACTTTATTAGTATATAGATGGTGTCCGAAAAAATTTATCAATGATCCGTAGTAATATTTTCAATTTGTTGACAGATCAGGCAACCGGAGGAAGTGTTGATTGGGTGAAAGAACACTTGAAAGTACCTCTCGTCTACTGCTACGAACTACGTGACAAAGGCCAATACGGATTTCTGCTGCCCGCAGAGCAGATTTTACCCAACAATTTAGAAACTATGGACTCAATTTTGGAAATGCTCCATCAAGCAAAGCGTTTTGGATACATGAACAACGGATATAGTTTAATGTCATCCCTTTTATTGGTTTCTTTTTCTGTTTTCTACACATTATTACATTCCTAAGAAATGTATAAGTTTGTATTTAATATATCTTAAATAAAAGAATATAAAAATATGATAAAAAATAAATTGTATTTAAACGAATACATAAAAGAGTATTCAAATACTATTTTAAACGAAGATTGAAGCAAAAGAAATTTATAAGTTCATTTAGTTTTATGAAACAATTTGTTTTTCCATATTTCATTATTCCTCGTTAATTTAATTAAGTCAATATTATAAATATTGTAGTAAAATGTATTAAGCATAAGTTTGAATGATTTTAATTACACAATCATATAATCAATTTCGTGATTTTAATCTAAGAAATAAGAAACGCAAAACCAAGTAATATATTTGGACTCGAAGTGACACGTAAGGACCTTCTGATCCTACACGATTAAGCCAATAGATTCTGTATTTCTTAAGGTCAGGTAGAGGATATAAAGTATTTTTTTAAATGTACATATACAACGTGAATAGCAAAAGAAGAACATTTTTGGGGAACCGTACATAATGATCCTTTCTATCTAAGTAAATATAAATATTGCATATGCCCATATTAAACTTTACGAAAAAAATTACACTACGTAATTTTCTTCGTAAAGTATGCACAAGAGATTAACCGACGTATTGGCCTTATGATGAACTAGGACAAGTCAAAGGTCATGCTTAACGAACACGTTCTCCCTAGGCCCGTTAACGTCAATGGTGCTATTCTCGAAGTCGTACACGACTACGTCTACCTCAGGCAACTATTGTAGTTAGGTAGACATAACTTCGAGAAGGAAGCCGATAGAAGGATTCAGTTGGATTGGGCAGCGTGAGAATGTGACGAACGTGTGTTCCGCTTCATCTCATTCTCACGTCGGCTATACCACAGACCTTGAATATGAAAATCTCCAACCAATGCGTTCTCCCCGTGATAACCTACGGGGCCGAAACATGGCTTCTTAACTTAGGGCTATTCCGCAAGTTTACGGTAGCACAACGGCCTATTGAACGTGCAATGTTGGGTGTTTCTCTGTCCGACAGGATTTGTAACGAAGTCATAAGGCAGAGAACTAAAGTATCCGATATCACGCGACGAATAGGCTCGCTGAAGTAGCAATGAGCTGGTCACACACCCAGAAGAACATATGGCAGATGGGCCAGTAAGGTTCTGGAGTAGAGGCCGCGTTTAGGAAAACGAAGTGTTGGTTGACCGTACACCAGGTGGGACGACGATCTCTGTGCAGTAGCCGGTCCGGGACGGATGCGAGTAGCAGATCGGTCGTCTTGGCGTTCATTGAGAGAGGCCTATGTCCAGCAGTGGACCGATAAGGGCTGGTAATGATGATGCACAATGTCTGAAACATTACCCGGTATATAAATAAAATAAATCTAAAAGTAAGATATTTTGATGATGTTGATACCTGAAAGACTATAAGCCCATTTTTACATTTTCTGTGTATTATAATCCTAAGCATCTTTCTAAGTAATATTTAAATATCCCTATTCGTCCAAAACGCTAAATTCGAATGTCATTTTATCTTTTTTCTATAACAAAGAAAATATCTTTGTTATTATTAAGCTCAATAGG
The DNA here is from genome assembly GCA_017140195.1 of Eumaeus atala. Lineage (NCBI taxonomy): Eukaryota > Metazoa > Arthropoda > Insecta > Lepidoptera > Lycaenidae > Eumaeus > Eumaeus atala. The sequence goes on along the minus strand of JAFELO010000350.1, from coordinate 391,261 downwards.
CACCTGTTCTTTTTAATATTCTTTGTATAATATTTAATATCAAAAATCTTGATGCTATTTCGAGAGAGAAAATTCAATTTAAAGATTGCCATCTTTCTGTGGGAGGCTTTTATATTACCAGACCAACAAATGTATTAAAGATATAATAGAAACTACTTTCCGATTAAAACAGAGAGGTCGTGTAGACTGAAACTGTATAACATGTGGAGGTTTAGCCTCCGCCTTTACGCCATATGAGAGTGGTCTAATGGATGGGATTATGCAAATTAAAACATTTTTATTTTCTTTCATTTCCTATTTGATTAGTTCAGCACCAATTGGTACCAGAATTTTTATGACAAGAATTGTCTCCCTGCTCTCAGTAAAAGATTTTGAAAAAAACAGAAGAGGGACATCAGGATCGTACGATTTAGTAACATTATATTAGGGCAATGGTCTCATATTTCTATAGTAAGGGTTAGTGCCATGCGTGGTGCATGACACTGCATCCTCCTATGCACGACCGGCCCAATCCTCTCGCTCACATAACACCGCCGTAAAGTGACATCATCAGTATAGCATTTCGTGTGGTTTGTGAGTAGCCGGATGACCATCAGGGGCAGGAAGAGTGCAACGCATCGGCATAGTCATTATGTTGATGTTCATAGGCGTCTGTAGTCTTAAATATTTGCTCCCTATACCATAAGAAAAGTCGCGAAGATTGTTTTATTGCATAAGGTGACAAACGAGCAAATGGAGTTTTTTTGGTTACTACCGACCGCCTGGAACATCGGTGGAAACAAATAAGCCTCTGATTTGTGTTTATTTCCTTACTTATATTTACCAAAGGGACCAGTGGACTCCAAAGAACCGCGCGAAACGTATATGAGTGGGCTAGCTCTTGGTTTTTCTCTACATTCCCGTCGGTCGAAACCGTTTGTAATGTGGCAATAATCACGACTCTTTTTTATTCTAAAGAACAATATTCAATGTGGAAGAAAAGCAGAAGGGATATTAACTTGAATTCAACTTTCACTGAGTATATAAAAATATTGGTTATGTAGTTTTTGGGCACTACGGCAAGGACAGTCATAATTAGTCTCATTCATAACTAGTATACATAGATAAATGTATTAAACAAAGATAGCCGGACTTTACTTTCATTCTCATTGGCGCCTTCTCATTGTGAATTTACCTAACTTCTAATTATAAGCAGATATTTCGTGAAGATATTTCGTTTATTTAAGTGCTCCATAAAAGGCATGGAAATTTTATTTTAAACGGGCTTAGATCACTTCTCGCTTCCACTCCTGCTACCCCTGTGTCGCTAGGATCTACAGCGCTATCCACTATGAAAACCGTCTATTCGGCATATGTTGTTTCACTTGTACATGAAACAGGCCACCTCGCCACGTCTAGTGTTAGAGTTATCAAGATCGGCTATTTGAGGCGGATGCTCCGGACTCTTTGGTATCGCGCACGGATTCCTCACAACTTTCAATAGCTCTTATTAAATTAATAACTTTATAATCGCTTAGTTCAAGGGTATAAGCAGATACTTTTGAAATATCAAAAACGCACACAAAAAAGATAAATAAAAACATTTCTCCTTTTGTTCAGGAGTATAATGATGTATCCATGTTTCACCTACTGTCAAGTAACGCCACAAAAACGTACAAATTTCGTTTTTTTCCATTGTTGAGAAAATTCACGGCAGAGAAATTTCCAGGTCCTCACACACTTCAAATAAATTCTAATTTTGCGTTCTATTTTCGAAAAAATGATAGAATATAATGTAATAAATTTTGCTTGCCTATCTTTTTTTTTAAGTTCGTCATTTCAGCCAGTTATGAATTAGACCTGGTATTGTTTAAATACAACATTGTACAGATATTTCATCCTTAAATGTTACTAATTATAAAGCTTATTGTTATAACCACAATTCTTTGGGGAATTAAATTTTATTAAAGTTTTATAAATCAAGTGATAATTTTTGGCTTCCTTACCCAAGTGGTAAGAAACAGAACACTCTTACTAAGATTAAGCTATCCGTCTGTCAGCAGGGTATGATCATGAACCGTGATTGCTGTGATTTATTTCTGTTTCCGCTATAAACGATAAATACTAAAAACAGAATAAAATAATACTTTAAAGGCAGTTTTATAGTTATAAATCCCACGCACTGACTTAGTGAGTTTCTACAATTCTGAACTACCAAAGAGTCTGTCAGGCCACATGTGGGTGGGTTATGGTATAGAATTAGTATATTACCATATACTAATTCTATAGTCACCGTCATTAGCCGCACGGGCAAGACTTACATTTTTGTAAGTAACTAAACAATAATATTTTTATCACATGTCTACATACTGCTAAGTGAAACTTCATTTCGAGTTCATTTCTATAAATTACAGCTATGATTTTCACTGTAAACAAATGGTTATAAAAGCAAAAAGCCACTGTCACTTTATTAATTAAGACAAAAATAATTTTTAGTTCAAAATGTTCTCCCAACAGAGCACTCAGGGATAATGGATATGGAAGGAATTAATTATTTTCACCGTGTTCAGTAACTCTAGGATGTGTCGTGTTCCTCGTTATCTTTGCACCTTATTACCAATCAATAAGGTCCAGTTCCGTTAGGTTTTCCTCTACCTTACTATTGTAAGCTTTTCATAATATGAAAATACATATTTTTTCAGACTTATGTTGATGTGCTTGTAAAATTCTATATTATTATGCATGGTATACGCGTCACCTTTGCATGCGTTAGTTATGAAAGAGTTACGAAAGTGAAGGATGGAAGCATTCATAATAAGAGGTAGTGCCATGATACAGCCGAATAGGGCCGGTACGATCGGAGCGATACCTTTCGCTCATTTGACACAGCCGTAAAGTGAGTAAGTGTAGGCGGTGGCCTATTGGTGAAGTTAATCTACTTCATTTCGTTAACGTATTGAATTGCGGGCAGATTTAGGGTCACACTTGATTAAGACTAATGAATCCATCTGTTATACTTGTTATATGTCACTGCATAAGGAGAAAAATCTCTCTGTGAGTTGGTAGCTGATAACTCAGAATTCCAGTTGCATGGCTTATCTATGGAGAACCACCACACCGTGGTTCAAGCCTCATGGTACCACTACCACTATATCCGTTTTAGTGGTTTTATTGTTTTTAACATGTATAAAATTATTCCAATTCCTTGTCGAGTTCCAACAGTAGTTCAGTTTCGTACGCAAGTTCCGATATTCAAGCGAACCGTGACCCCTTCGGCGGTTTCCAATAAATTTGCCCCCGTGTATACCTTACATATTTTGCTATTGCTTTGTTTGAAGTCAAACGTACCAAACACTCGTTTGCAGTCCTCTGTCTTTTTTTGCAGTACTGGAATTTATTATATTCTGTAGTTCCTTCTTTGCACGCCAAAAGAAATAATAATGCATTCATCGAAATATTTGCCCACATAAACGTGGTTATACATATCTTTATTTATTTAGATTATAT
>JAFELO010000350.1:336327-387767 GCA_017140195.1 Eumaeus atala | reverse complement strand
TGCTCGTTTGTGCCCCCGTAGTATTTAAAAAAGTATGGAAAAATCGTGGCCATTGCTTTTCTTGTAGATTTTTTTATAATCTCAACTGATTTATTTTACGGTCCTTCAGGACCTAAGTCCACTTATGTTATGGAAGCGAGGAGAGGCTCAATATTCTTCATCGAATTGCTAAGAGTGCTCATCGGGTGGCGAAGCTGGGCTTGAGGTTGGAAGTTGTACCGACTCACTCTCTCACGCAGATGGGAGAGATGCATCCCTATATGAGAGCTTTGTAGTTTTGCAAATCGCATTGAATTGCAGAACTATTAAAATATAACGATTGAGATTTATAATATTTTTAATATTAATGGTTTGGTGGACCATCTTCACGGACAATCCTCCAATTAATTGAATAAAATTGCTATATGTATTTTGTTTGGAAAATTATGAGAGCTTGCCGTTCCGACAATGCAATTTATATAACTTAAATTAAAAAAAATACTTTAAAATTTTGTCAGATAGGAGTGGACGCAATATTGCATTTTATGAATTATATTTAGACTATGTTAGACTTGAATATACTATGTATATTATACCATACTATATTAAGCTAGAATGTACTATATGTATTGTATTAGACTGTATCACATTATTTATTCTATACAACTTCTTCATTTCTAAATTAAACTAAAACTGTAAATTCTAACAATATCACATGTATACATGTCAAAGCAGGTAAAAATGACCATAATAGTAATTGATTTATTAATAAAAAAAATCAAGAGGCTAAGTCAAGTTTTTACGCGTATGATTTTACTTTGTTTTTACGAAGCCGGTTCCATTTAAAAGAAGCGCACAATTTACATATATTTCTTTCGTCTTTTATTCGTCTTTTATATGGGCGGTATGGAGACACTGAATGGGCATCTTGGTATTTTTAAGTAAAGGATAAAGCACTAAGCCAACATTAAACTATATTCTACTACTTGACATATTCATGTGTAGTAGACTCACATTTGTAATAGCCATGTTGTATATATGAGAGTTTCAGGTATAAAAATCCAATTTAAGTCTACCTACCGGCAATCCACGGATGTGACTATTGTATAACGTTTTTCGTGACTGATTGCAACACTTACGACTATAATTTTTTTCAGGGCTATAATACGTTGGTATTTGTATACTTTTAGTAGTAGCCAGGTAGTGCATGACACTATATCCTCCTATGCAACGGAATAGGGCTGGCACGACCTGGGAATTACCTCCCGCTCACTTGATACCGGCGTAAAGCGACAGCGTCGCCATCGCCTTTCGTGTTGTGTATAACAAGAGGACAACGCATCTGCATAACAATCATGCGAATTTCCATGCCTTGTGTTGCTTTAATTTAATGCCCTCCGAAAACTCGAAAGAGAAGTCAAAAAGGCTATACCAAACTCCATTAACAGGAGATGGGATCACTTTGTTAGCGAACAATCTCCGTCACATACGGCCTACTGGCCTCTCGCCAGAGCTATGACGTCCGAACCGGTGGAACAAATGCCACCATTAGTCCGCGCTGTGCCGTCGGACGATGATGACGAGATCTTACGTCGGACGGAGACAGAAGAAGTTAAGGATCTAGTAAAGAACCTTCACTCGAAGAGGGCCCCCGGTCCCGAGGGAATAACCAATAAGGCACTGAAACAGCTACCACCCGTTATTATAAACCTCTTAGTGTGCATCTTTAACGCCTTTCTGGCGCTGTACACTTTCCCAGACATATGAAAGGCCTTAGTGATTGGTATACACAAACCGGGAAAGCCCCGGATGGAGCCCAATAGCTACAGCCCCATATATCTCCTAACCTCGCTAGGAAAAATCTATGAAGGGATAATTCTCGCACGCCTGAAACTCGTGATATGAGAGAAAAATCACTTTATGGACGAGCAGTTCGCGTTCCGCGACAGCCACAGCTGTCCGCAACAAGTACACCACCTCACAGAGTACGTACTCTCGGGACACAAAAGACCGGGCCGGCCACGCGGCACGGGCGCCGTCTTCTTTGATGTGCAGGCATTTGACAAGATCTGGCGTTAATCTGTACCAAGTCGGAATGCCCGACAGGCTGGTGCTGATCTTAAACAGTTACTTAGCAAACTGGCAGTTCCGCTACAGAGTGGAGTCGTCTCCCTCGTCCCCTCAGAGCTGGAGTTCCTCAAGGATCGGTCCTCTCGCCCACACTCTTCGATCTGTTCACAAGCGACATACCATGACACCTCAGCGTCCAGTTGCGGATGACGCCGCACTGTACACGTGGTACCTCCCCAAATTCGGAGCCAAGATACTCCAAAAGGCCGAGGTCACCAAGCTCGGTGAATGGTTCTTAAAGTGAAGAATAGATGTAAACGCGGAAACGAGTAAGTCCATACTCTTCTCCCGAACCCCGCCCTCCTACAACGAGGAAACATGCCCGCCATCCTGCTCTACGGTAGCGAGATACCTCGAGCAGAGACGGTTAAATATCTAGGCATTAAGCTTGATAGGCCGATAAGCTTCAAGAATCACATAGAAGTTCCTGAAAAGGCACGTCATGTCCTTTTCAAACTATATCCTCTTATTAACAAACAGAGCAAAATGGCGAACAGGCATAAGCTCACCTTGTACACTACATGCATACAACCGATCATGTCGTATGCAATGCAGCATTCGCGCACATAGCCCCGGCCCAAATAGAACATTTGCAGAAAATACTGAATATATTCTTGCGCATGGCCACTGGATGCCCGTTGTACATTCGTAACATCGACCTACATTGCGACTTTCACTTAACATCGATAAAAGGACTCTTCAAAGAGCTGTCTCAAAAGTTCTTTGACCGTGCTCTTAATCACAAAAACAAATTAATCGTTCAAACGTCGGAATACGACCCGACGTTAGTAACCAATTCCCGTTACCGTCGGCCGAAGCACGTACTGCACGACGCCGGCGACGCGATAGCCATAGCAGTTGCTACGTCCGCCATTGTACACAAGCAAAAACACACCCAGAACATCAAGAACACGGCTTTTGTCGATTTGTAGCGCAAATCAACCCCTCCCGTCAGAGTGGGGGAGGGTGAGGAGGCCGGCCTCTTCAGATAAGCCAAACATTAAACGAGCTCAATTATCCTTCGTACGCGCGCCGTCCCACTAGTTTGGGAAGGGGGACCGTTTCCCCCTTTTCGGTCCCAATAATAATCACCATAGGGTTAAACCCACAACAAAATTCCGGTTTGTCTCTTCCCATCTGCGGGTAAAGAGGAGGGTCTGTCCCCCCATCGTTACCCTAAACCTGAAGACACAAAAGTCTTTCGTAGTCATCCGAACTGTTAAGGCTAGACAAGCACCGCCAATCAGTAGTAGGTCCCTCCGAAAAAAAAATAATTTAATTACAGTTTAATCTTTTCACGTATACCCGACAAAATGGTCTGGACAGACCTATAAACGGACGGACGGACCTTTATAAAGATACAATGCTCGTTTGGTGTGGAACCATTGGTTTGCAAATCCAATTATTTTTAATTATAACACACTAGCATCAACCCATGGATTCACCCGTATTACTCCGGTCCAGTTAGTCGTACAGACTAAGTATGGAAATGACGGAAAATACTGACTATGTAAATATCTAAACAGACATGCAACAACTAATTTAACAGATTTTGTAGCGGTTCGAATATTTTACGACCCCGACGTCTTCGATGGCCTTCAGCAACCATGTTCAAGGGTGACAGATGCCCTGATGTCATAACATAACATACATTAGCATAATAACATTCTCGCAAATTTACAAATCGCCAGCCATTTTGTCCACGAAAAGTACAGATGAGAATATGCACAAGCGTTGGTACTTCTATAGGCCATTTGTTATTCTGATACATAAAATACAACATTACCGAGTATCATCAAAATGCGTTCAGTAGATGTTACTAGCTTGTCACAATCACATTCAGTAATAGACCCATCCAAACTTTCACATTTATAACATTAGTAAGAAATAATGGCAAACAGCACATCTAGAATACGCTAGCCCCTCACAAAGCGTTGCTTAACTTTATTCATCGCTAACGAACAACCAAGTTTTTAAACCACACCGCGAGCGTATCTACTAAAGTAAAATGGAATCAGTTAAATAAACGGTTCATGACTAAATGAAAGGTGTAAACAACATTAACTTTCTGCCGCTATCTTCGAATCGATCAATTACATTCGTAATAAGAGCACTTCTTATCGATAATGGATCAATCACCGTAGTGAATTTGCTTTAGTTTGGCTACTAAATTATTTTTATTATTTTTAGAGTTATTGTTAATGTAAAAAACTGGTTGTCTGTATGTTGGTTTATGGACGATATAATTTGTGTGATGGCGGTTCTCTAATGGATCTATGAATCAATCGCTCCAACAGGCCATGAAAGAGAAGACTTCTTAAGCTCTCTTACTCGCAAGCACCGCCCACTCGGAACGTTACTGTAACGTCAAGTACTACTTCCTGGTCATATTCGCAAGATTGCCCTGCGAGGGTTATGGGCACTGAGGCGAACATCATAACCCGATTTGGGTCGCGAGGGGACAACTAACCGCTCGGTAAAGGGGGCCGCATGACTGCGGATTAGCTATAGTGGATTATGAGGTCTGGGGGGGATGGAGGCATGCTTAGGGCCTATGTGTTGTGTGGTGTGTTATGATTCTTGGTGAGTAATGATATGGATGTGCTATGTATGTGCATGTGTGACCCTCGTCCGGATTTCTGGACACGCAAACCCTAATCCGCTTGGTGGATCACGGGTGAGTTCACGCGGGTACGGTCTCCCGTCAGGTGGTCGCGCGTGCAGCCGGGACAGGTCGCGTAGATGAGCATGCGGTCCATTGTCTGTCCTATTAAACATAGCGCTCGACTATCGAAACCACAAACTCCTCCAGCGACTCCATCCGCAAGTCACGCGCGATCACGTCGTTACGGACGTAGCTCCCGTAATGACACGTGGGAAGATGTTCTGCTAGGCTTGCAGGCGTTTTCGCTGGGCCTGCGTGGTCAGTGCATACCATGCGGGGGCAGCGTAAGTGAGACACGACCGGATATATGTCTTGTAAATCCCCAGTTTTGTCCGTGTAGGAATTCCAGACGCTAGTACCGGCCGCAGCAAAGCGCGGGCTGATCTCGCCTGGTTAACCATTCGGTCAACTTGCGAGCCCATCCGCGGCGCGCGGTCAATATAGCATCCGTGGTACACGACCGGGGATTCCCAAGACACATCCAGGCCTCTAAACTTTAAGCATCTTGGCATGGAGCGCCTCTTGCTGACATATAGCGCCGCCGTCTTATCCACATTGATGGACATGCGCCATTTGTCGAGCCACTCCGGCAACCGGTCCAGCATGCGCTGAATACGCCCAGTTGCGAGCTCCGGCTTTCGAGACGAGGTAACGTAGGCGCTGTCATCGGCGAACAGCACATCCGCCCCAACCTCTCCCGAGTTGTCATTAAGTGTGGGGATGTTGTTAGTGTGGGCATCATATAGACAAGGGCAGCTGCCATGTGGTACTCCGGCGCGTATGGCCTTCACCAAGGAGTGCCTTCGCTCCACCGCTACCTGGAAAGTCCTACATTCCAAGAATGACCGTCTAGTAATAGGGGGCATAGCCATTTGTGTGTGTACCATTGAATAGGTATTTCTAAATGGTAGAAAGGTTTCCTACGGAAAGTTTTATTTACTTTGCGAGATATTTGCTTTTAAAGTAATAGATAGCGTGTCTTCTAACTTTTAAACTACCGAGGCACAATTGTGATGGGCTAAATCGGTTTGCTAGTTTCGGAGATATTTGATTTTTTTGGATTGCTACGGAACCCATCATAGGCCAGTGCGACTCAACCTTGACAGGTTTTATATTTCCTGCGAGACAAATCAGCAGTGGGATCATTTGACAGTTGCTTGATGCCCGTATAAATATAATATTACTTAACATAGGTTGTTGGTGTTGTGTTCTGTTTTGATGATTCTGATATGAACATAACTGAGCGAGCGAGCTGTTGCAACCTTTTGTTGGTTGCCAATACCCACAAACATCCTGACATTACGCAGATTTCTTGTAATTTTTTCGCCATCAGTAAACCACCGGAAAGTAGCAGATACAGAAGAGCTTTATTCAATGGAAAAAAAGACAAAAGGACATAACACACAATACGAAACATGATATAGTTTTCACTTTACCGCTGTATCGTGTGAACAAGAGGTATGTAAATCCCCAGTCGCGCCGGTCTATCCCGCTGTAAATATATCACAAACAAACATACATACACAGAGCTAATCTAAAACATCCCGACGACACGAAAGCAAATAAACATAATAATAGTAATAAATAGTTCACAGTGCAATCAATCGTTTCCACCTCCGACGCCCCTCGATACCTCCTCGATATGTTCACAGCTAATCCACGATACTCCCGGCTCGCGATAATTACAAAGGGTACGGCAACTTTATGCCAGTTAACCTTTTCATTTCCCAAGGGGTCACCGAGTAACAGAAATAGAACGCTATACATGAATTTAACATGAACGATGAGTTACGCACCGGCTGAATCAGAATAAATATATTTTCTGAGTCTTATGAAAGGTCACATGTAAAAAAACCGTTTCGTCCATGAAGGGTTCCGTATAGTCAAACAAAAAATCATATCTCTTAAACTACCAAATAGATTTTGTTCCAACGAATTTTCGTTTGATTTTTTTAATAAATTCCAAAATCCTATTTTTTCACAATTTTCAAAGATTACCTCCAAGTAAAATGTCTGTGAGATATGGACGGTAAGACGGACATGGTGAAATTATGGAGGTTCTGGTTTTCGCCACTTAAAAATGAGTAAAATGTGAAACAAACATGTTGCAACCTTTCTATTAAGAATAATGTTCGTTCTTAAAGAGTAAACTCCAATCGCATGCCGAAGCTGACACAGTTTTTTTTAATTATTATGAGAAAAACGATATCGATTTTGTTCTGATGACACCGCCGCCCACAGAATTATTTCTGTTTCTCTATAGTTTCGTGTAGCCGGTCCAGGATGGATGCGAGTAGCAGGAGATCGGTCGTCTTGGCGTTCATTGAAAGAGGACACAGGTCCATTTGCACATACATGGTACGTGAAGAGGAAGGATAGGTAACGACATAGCTGCATCGAGATAATCAGGAGTGACAAGGTCGATGACAACTGTTATATTTGTGGTGTCAGGCCCCAGAAAGGGGAGAGTGAAATAACGAGAGGGCACTTAAATAATGTGTAGGGAGTCAAGAATTACACGTTGGGACACGAGCCGGTGAGCAAACCCCCGTGCATCGCCCATGATTCACTCCGTATACCGAGTGGTGGGTAGGAGCATGGGTGGAGGTACGTAAGGTCCAGCAGTGGACCGATACGGGCTGATAATGATAATGATGATAATTTCATACCTGTGTAATGTACCAGAGGGCGAAATCATTCGTAAATAATATCAGACTTAGAAGATGATATTGTCATAAATAACTGTATCGGCTCTAAACTGCAACTGCAATTTTTTTTAAGTTTACTCCTCAAAACAAACATCATTCTGCTGTGAAAGGTGAGGGAAACGCAAACACAATATAGGGTTTAATCTACAATGATTAAACGTGAAACGTTTTTTTTCATACCTTGTTCGTTTCGTAAAGTGGGAGTGTTCACCAAGAAAGAGAAAATTAAAACAACAAATGAACAGCAGCAGCAGTGCATCTGACAGGGGCCAGAGGATTACCCAGCTTAAATCTTAAGTTCCCACAGTTAAACATTTAGACCGTAAGTATAGACAAATCGTAGAAATGCGTGCTACTTAATTATGGTCCCGTGGGAAGAAACACGGAAATCATTGCGTTTCTAACAGGTAGACATTCACTTTCATATTATTATGTCTATTATTAGCAGGTATAGTCTCTTTAAGTGATAATTTAGGAGGTATGCTTATACATTTTGTCAATTTGTAATTTTCGTTTCTCGGTGACGCGTGGAAAGAAATACACGCACCGTTTCCAGTTTTAGATGGGGTTCAAATAGAGAGATGTTAGTCCTCAAGGGACTAACGCCATATACGAACTTGTCGTGTGGGACAGTGGAATAGGGTGATTTGAGTGACGTTCCCATCCTTGCCCCGTTTCCCGTAACAACAGTGCCCCCCTTCTCCTGTTCTTTAGTCTCCTCTTCTTTTAAGATGGGACAATAGATCAGCCCTCTCGGTCTATCGACGACGATCGCACCAAGATTGCCACCCAACGTTCATTTGGTCACCGATGAAGTGGTATTGGACACTTCCGTCAGTATAGAGCTGTCATAAAAACAGCCCCTCCGCTCCTTTTGCCCAAGGTGATATCTTAGACTACTGAGCCCCAATATCAGGACAAGGCTTGATGGTTCATATAATTGCATAGATAGAGGAAGGATAAAGATTCGCAAACAAATTTGGTAGATTTTGAAAAGCAAATTTATGACAACTCACCAGAGAAATTCGACCGGGACGCACAAATACACCTATGATTTTTTTTAAATTTCCGAAAGAAATTGCGGACGCCAAATAAGGCACAGTAAAACATTTAACGATTTAATCGCCATTTTTAACTAGCCCGAAGTTTCAGATGATTTATAGCAATCATGGTCACTGGTGGACTGAGGTGACAGATCAGGCAGAATAAATAAATATTATAAGATAAGATTCATAGTTTTGTACGAATTTCATGAATTTAAAATCTACAATCGATGTATTGAATCAACATACCCAAACTAAATTTCGAATGTACGGGGCCGGCCTAAAGCGGTGTAGAAAACGAGGGATCACCTGAATGTTGGTTGCTGTTGAGTAAGTGTATACACATGCTGGACCAGTTGCGTAAGTGTACTTCTCCAACCGGCGATCCAACTGCTCGCATTTCTCATGTTATTGACATAAATTGTTTCTTTTTTTTTTAAATATTATATGGGCGTGTATATCATACCGTAAAGCGACGTGAAGTACAACGTACATACGTACTTGAAGACTTCAGAAGGGACTCCAATAAACATCCCTCGTTTTCTCCTCCTCTCCAATAGGACACCAGCCACTCACAAACGGATCCGCGACAGCCATGCCGTCACTTTAAATTAGATAGCGTCGTTGTTGCATTGCAGACGAATTGGGCCGTCCCGGCCTGGGAAGTGGCTGTTGTCACCACTGCATGATTTGTGAATTTGTTATGGGCCGTGTGGAGGGGAAGGTAACATATCTGTAAAACAATTATGCAGATGTCTATGGGCGTCGCTAGTCAGTAAAAGAAACTTGACTGCTCGTTTGCTACCTTACAAAACAAAATATTTTTACTATATGACTATTTCTGTGCACAATGTCGTGTCTTTCCTTTTTTCCTTATTACATAATGCCTATATTACAAAATACTTACTGTTGTTTACTTATGTATATCAAACAGGAAAAATAAAATGTAATACTAGTCGCATTCGTGTATCATTAACCCACCTGCCTCTCCAAAATGAGACCAAGTTTGAATGACATTTAATTAGGAACTAAGCATCCATAACATGTTTATTTGAAAATAACATCGACATGGTATATTTTAACGGCTAAGTGAATAATAATGACCCAATTATATTCACATTCCCGAATATTTGAACAGCCAGGTCATTATACGTCACAATAGAAATTCAAATCTTATGATTCACGAAGATTCGAAGGTGGTGGTTGTGTGTCCAAAAATATAAAAATCCGATTTCAACATAACTTATTTGCGATAGCTTGACAAAGTATCAAGAAGTGACAAGTTGTCTTCAGCATGAAATTGTATTACCTACGTTTTATAAAATATTAACCAGTATAACATTGTTAAAAATAAAAATATTTTTTATTCGGTGAAAATAACTATCATCGATAATCTAGATTAGCCTTTAAATGAAACTAGTTCACCGCTCCAGGAGCCGCTTGTTTTAATAACTGTAAAAACACTTTATTTTCTTATATCGATTATATTATTTTAAGTTGGAAAAAATCACTTATCTGTGCGAATTATATTTAAAACGTCTTCAATAGTGTCGGGGGTAGCCTGGACCAACGCAGCGACACACGATTTTTGCATAAATATTTAGATGTAGGTAAATGAACAGCCTAGTTCTTTTATCTATATCTAAATTGTTTTGTTATACAACTTATGATAGTACTCGTATTGATGCGGTACATACGAAATGTTTATATTCTACAGTCTAGACATCCACCAATTCCAATATCTTTAAGCTAATTTCGGTCTATAATTTTTATTTTGGAAACGAGCTTGCACTTAGTTCCTTTCATTACCAGTAATCACGGTCTATAATTTTTATTTTGGAAACGAGCTTGCAGCTTGCACTTAGTTCCTTTCATTACCAGTAATCACGGTCTATAATTTTTATTTTGGAAACGAGCTTGCACTTAGTTCCTTTCATTACCAGTAATCACGGTCTATTCTTTTTTTTGGAAAGAAGCTTGCACTTAGTTTGCTTTATTACCAGTAACCTCTACAAAATTTGTGAGTTCAACACCTATGGCGATATACACTAACGTAACATGGACACTTTACGTCCTGTCTACATACTAAATGGAATGGACTGATTCTGTCCACATTGTGAAATCAAGTTTACAATAGATCGCTAGGCTGTCTAAATTGACCAATGCCTTTTTTTTAATTATTTAATTTCCTAAAGTTTAATTTATTAAATTTCCTCGTCCAAACATATTACTTTCACGGTTTATAAGTGTACGCCAACCTGCGAACAATAGCTTTTTATATGGGAGTCGAAATCCTGACGTTTGTGACTGATGTCCATTTCGGCTTTCATTACAATACCAGACCCATATATTCACTTAATGGTTTCTGTTTTAGGGTATTCATAAAAATATTAAAGAATTCTTTCAATAACACTCGGGTAAATATGGGGTCGCGAGAGTTTTCGTAAAAATATGTTTGTAACAATATAAATGAAAGAGAAAGCAAAAAAGAGTAGCTGCAATCTTATTAATATTGTTCTCTGTGTATCGCCTTCGAAGATACTCTTATGTTAAATAAATTAATTCCTATTTCCCTGGGTCATAATAGCACGCGTGAATTGATGAATTGATTGCGCATTTTTGCACTGTTTTGCTATCTTTAGGAGCAGTTATAGCAAAAAAAAGGTATTTTTAACAAATTGACGACCATATGACGAAATGAGTAAAAATATTTTATATATACACAAAACAACCTAATATTTGTTATTAAATTATTGTTGGCATAGTTTTTGTATTTCTACGAACTCCATATTTGTAGTTAAATTGGACAAGGTCTGATGCATCCGTTTGTCAATAAACAGTGTCATATGCATGGGTTGTAAAATTAAAATTTAATAAGTAGATATAGAACATCCTATTCCATATGACCACAAAAAATACAAGCGCATTGATGATTCACACGCCAATCGTTGGAAAAGCGAAAAACTCTTAGATACAAAACAAAACACAAAAAAAATAGAATCGCCTGAAAAGAAGCTCAATTAAGTTACCTAAACTCACTATAAATTTTAACACTGTACTTTAAATTACGATAGGTGTTTCTATGTTAATCAAAACGCTCATATTCAATGCGACCAGTGGTACATCATGCAATAGGTAGCGTTTGTAAACAATACAGCTGTTATCTGGCTGAGTAAGCAAACACAATTACTTTTTTTTTCTTTCTATATTTTATTTTACAAATCACACAGTAAACCCTGCCTCGGAGATCACGCTGTCCATGGCAGCACCGCATGCAAATCCGTTCAGTAGATCTTGATAAAATCGATCGCATACACCTTGGGGACTATGTTTTCTAATTTGACTGGATTATAGTAGTAGTCTAGAGGTTTCCTGTTGGTGGTCAGACGCTTCTGGCTATCTATCTTAGATCGAATAATCCAATCTTGCTTTACGCCAATTATTTGGACGCAGTAATCGTGTTACGTTCGCTCGTGTATTGTAATATCGCTGAAAGCTTCGAAGGCATGCATCATTGCCATATTCCTCATTCGAATGAGACATTATTTGTATATATTGAACACTTGGCTTATTTGATTTAAGTAATACATATTAGAAATCAGCATCAGTTATTTTTACGTTTCCTATTCGATTCCCCTTGAAATGGCTTTCTGGAACTTATATATGGAACTAGGAATGACATTTCTACATAGGTTACACATCACATAAATTTTAGACCGTCAAATTCATAGTCCAATTATGGACATTTATCGTAGAACCTGTTAAATGATACTAAACTTTAAAAGAGGGTGGCTTCGATGTAAAGCAGTAGACGCTCTGCTGCTAATGATAATGATGATGAAATTTAAAGAGCTAAAGTAAATTCTCTGGTTGTGCCCGACTATTTTGCATTCAATGCAGTAATGGCGTCAGAACTTGTTACCATAAATTCGCTAAATCAATATAAAGTTATAAGATCTTTAAATGTGTAATTAAAAAAATAATTAATAACATATTTAACATTTGTAAGGAAGTTAATAAGCTTAAGTTCTGTTATTTTTTTATTTTTTTTTTTGTTTTCCGTTCTCTCTATCTGGTTCCTTTCTGAAGTCTTGTTGTCCATTCGCTATACATAAAGATTTAGAGTTTGGTCTATAATTATCTTTTCAGTACACGTAAGGCTGACTTCATCTTGATGATGTTATAATATAGATAAAAAAACATATTTAACATTTGCATGCAAAACGACGAAACATGTTAGACACTTGAACTCTTGTAGCAACTACTATGTACAATGTTTCTTGCACATAAATAACATAAAAAAATTGTTAGTGTGCCGATGTTGCAGTGTGTTTATGCAGAAAAAGATGTAATGTTATCAAGTCACTGTAAAAACAAATATTTGTTTGGGTTTTATATCTCTATCGCTTACAAAGATAAACTTAAATATAATATCACAATGATGCCTTTTCGTTACAAGTTCCACGTGATAAATCACAGTTGCTGGACAGATGCATTATTCGTGGGTGGGACCGATATCGCGTACGGTATGGCCAAAAAGAATAAATTAATTCAAATGCCATTTTTTCACTTTTATTTTTTATGACTACCAAGTACGCCCGCCCATAGACATCTACAGTATTATTATGAAACCCTCCACACCTTCGCCCCTCCGATAGTCCACTGCCTACGCACAAACCTCACGGAATACAACAACACACCTGTCACTTTACAGTGGTATGAACGAGAAGTACCTCCCCACCAGCTTTCATAAAATGTCTATTCATTGAGATCACCGAAAGAGCGGTTTTTACTACACCAGCATCTCGCCGCGGTTTCACACGCGTAACTCCGGCCTTAGTATGGTATATAGCCTTCCACGACAGGTGGAAATTAAAATTGATAAAAATTAAATGTGGAGTGTATTCACTTCAACACAAAAATATTTTTTTGATTCAAGCCAGTGGCTCCCGTGATTAGAGCGTTCAACCAGTACTTCAGCTTTACATCAGATAGATCATTATGGGTGTCAAAGTGAGATAAGGTACAAAATAACGTCCTATAAGACTAATTGAAAGCTTGAATGGGATGTTAAACAACGTTAAATAATACTTATTTATTATCACAACGTAAACTGTTTACAATATTAAAAAAGTGTTCTATGTACCAACATGTAAAAGTTATCCCAGAACTTTTATAGTGTTGTAAAAGAAGCAGTTTTATAGCACTGCTGAGCGGCAGGCCATATTATACTCGGTTGATTTGATTGATTCAAGATAAGAAACATCAAAATATATATGATCTATCAATGCGGTGCACTTCGGGATAAGGATATGGTTAAAACAATATTATTTTATGTCGACGATAAAGGTTTCATGTTCAATAAGATTCATTGGTTATTAGGTATAGCTCATACGAATTTGGAACGATTTATTTTGAATGCACCCATTTTTGCCCGACTGTGCAATGCAAAAGAGGGTTATGTGCTGTCTGTGTACGTATGTACGACAAATGGTCTAGTGGTACGCATGCTGCGTGTTCAGCCACTGACGTGAGGTCCCGGCTTCGATCCCGGGCTGGACCAAACAAAAGAAGGTTATTAGGATTTTCCAATTGTTAATAACAGTCCGAAGTCAAGAAGTTGGCGATGTTACACACCCTTGTGCCTTGGTGGTCGTGTTAGGTTATTGCTCCTGTACCTGATCTGTTGCTGGTCGTGTGGAATGGCTGTCTCATCGAAATAGGAGAATTGAGGAATACAGAGTGAGAGAGCGAGAAATACAACAACGGAATCTGCTCTTTAGATGCCCCAAATTCCTGTAACGGCAGTACAATAAATATTCTCACTTAATGGGTTTGTTCTGTAGTAGGCAAAGCAATTTATTATTTTTCAACTGCTGCACTTAATTTTGTATGACCTAAACAAATTTCATATTCATCAAATTGTTACGGATTATTTCTACATATTTGTAAAAAAAAACAACAGACGTTGTTCTATCATACTTTGTGAACTTCTTGTCTCGTTAATGTGTAATGTTTCGTGGTCGACGTGTTCTACCAATTATCTAATTCCACGTCATATTATTGAGATTTACCAACCCATTTTTATGATTTACTTAGATGCTATTTTTCAAACATGTTTCTGAATAAAAGTCTCGTGTAAATCATAACGAAGGCAAATATAATGAAATTTGATTCATTTTTTCTGAAGTTATAGTCGTAAGTGAAATTGAGGTAGTTTCATTGCATATGAATACCAAACGTATTTCATTGATATTTTTAATGGCTGACGAATTTATTCGCGTGCTTCATCAATTTAAAAAAGATGATTTTTTATATAGCATAGAGGGGGCAAGCGAGCAGTTGAGCCAATTTTTTTATATATATTAGGGGGCAAACGAGTAATCGGAGTCTTTTTACGACTACCGACACCCATGAACATCCACACAATTACCATGCCGATGCGTTGCTCTCCTTTACCCTAATGGGCCACCGGCTACTCACAAACCGCACGAAACGCTACACTAACCGGCCAATTCCGTTGCAGGATCGCACTACCTCTTCCTAAAATCAAGTGAGTGTAACTCGTAAGTAACTCCAACGCACCTAGACATCCGCAATACCAGAGGACTCGCAGATGCGTGGCCGGCCTTTTAAAGATAAATAGGCTCTTTTGTTGAGGATCCCTAATTCGTATCGCTTCCAATACTATAAAATATAATTAAAAAAATATTTATAAAAAAGAGCGTATCTCACATCAAACATCAAAATCAGACGAGGATAATTAAAATATAACACTTGTAAAAAAAGTTTTAAAAATAAATTATACTCTCTATTGTACAGGCATCTTAGCAGTATAACAAAAAAAAAGTTTCATACAAATCCGTTTATTAGTTCGGGAGATTTTTTTTTTGCCTTTTGCCTGGTACTGTTTCCTTATCACACTGTTATTATTATTTATGAATAATATTTAATGTACAGACACACTTTTTTACTGCATTAGTATATGTTTAGACAACGTAGCAATGATAAAAACATTATAATGCAGTTCTTAGCACATCGCAAAGACATGTGTCTTTGCGAATGTTTATGTGTGCGTAATGTGTGAATATATGTATATTCTTGTACAAATATTATGTATATTATTTCACGATTCAGTTTGTGTATTGTGGTTAATATAACGTAAATGTTGTAACCAATAAATCATGTTGCGAACTTGCTACTTCCGTTAGGGCAGTTACGGAGCGGACGATATGAAAGAGTTTCAGAAAATATTCAAAGAGCATTAGCATATGAATGATGAAAAAACTCCCTGGTGGTGCGGTTGGAAATAGGCTTTCACGGGCCAGGCGATGCGGAAGCGGCTTGCGGCGATTTACTCAAAGTATTATTCGTCGTTACACGGGAACATGATTTTTATCACACTAATATTGCTTGCGTGTGTGTGTTGTGAATAAGCTTCATTTTAATTTCTGTGTGTGTGTAAAGTGCCGTGTTTAGTGCCATGCATAGAGTATGACACTACATCATCGTAGCCCTCGCTCATATAATACCGCCGTAAAGTGACATCTTCAGTGTCGCGTTTCGTGAGGTTAGTGAGTATCCGGTGGCCAATTGGGAGGAGGGGGGGGGTGTTAAGATGGCAACGCGTCGGCATAGTAATTATGTGGATATTATTGGCATCGGCAGTCGTAAGAAGGCTGTGATTTCTCGTTTGCCCCCATTCTAAATAAAATGTTAAAAGATTAAACAATTTGAGATTAATGATAAGTTTTTTAGTAGACGCATAAGAAAAAAAAAGCCAGCGTCTCAAAACCGTCCACATGAAAGATGTGCATAATGTAAAATTATGCTCTGTAAGGTTAACTTTGTAAAAAAACAACATACAACAACAAAACAATGAAGTGCTCATTCAATAAAATTTGTAAAAACAACTTATAATCATACGCGTAAGGTTGGTTGTATTTTTTATATGTTTATGTACAATTACGGATGCTTTAGAATGACAATTGACCATGAAACTTCACCTAAAATCGCTTAACCAATCTAAAATTTATTTATTAGAATAGCTACGGGTTGACTGGTATATGTGGATAAAGTCGATCTTCAGATATCGAATCGTACACACTTAAAAGTGATTATAATCTCTTCCCCAGTATAACCTTTATTCACCCAGGACTAGCATCAATACATTTTCTCAATAGCTGCTTACGTTACACACAGACAACTTCATTGAAGCTTAATAATTGATTTCGTTTTAAAAGTCTCTAAGTTTCGTTGTTGTACCGGGGCCATAATTGAAACGGAAGCCAACATCTTTTTTCGTCAAATTGTTGGGCTTGTCAAAAACGAAGCCCAATAATACTTTGGAATGAATCAATCAAAATAATTAAAGAGTGTTTTAAAGATAGAATAAAACTACTTTGACATATTTTATTACGTTTTATTTAATTACTTAACAAGCTTAATTAAGAAATTCGTAAAAGTAGTTTTATTGTAATTACTAACATTCGCGTAAACTTAGGACGTCACTAACGAGTACTCCACTACTTCATTATGATATTTTTATCCTATTTTTATTGTTTTAATACATATTGTAAAAACGCTACAGCTCATCACTTGTTTCCCTTCGATCGTTGCCGAATCTTATGCAGAGCACGTATTAGCCAGGAAAGTCGGAGCTCCGCTGATTTAGTCTCTTTCTGCCGTAATCCTAAAACGCCCATTTCCTCAATGCATTTTAGGGTTAAGAAAAGGCTTATTCTGGTAAAAAGAAAACATTTTCCACTAACGAGATATTCACGTGCCAAGATACCACTTTGGATATGAATAACTTGAATATGCTTTTCAGGTTTTAATACTCGAGACTTGTTCGAAATTTGAGTAGAGAAATTTCATGTCGTAAAGATATATTCGTCTGAAATAGATACCGATATCTTTTGAAATACGAAATGACATCCACGAAGAATTTACCTTTGCCTTTTATACACCCTTTTACGACTACCGGCGACCATGAACATCTGCATAATTGCTATGCCTTTCCTCCAATGGGTCGCCGGCTACTAACAAACCGCATAAAACGTAACACAGACTATGTCGCTTTATGCAGGTATCATGTAAACGAGAAGATCCCCGTATCGGCCCAATTCCGCTTTAATTCAGGCTGGCACTACCTCTTACTAAATAATATTTATAATAAATAATTTAGAGTATTTCCCATTATCATAACTATGACCCAGTCAGTCTTGTGGGAAACCGTTAGCGTATTTTGCCACAGATTGTCGATTCTTGTTTGAATTTGGAATTGGAATAAATAGTCAAAATTTTATTCCGTTTAAAAAAAATAGTTTTATTTCAGATTAAACGTAGAATTAACATTCTTACAGCATCGTACCTCTAAAAGAATGTACTTCTGTCTCATTCATATTAGTTAATTTATCTACGTATGTGTCCTTGTGTGTGTTTTTCACATCCATTAAAAAAGAATGGTCCCAAAATGTTCTTTCTTTAATGAAAACCATTGCTGTATAGGATAAAAAGTCTGAAACGCGTTTCTCA
Source organism: Eumaeus atala (assembly GCA_017140195.1). Lineage (NCBI taxonomy): Eukaryota > Metazoa > Arthropoda > Insecta > Lepidoptera > Lycaenidae > Eumaeus > Eumaeus atala. Next base: position 369,705 of record JAFELO010000350.1, on the reverse strand, counting down.
TTTCCAAATAGAGCGGTGTAAAGCTTTCGTATTCCGTGCCAAAGAGAGATAGATCTTTCTATAACCCGACAACTACAACACAACTCACCAAGAATACAAACGCTCACAAAAATAGAATATGGTAAGTATCCCTCCTTGCTACCTACTCAAAAATGCGCACGAAACGCGAAATCCCGGTTGTACCGGCCCTAATCGGCTGCTACTCACCAATGAGGTACCTCTTATTAGGGGTATAGCGTACAGGGAGGCAATGCACTTAAACTTATATAGTGATGTATCTATAGAGCTTGAAAACCACAGAAAATCAAACGAAACTATCGTTTATTCCTATGTAAAAAAAAATAAACATCAACGCTCACAAAACACTCCTTATTTACGACCGTTGTGTATAACTGTCTAGGGTTTTAGTATCACTTTTAGCTTTTGTTGTATTCAAACGATCTCCAGCTCGCTATTTTGTGGTTCCGGGGTATTGGCTTGTATTGTTATCGCTTCTAAAATAGCTCCACTGTTTGTTTTAGAATCGAAATGCTTTGAGTCGATTTAAAGGAACGAATTCGATTTTAATTAAGCTTCATTTATATTTATTACAGTGAAATTATTTGTATGGATTTTATCACGGTTTATTTAACTATTTAATTATCAACCGTGGTGATGGGTGGACTGAGATGACAGATATCCTGATGTCTAAGTTATTCAAGGCACCCAAAGAATTATAATTATTTAGTTGTGCCGATTAACGCAAACGGTAGTAAACCTTATTCTATGTCGCCTCATAGTAAATGTCAGTACCTGGTGTCTGAAATAGATTAATCCTGTGTTACAGATCTCCGGGTCCCCACCAAGCTTTACAGCAACCATGAACAGGTCATGGTTGCTGTAAAGCTTCTGAAACGTAGGGCTACATAAATAATTTAATAAACCGCGATGAAATCCGTAAAAGTAGTTTTCATTGTAACGACTAACATTGGCGTAAACTTAAGACATCAATAGGTCATGGATGTTTATATATTATAAGTATTTCTATTATAAAAATCTTAAATATATAACATTTCTAGTATCTGTAACATAAGTTAAGTGTTAAGACACATGTATATGATGCTGATATAAGGATTTTATCACTTACAGCCTTACGTCTAGGCTTCATTAAAATATATTTGGATTGAGCCAGTAAGTTTACAGATATTATAAAAGTAAAACCTTGTTTGCGAAAAATGTTCCTTTACGCAAAAACTTGTATATACTCCTCCTTATTTTATTATCAACTCGGATATAAAGATTATTATTGACCATTAGATTAATCATATGAAGATGTATCAAGGCGGTGAATGGTTAAGGAAACAGATATACAATGCGAATGTGGGTACCGGGGAATACCAGGACTGACATACAATGATCAGATTGACCAGGTATTGTCTGACGGTGTCAAGAGTCTTCGCAACCCGCGTGTTTGGGTGATGAGAGTAATTATGTAGATGAGGTAGGCTAACGTGTTGTGATAAGTCCACAGATATTTCAAGATTATGTTTATAGACGATAATGTTTCTGTCACGAAAAAAGCATTACGGCCCGGTGGAGGGGGTAGAGCGTATATTATAGGTACGTTATTTGGCTCTGTATTTTGTTTATAATGCCATTGGCTTATCCATAGAAGTTCTATTTCTGCTATGTGCCATACACACAGTTTATAATGCCATTGGCTTATCCATAGAAGTTCTATTTCTGATATGTGCCATACACACAGTTTATAATGCCATTGGCTTATCCATAGAAGTTCTATTTCTGCTATGTGCCATACATACAGTTTATAATGCCATTGGCTTATCCATAGAAGTTCTATTTCTGCTATGTGCCATACACACATTTTATAATGCCATTGGCTTATCCATAGAAGTTCTATTTCTGCTATGTGCCATACACACAGTTTATAATGCCATTGGCTTATCCATAGAAGTTCTATTTCTGCTATGTGCCATACACACAGTTTAACATTTCCCAATTGCGCTGAGTATAAAGCAATGCAATATTGGCCGAAAATAATTGATGGGAAATGTATTTGTTCAATAGAATAATTCAATTCAGATTTAGTCAAGGGTAACTCTTGAATCGATAAAGCGAACCCTTTAGAAATTGATATCGTAATCTTAACGTTAGGTAGCCATTCCAATGTTATATTTTAAAATGCCATAGAAGTCAATAGAAACAAGTAGATGTCGTTCTGTCTGCATGTTTGAAATGTACTACTAGCGATTCAACCTCGGCTTTGCCCGTGACTATGCACTGTGGTCAAATTATGCACTAACAATTTTTCGGAAACAACTTTTTTAAAATTTTTGGAAAATCAATTATATATGGACATACAGATCTTGTGGACTTTGTTGTATCATATGTATAGATTTATAACACACACATTTATAACACACATATTTATAACACACATATTTATAACACACATATTTATAACACACATATTTATAACACACATATTTGAGGTAAAATATATTTTCATCTTACCACGTGGGTCAAAGAAGTGCTCCGATGCTTTATGTGTGAAGTTGGCCCCGATTTTATAATTAATTTAATTTAGCACAAATCATCACTAAAGAACTCCGTCTTCCGTAGAAAATAATCCGAAAATAATCTGTAATAGAAGAACAATCCGTGATGTCAACGCAACCAAAAATATCCAAACTTCAATAACTAAAATGTTTGGTGCTTCTATTTGCTTGGGATAGGCTATTAAACATAATCAAATCACACACAAAACGTCACGTTAAGGCCGCATGACGAACAAGGGAAAAAATAATTGGTACTTTTTACATTAGTATAAATAGATCACGATTAAAAAAAATATTTTCGAGTTATAACGGCAAAGGAGCAGTCGGGGACTTTTGATACCTAGCTACGGCCAAACGTAAACGTTACTTTTAAACCAATCTAATGTGGCTCATTAGATTGGTCTGAAACTCATGAACAACACAAACTGCGACAGAATCATTTGTCACTTCACGATGGTGTTATGTCAGCACCTGCAGGTCGTGCCTGCCGTAATCGTCTGCAAAGCAACATGACTCTCTTACTAAAACATAATATATCAGATATTACGAATTACAAGAAATGTAATCCTTTGCTTAAATCCCACTCGAGGGTTGTATATCAGCGGATCCGATTCATAAATAATAATCATAAAAGCAAAGCCTAATAATCCGCCGTTAGCGTCTAACCATTCACCACCCACTGGTTTTCATAAATAGTCATAGATATGAGATCAAAAAGCAAGGAATGAGGGCAGGCCGTCTATAATGTATCCCGTTAATAATGTAAGGAGTCCATTATGTGTGCAGTGTAATGAGACCACAGATATTTTGTGTAGATAAATTATTATAATTAACACTTATTATTAGTAACAAAAAAAGTCGGAAGACACGTTGTAGTAAAGTTTTAATAAGCGGTGGTATGTTGTATTGCTGCGGGATTGAGCCGGCACCGCCGGGCAGGTACCACATGATGTTCAAAGGATGTAGACAATCGCGAAAGGCTACGATTGCTGGTTTGTCCTCACTATATCACAAATAAGTGTACAAGTGTGTACGGTGCAGTATATACCCCACAAAATAATATTTTTACAGCACAGTACTCCGGTAAAATTGAAGAGAAATCAGGCACAAGACTGATCCAACTGTCCTGACTATAACTTTTGATCTGACCTGAGACTCGAAGACGTGACCTTATGTTGTTGACGTTACCATGTTTATACATGCGGATGAACATGCTTGCTACTAGATCACCTAGTATAAATGTGAAGCTTACCGTATATAATTAATTATTATATATGGTAAGTCAACATATTATTTCCTAATCAGAGTGAGGTTTAGGAAATGCCAATATGTTTAGCAGTATTTTAGGAAAATGTTAGTTTCTAAAATTACGGGTCAGTTTATATATAATACAGAGAATAAGGGAGAATAAATACTGAAGAAAATAAAATCCCGGGAACCAGCTTTTTATTAACTGGTAATATTGATAAATTATTGGAAACAACGTATCTTCTGCCGTTTCTGGTTCTTTGGTGAACAAACAAGTATTTTATTAAAAAGGGACTTATTATATTCGATTATAAATCTGTACTTTGCAAGTGTATTGTTATTATGTCGGCACTTCCGGAGAGATATCGACCAATTGACTCATACCAGCGTGATATGCAATTAATCTTCATATCCGTTGTATTTGATATTAAAATGTTATTCGTTGTTTCAAATTTACATATTTCAGTAAGGGTAGTCATTAGTATGGGAGCTAAATGAGAACGAGGAGCTATTACGTCATTGCTTCGGCATAGTCCGGTCTCATGTTCGTGCGGACTGAGTCGAAGATATATTTCGAGACTCGAGTGGGACTAATTTTACCTTCAGTTATCGTGCGAATGTCGAGTCCGGTAGCTGTCTTACGACTCGTTGCACTCGTTGTCGACGCAGATACTTGTTGAGTGAAAGTTGTGTAAACTAATCATAGCTAGTGAAACAGTGTCAAAAGACACTTTGTTTTCTCGCTACCCTCATCAAGCCCATAAGTAGTATATATTACGGAGATCACGACTGTGAACCGTACCCTGAACCGATATATTTTATTATCTTGGAAATTTAACTAAATTTGTGACTAAACATGGCTTTAAGTTACAAAAGCTATATTTTTATAGGCTCTCTCTGATGTACAACTACTCTATACATCGTACGTCACATGATCCAAGGTGGAGCTCAGGGCGTTAATGTGTTTACTAGTTTAGTTTTAAAATACGAACAGAAAGTAAACAAAATATTTTAGTGCCTAATGACGTGGTGTGGGGTGTCCCACGTGTGGATAATACTTTAATACAAACTTGAACTTTACTTAATATTACGTGTTTTAAGATATGTTTTATAAAACTATTGGGGGACTACAATCACATCTAAGCATGATATGATGGTCATGATGATGATTGAATGTATTACACTACCCCACCCCGTCCATGGACCACCTACTACTCACAAATCGCACAAGGTATGATATTATAGCCGTCACTATAAAGACGGTATCATATAAGTGAGAGCTACTTTGCCTGTTGTACCGTCCAAATCGTATTTACTAAATAGTTGTAACTATTATAACTGTGAATGACATGTCAGAGAGCCCATGTGATAAAAGATAATCCATATTGGTTTCTTATAATAACCCCCCTAGAACGTGGAATCTGAGTTTTTTAACGGCTACCGACCTTTCCTTATCAATCCAATGGGCCACCGATTGCTTATACACCACACAAAACGCGACAATGAAGCTGTCACTTCAAGGCGGCGCAGTGCTCACGCAGTACTATATGTGACATAGAAAAGAGTCGAAGTTTCACGTCTGCATAATAACGATGCCGATGTCTATTGGTGGTGGTAGTCATCAAAAGGCTCCAAATTCTCGTTAGCCCCGTTGTATGACAAAAAAAGGAAGTATATCCCCAACTAGATACAGCCATAAATTCTCTCCTTTTTATAATTAAAAGAGAAAACAAGTATCTACTGATAAATCGAAGAGAAGAAATTATATATTTAGTAACATTGGTTATTATTTTTATATGACTGAAAATGGAATAAAATATAAACGCTTCATTTAATTTAATAAAATAATTATTTTAATTAATGATATAATACTCAAAAATACTGGAATGTCACAAGCCATAACTGATGCTCAGCTTGACACAATAGACAAAATACGCTTTTTTATAAAATAATATTTTTTTTTATAAAATTATAAAATCAGGGCAAAGTTTTTAAATTACCTAGACAGTCCGCCTCACCTGGATATGTTTCATTCATCCCATGATGCAATCAAAAACATTATACCGAAGCTAAAAAGGTTTGCGGCTACTCCCTAATCTTTTGTTGCTTTTTGTAATTTGTCACAATTATTAATTATTAATAATTATATTAATTAATAACAAAAAGAGATAATTATATCTCTTTTTGTTTTTAAGTATCAGTAATACAACCTGTAAACTCACTAAAACAAGCTACAAAAGTTTCAATAAGTGAAAACGCGATATCGGTACATATCTAATTTACTAGTTTACAAGTTAGTTTCTAAAACACTGCATATCTCCGAATAAAGAAAAACAAAATAAATAAATGAAATTATATCCGCCATCAGCCCATATTCATCAACTTGCTATAGACCCCTTACAAAGGAAAGCTACAACATTATACATTTAGAAATTTTACAATGGATAGCTTTACATAAATCACATCTGAAATAAATTAATATACCGTTGAACACGGTAATTGCTTGTTGCTCAGTTAACTTATCTTCTAAATCAAGTCATTTGCGAGGACTAACTTCACGTAGTAAGACATAAATCTATTAGAATAATGAAATAAATCTACGCTTGGACATACGCTTTCTTAATTGACTCCAGAAATAAAGTTGTGCTTATATTCATTTAATAATGGGCTTTGGAAAACTATTGTATTTGTATCATAAGAATATTATATTAGAGTTGTAATTCCGTGATACTTAATTTTACCGTGATTAACTCTTCGATATCCTCTTAGGTTAAAGTAAAATAAATGATTGAGTAGTTCTTGAGTAACCCCTTTTTTGCGCCCCTCTAATAAGAAGAGGGCCTTAAAGATCAGGTGGAGGTACCGCTCTTATAAGAAGAGCGGACCTAAGAGCAACAGGAGGTGGCGCTTTTGCGCACGGAGCAAGAGGCGAGGTTAGGAACCTCACCTCATTGCACTGTCCCAAAGTCGGTGGGGTTGTCCTGTAGTGCTGGGCAACCTCAACTGTGGAAGGTGGAGTTGGTCCCTTAGGGGGCTGACTAGCCGTCGAGGTGCCCTGATGAGTGTTGTTCCGGGGCACCTCACCAAGGACAGCACTGATGGCACTCGAGGTGGTTTTTGTGGGTATTCGGCACTACCATGTGCCGCGGGTGGGATGGGTGTTATCCAGTGGTCATGCACCACTGGATCCCACCCTGGTACGGTGAAGGCGCGTAAATGCGATTCCCCGCGTCAACAAAAAAAAAGTTCTTGAGTAATATAAAAATAGATAAAAAGAAAGAAATACTTGTAATAAAAAAAATATTCAGCTTCTCGTGCTGTTAATCATTACGATAATTAATAATCGATTTCTTTCCTATTTGTGATTCGATTATGCTGATGCTTTCATTACCAAAGTATTATTTATAACATGATTAAAAGTGGTAATTTTAAGGAACCAATATCAACTGTGAGAGAACTTATGAGTTAAACATCCGCTAAAACATATTGTTTATTGCATATAAATATTGCATTTAGCTTTTGTTACCAAAGTCATCTCCGCGTCTGTAAGACGCCTAATCATGCAAATGTATATACATATGGGCGGCGGTAGTCACTATCCCATCCGCTCGTCTGCCCCCATCTTATAAAAAAATCATGTAACTCAATTCACCCGTGTAATCCCGGTCTTATTAGTCGTAGAGTCATGGTGTAGCCTTATAGCCTTCCTCGATAAATGGACTTAACTCCGTTTTTTTGCCATTCCGGCCAATACTTCCTGATAATGGTGCATTCAAACAAATAAACAATAGTTTCTCAGCTTTATATTATTAATAAAAAAATTTGAATATTTATAATAACCCCCATTTGCGTTGTGCAGTAGGGTATTTAATACTATTTTGTCATAACAACACAAAGTCTGTACAGAGTCGCGGGCAACAGCTTGTTTATTATTAATCTGAAACACTGTCTGGCGGTACTTTAATTAATAAATCAGGTGGCGTGCTCCACCCCCGCTTCGCTACAGTGTTCTAATATCTTTATCGAGATGGAAACGCTAGGCCTGTTCACGATGAATTGTTGGGTTAATGAAAATCTATATCTATTACATTATTTACGCTGTTCATATCAACCTGGTCCCTATCATCATCCGCATCATCAATTATTTTCGTGAAGACTTTAGACATGTGTACCTATAGGGAGAAACTGAAAAGCTAACTCCGCCCAATCCGACGAGATCCCCTTGAGATGGTGAGTAACCGCCATTAACTCTGAAAGTCAGCTACAGGAAACGGAATGGATGGAAATAGGGATAAGATCTCTGCATCTATGATTTTCTAATAGAGTGTCGGCATTCCAACAAGTAGTCGTCGATGCATCCCTTCATATGCACGTACCATCAACCGTGGACTACATCGACTACGTCAATAATGAAGGAACACAAACTGATATAAGGTAGTCGTCCCCTTTTCAAGGTCCATATGTAGAAATAAGTATTTTCCATGTTATGGTCAGTATGCCTATTTCATTTTTTTGGTTGTCGCGGGAAACGTGTTTACGCGCCTTCACTGGCCCTGGGTGGGGTCCGGTGGTGTGTGGGACTCGCGGCACATTATAATATCGCATACACACGAAAACCACCGCGATGCCATCAGTGCTTTTGGTGAGGTGCTCACACTACAGGACAATCCTAACACCCACTTTGGGACAGTGCAATGGAGTGAGGTTCCCATGCCCCGTGAGCAATTGCACCGCCAATTTTTCTCTTTAGTCCCCTCTTCTTATGAGAGAGATACAAAGAGCGGCTCGTCTTCCTGCTCTTTAGTCCCCATCTCATATAAGAGCTGTACAAGGAGCAGTCCCGTCTTCAGTTCAATTCGCTTCTCCCCAGGTGCATCGGATCACCCCAGGCTACAGAGCCCCACCGCCACGACAGGGTTTGAACCATGGTAGGCGTTTGAAGTGTGTAACGTAGAAATATGTACACCTGTAGATACATACTTCTGACCATACCTACTTCAAACAAGTAGAAGTCGTAAGAGGTAGTGTTGCATTGCAGCGGAGTTGGGCCAAGATTTTTATGTACCTGTCGCTCACACAACGCCGCGATAAAGTGACGTCGTCTGTGTTGCGTGCGGCTTGTGAGTCATTAAAAGCCGTTTTCTCATTGGAGTGGAGGCCGTAAGCAAGGCAACGCATCTGCATAGCAATTATGCGGATGTTCATGGACATCGACATTCGTAGAAAGGCCACAATCGTTAGTTTTCCACCCTATATTATGAAAAGATATATTAGAGACATAAGTCCTTAATTATGAATAACTTGAACTTTGAATAACGAAACGGATTAATTATTATTGTTTCAGCATAATACTTAAATTATACAATCACTTCGAGCAGATTTAATATAAATAGATTAAAAGACTCCGGATGACTCTGTGAAATATCTTTGTGCAAACACTGACAGACTTTGATATCGAAACGATATAGAGAATAGTACATATGGATGTGGTATATTATATTGCGACATCGGATCATAAATCAATTATATAGGTAAGCATGATAAGTATGACCTGTAAAATTAGTGACGGATAATTACTAACAGAAACATTTAAGCGGTATTTATAATAAGGTGATTTTGCGGTATTTTCGTGAAATAGTAAAATCAATTTAACATTCTTGTAAGAGGTAGTGCACTATTACAAAAATGTTAGTGTAGTCAGGTAACTCTCGCGCACGCGACACCGCCGTAAATCGACAGCTACGCTTTTGGGTTTCATGCGGTTTGTGAGTAGCCGTTTGTCCCCTATTATAATGAAAAGAAATATATTAATTAGTATAAAATAGGGACATAACTAATTAAAGAACATACTAACGAACCATCGCGTTTTAATTTTACTAGGCTACAAAATGTATATGTTACTATTATTATGTTTATAAGTATATGTGTTTGTTCATGGATAATACGATTTAGACACGGAATAAGTTCCAATACTGGATAATAATTGTTCGTAAGTATTCGCTGTGTGTACATGAATACATACACACCAAGCTAACCAGCAATAGTCACTCGTAGAGCCAACACAATTACTGTGCCATGGCTGTTGTCCTTTAACGTGCTGATTACTTGAAAATTCACATAGAGAATCAGAAGTCTGAAAGCTAGGTGTGTTTTGGGTCTGTATTTGGTATAAATAACGAAGAGTAGCATATATATCGAATTGCCTTCATTTGTACTGTTTCAAAATATTTTCTATTGTAAGTGTGATAAAATATATGAAATTATCTTTACTTGAAAAATATATTTTTAATTTTGATAGCTACCTACACACTTTGACATTACCGTTAATTAAATATTATTATGCATCAATGTTTTATGTTTTTTTTACCATTTCGATTCGTTCAACAGGTGTGAAGACGATTTCTGTGCAGTCCTATCCGGGATGGATGCGAGTAGCGGGAAATCAGTCAGGAGACGTCTTAGCGTTCATTGCAGGAGGCCTATATCCAGCAGTGGACCGATAAGTGCTGATAATGATGATGCATGTTTGCCTTGTTTACTGATTATCCTCCATTGGACCATTGAGAACTCACAAACCGCAAGAAACACGGCAGCACAGCTGTCACTTTAAGGAGGTGTCATGTGAGCGAGAGCTACCTAACCTGTCCTGCCAGCCTAATTCGCCTGCTACGCATAATGGCTATCACTTATAAATATATACCACATCCAATATTGTATATTATTACATCGTGGCTTACGAAGCACGACAAACTTGCTACTCTAAGATATTTGCATAAGATCTTAAAACAGCAATCGTTTGATCTCAACATTTTATTGAAAAGTCAACAGCAAGGTGCCTGTGGAATTTCTGCAGTAGCGATAACGTACGTATTGAGACACTTTCATGTGCCAATACTTGAGACCTAATCATAACTATGGTATTTACTTTTGCGCCCTGTCGTTTCAGCGATATTATATTATTTTAAACGTAATTTTTAGAGGTTTATCAAATATTCTTTTAGTATCTTTAGGTAGAGCGCCTCTTTATGACTACCTACGCCCATAGACATTATTGTGATTCAGATGCTTTGCTTTCTCTTCCCTCTGTTTACCTATTGGCCGCCAGCTTAATTAATATCGAGAGGCTACGTGATACCCGCCTTAAAGTGACAGCTGCTATTTTTCGTGAGGTTTGTGAGTTTTCAATGGTCCATTGGTGAGTATTCCGTATAGGAGGAATTGATGGTACTGATGTCTATGTGTGGGTAGTTAACCAGGAGCTCTAAACAAATATTGTCTACAGAAAGAAAGTTAAAATTATCTTTTCACAAACCAGACGAACCGCTACAGCAAATCCGTCGCTTTACGGCGGCATCATGGGCGCGAGAGGTACTTCCCCGGTCGTGCCGAAGCAATTTGGCTGCAATGTAGGATGGCATTGCCTGTTACTAAAAATATACGTTTGTTCCGGTATAGTACACTAGGTTAATACACTCTATACTTGCTGCGTATCTCTCCCGCGGTACCGAATTGAAAAAATTAAGAGGCATTACGGAATCATTGCAGTAGTAGATTGTAAGTTTAATTGCTCTTTATTAGGCTTAGTTCCTGGGCCAGTAAAATACCACAGTGGGTTCTATAAACCTCTAGTAAAACTTTCTGCTTTATCATCTTCTTCCATTTTCACTTTCAGCCGCTTCTTTTCGCGCTTTGGCGGATGCGTTGCCTCAGAGATCACCCTATGTTGTGATAGAAGTCACGTTTTAAGTATTGGTACTTTGCGGGTCCCAGTTCTGCCTCAGGCATCGATATTCGACGGTGGAGTCTCCAAAAATCTCGATGAAGTAAATCCCCATCTTGTTGTTTTTATCCTTGTGAATTAGGGGAGATCTTTTTATAGAATAGGGGTAAAAATGAGAAATCGGTGCCATTTAACGACTACTGACGTCCATGATTACTATGCTGATGCGTTGCCTTCCGCCCCCCCCCCCCACAATGGGTCATCGGCTACTCACAGACCGCACGTAACGCGACACTGAAGATGTCACTTTACGGTGGTACTGTGTGAGCGAGAGGTACCTCCCCGGTCGTGCCGGCCCAATTCCGTTGCATACGAGAATGTAGTGTCATGTCGGAATGGCACTACCTCTTCATAATATGTAATTTATCATGGCCTACATTATTAGCTAGTGAAATGAAGTCCCCAAAAGCTGGCCCTTCAAGCCCAATTCCGCTGCAATGCAGAAAGACACTACCTCTTACTAAAAACATTGCTGCGGGTAGTAAACTTAGACATGCGTGACTAGGAAAGCATTTATCTATCTTATCGAATCTGTACATAGTTACGGCTACTAAAAATAGCCCTTCTCTAAGAATCCCAATTCCATATTCAACATAGTATCTGATTTTATGTTCTTTATCCTCTCACATGATCTAAAAATCTATTCGCCTGAAGTATTACGCTGTATTCCTTTTTGATGGAACGGCGCCCTTTCCTTGGCGATATAGATAAAACACAAAAAGGTTCTGACGGGGGAAAACCCAAGGATTCGCATCTTCTTTATAGCTTTACACACTCTACACAACAAGCTTCATTAATCAATGTTCTAAGAGGCAAGTTTTATTGTTGTAGATTGAACACAACTCAAATTCCGTTACAGTGACTGAAGCGCATGTATGCTAATATTGTAAAGAGGAATCTTTTATTGTTTGTTTAATTGCATTGAATAGGCTCCCAGACTAGTGGACCAATTTGAAAAAAATATTTTACTATTAGAATCGCACAATATCTGTGATAAACGTAGACTGATATTTGTGGAAACTTCGATAATGTAACCCAAATTTGAAAAATATCAAAGTAAATCCTAATATAGGATGCAGAAATTATTGACAACTAGCTGTCCCGACGGACGTTGCTCTATCGTAAATTTTATTTGTTGTCATTGTATAACGTATTATGTTTACAGGCACGAAATAAAAATCCTTAGTTCTTATATTTTTGTAAATCAATGAATTTCGCACGGATATTTCACAAAATATGGCAAATTTCGTAAAATATCTGTGCGAAGCTAAGACGGTGTGCTAGTATTTCGATACATCAGCATCGTATTCGTTGCAGCAAAACGTTACGATAAGAACCTTAATTTTCTCGTAAGACGTTTTATTCACTCGCACGTACTATTCTATCCCATGGGGCCTGCTAGGTGTGGGCCGAGCTATTTCTCGATTCTCAAGTAACTTTCCTGTTTCCATAGGACCTCAGAACTTTCCACGTGCTTAAAGGCATTCTCCAGCGGAAAAAATCATCTTCACATTGTTACAATCTATTTTCATCATATAAGTACTGTAAAGGGGTCAACAAAGGGGTTAAGGAGACTGCAAAGGTTTAATTAGACTTTTAAATGAATTTATTCAATTGATCTTACCACATTCACAATCCAGGATAGACTAAAAATAGTACAAGAACACCAAAGGAGTTTTTGTTATTGGTTAGTAAAAAGGTGAGGGTGTGAAGTCTTATCTGGTAGACTCCCAGCTGCAACTTGGATGGTCCTTTATATGTTGTTTGTTTTCCTTCATTGTGTTGGTTGTCCTTCATTCCTTACATTCAATATATTTGAATAATATAGTGTTTAATAAAAAGAAAAATAATAGTTAAAAGTTAAAGGGAGCAGAAGCTCTGAAAAGGAATACACAACTACTAAGATTAACATTCTCTTGGCTTCATGAGCGAACTAAAATCAGGCAAAATATAAATTCTGTTACAATTAAATAGAATTTAAGATCTAAACAACAATGAAACATGGCGTCGGTAAGAAATCATGAACTCACCCTTTTTTTATGAAATATCATTCGTGCATTATAACAAGAATATGTAGGTTCTCGGAGAAATATAAAAAAAACTATTTAAATATAATTTGCTGGAGGCAGACAGCGTCAGCGTTAAATGTATCCGTCGTCCAAGCCACGCCGAAGATAAAAAAGAGTGACATTTCTTCAACACAGAGAACATTAAGCCTTACAGTCAAAGATGACAGATATACCTTTTTATAAAATATTTAATTTTCAGAACGTAATTGATGCAACATCGAACCAGATCAAAACAGCATTTTTATTATCTTAAAGATATGCTTTATTTCTCGGGGTAATGTATTTGCGCACTGCCATCGTTCTTGGGTTTGAACCGATGGTTGTGTGGGACTCGCGACTGTGCAGAACACCCAATAAAATCCCCACAGGTGCCATCGGCCACTTGTACTCTCAAAGATATGCTATAAAAGGGAAATGATGACCACCAAAGGAACAATATTGCATAAACGTATCTTTTCCAATTCAATGTAAACGGACCACAAGCATTCTGGAACATTAACTGTTTTATTCCATTCTAGTATTTTCTGCATCCTTAGTAATCGATAATGCAGCCTTTCTTCAGTTTATTTGCAATCCTTCCTCAAGGAAATAAGGGTCTTTTTAGAAATGCAACTTTTGTAAGCACATCTGTAAGCTGATAATATTCATTAATAGTTTTCACGGTGTATTCATTAGATATGATTACTATCTTTAAATTATTTTATTCTTAGTGTTTCAGTACTCGCATTTATTCATAATACAGATGAATAAACGGTGTGGAATAATATTATTATGTGCTATCCAAGTGCATTATTTTTAGTCATAAGTTTCAATATTGCTAACATTGCTGAGATCCGATGGGTTGCTCGTATTTATTGAAAGAGGCTTATGTTCAACAGTGGACGGTCAATGTATGATTATGTTGAAGACGTTAATTTAAGATAAAAATTGACGCATCTTTTATTGAATAAAAGGGCAACTTTTTGTAATTTTGCTAAACCTTGGAAGGTAACTAACACGTACACAAATAAATCCTAAAATCAAAATCACGTGATTAAATATTACAAAAGGGTTTGAAGAAAGGCGCAGCCGTATTTCAAATAAAACTTATGCAAGACATAAAGTAACATTTCTTTTGTATGAAAGTATATCTTGTTTCTTCGGCTTGTTTAACTAAGTAGGTCCTTAAAATACTTATGATGTAATTACTATTATAATAAAAACATTCCTTTCATTTTTTGTTAATAAATTTACTTTTGAATATTTTATCTTTTATTTTGAATATTTAATTTTATGTTGAAATGCGTAATCTTGATTTAAGGTATATCAGTGTATGTATATGCTAAGACCCTAAGATTGAACAAAATTATAAAACGAAATCATGCTTTAATTAAGGTACAGTCAAAAATAGTGCTAACATCGAAATACATTGAAGACAAAGAAATATTATAGGAAAACGGATTATATATGTCTTATTAACATTGGTGTTATCTAGTCTGAGCGTTCGTCCGTAGTCCGGAGATTCTTAGCACCCCTTGCTACACCATTACTGTGAACTAGTGGAACTACAGGGAACTAGGGGCCGAATTATACTGCTGTTGTTTATTTCAGGTTCATACTCATAATTGCAACGCTGAAGGAAATTCAGGCGGATTGGCAATCGCATATTAGGTTTCGGGCCGGCGCCACTGCTGCTGTTGTCGATCCGATTGATGCCATCACCCAGCTCTAGCGCCGTCAGGTGCTCCCGTATATTTCACTGTCACTGTGAAGCAGACTATGGAGAGCCTGCAGGAAATGTTGCACAGCCTAAATATATCCTCCCGACGTATTGGCCTTAGGATGAACTTGGACAATACATGGGTCATGTTCAACGAATACGTTCTCGTTCGGCCGGTCAACGTCGATGGTGCTATTCTCGAAGTCGTAGACGAATACGTCTACCTCGGGTAACTATTGTAATTAGGTAGATATAACTTCGAGGAGGAAGCCGTTAGAAGGATTCAGTTGGGTTGGGCAGCTTTCCAGAAGCTTCGTCACATTCTCACGTCACCTACACCGCAGAGCTTGAATACGAAAATCTTCAACCAATGCGTTCTCCCCGTGATGACCTACGGGGCCGAAACATGGCCTCTTAATTTAGGGTTGGTCCGGAAGCTTGCAGTAGCTCAATGGGCTATTGAATGTGCTATGTTGGGTGTTTCTCCGTCTGTCAGAATTCGTAACGAAGTCGCAAGGCAGAGAACTAAAGTATCCGATATCACGCGACGCATACGCTCGGTGAAGTGGCAATTAGCTGGTCACAGACTCAGAAGAGCAGATGGCAGATGGACCAGTAAGGTTCTGGAATGGAGGCCGCGTTTAGGAAAACAAAGCGTTGGTCGACTGTTCACCAGGTGGGATGACGACCTCCGAACCGGGATGGATGCGAAAAGCAGGAGATCGGACGTCTTGGCGTCAAGAACCGATAAGGGCTGATAATGATGAAAATGATAAATATTGGTTTTGGGGATAAAAAAGACGAATCGAAACGCGTTAGAGAGGCAGACAAACAGTACTCGGGAGGCCCAAGATGTAGGCACGTTTGGAAGGGCCGTAACCTGACGCCTTGGAGAAATTAGCCGACTATTCTATGAGACACTAAAAGTTTGGTGCACCGCGTGTTCCGGGATATTTAAACAGAGTAAGGAAGGTACCACCTAACTCTCTCGTCAAGAATCCCAAGGGTACCTTCCGGTGGAGTCGTGGTAGTATGTCACGTTCCGGCACCTCCTCCTATTGGTAGAAAGGAACATCGCTGAGAGCAACAAGACAGTTCGCCCTACCCTCTGGTAGGGCGAACTGTCTTGTAGCTCTCTAGTCCCACATACACCCCAGATCTTCGCCGTCCAGCTGGCATGCATAAAAGCATTCCCCAACGAGAAAAAAAGAAAAAAATTCCGTGGTATATCCACGGTTTTGTAAAATCTCGTACTTATTGTATTAGCTTTATAATTCAAATCAATTTGGATTGCTCTTATGGTTTACTGAAGTTGGTATTACATTTGCAAACAAAACATTTATCATATATTCCTAGGCCCTATTTATGTCTTACGAACAGCGAATAAAAAAAATATCATATTATGTGTGTATGCTATTAGTCTTCTGTTCAATAGTGTAATTACAGAAGTGAATGCATCTGCAGTCTAAGGCATTTCATTAATCTTACTATCACTGACATAGAATCAGCGAACTTAAATAGCTTGCACGGGATAATATATTATTTTTAATACCAATTATATATTGATTAATCACTCGGAGATCGCTTTGAAGGTAAGGCTTTTAGTATTTTTTATATATAGCATAGGAGGAGGTAGTGCTAGGCATGGTGCATGATGATACTACATCCTCCTGTGCAACGGAATTGGGATGGCACGATCGGGGAGGTACCTCTCACTCACATAATACCGCCGTAAAGTGACATCTAGAGTGAAGGATCAGCTTCACATCGGCATAGTAATATGTGGATGTTTATGTGTTTCGGTTGTCGTAAAAAGGCACCGCTTACTCGTTTCCCCCTTCTATAAAGTTATCCCCCCTATTCTATAAAAAAATTGCTAAAGTAATAGTGTTTGAATAAATAAACGTTTGAGAAGAACAGGGTCACGAAATATATCTTATTAAGGGGAGGGCGAAAATCATTGTATTCTTCAATACATTACACAAAATGTCTGTAATGTTTTATGTAATTTCTTGGAATAGATACAAGCTGGATGTACAGGTGATTAGGTAGATCTGCAATTCCTGTAAGAGGTAGTGCCCTTCTACATTTGAGGAGGTAGTGCCATAAACGGTGCCTGACACTACATCCTCCTATGCAACGGAATTGGGCCGGTACGACCGGGGAAGTACCTTCCACGGTGACGCGTTCCGTGCAGTTTGTGAACAGCCGGTGGCCCATTGGGGTATCCAAAAGGAGGGCAACGCATTGGCATAATTGTGCTGATTTTCATAGGTGTCGATAGTCGTGGAAAGGCTCCGGTTTCTCGGCTCGTTCGTCCGAGAGAACGAGAAAGCGGAGATTCAATTGATTTTTTTTTTCATAGTATAGACTATCAAAAAAAAATCTCTTGAAAAGCAATGTAATACCTCTAAAGTAAAAGTATATCCTATCTTCGAATTCTATAGAGCATTTGGTGATTAAGTTTCAAACAAATATAAATGTCGTGGGATCTCAAATCGTGGAGATCTGGTGAAAAATCGAAGCGAGTGCAGTCCCTTTTTAAAATTTTAATTTCTCAGAAGCTGAAAAAGACCCGATGAAATTACTTCGCCGCTTCTTTACAGGCAAGGATTCTGGTAGTGGGAGGGAATAAATTTTACGTAGAAGAAAGAGATTTGTCATTTCACATTTTCCACTTTTACATAAAATGAAAACGTAAAACATGGGATTGAGTAGATAAATGAAATGAAAATAATATTTTTTTTACAGTATATAGGGGCAAACGAGTAAAGAAAGCCTTTTAACAACTACTAACGCCCGTATACATCCCCATTATTGTCACGCTGATGCGTCGCCCTCCTCTCTCCCAGCCCTCCAATGGGTTTTCTGGCTACTCACAAAGTACACTAAAACGCGACGGCGTATATGTCACTTTCGGCGGTGTCAAGTGAGCGAGAGCCAACCTCCCCGGTCGTGCAGGCTTAATTCGGTTACATTGCAGCATGGCACTACCTCTTACTTTAGTAAGCCATGGTTTGGGATTGAAGCTGGAGTCAGTACCACTTCGCTTACGATTCTCAATCGAATCGCTAATATAGTAATCGCTATAATTACTTTTTAAATAATTTCATGACCTTTTGACCGTTTAGAAAATACGTTTGCGTTACCTGTTTAGTATCCCCTCCAAAATTAATAGTCAAAAATCTAGAATATTCTATCTGGAGCTACCAATGTCGAGTTAGGGTGGGACTTAAATCACTTTGACGTAGGTATAGCGAAATGGAAAATGTCCAGGGAGGGATGAAGATGAAATATTAGCATTTTTAGGGTTACGTAGCTAAAAAGCAGAATGAGGATTACTTTGTTGTCCGTCCGTCTGTCAAGGACCCCTAATGAGTACAGGAGTACTTCCCGCCGGCCTAAAATCACAGAATTTGGCAAGAAGTGATATAAAGTGATGTAGATTTAATATGATATCTATGGAAGGATTGTCATATTATTTCGTATGGACCTTATATCAAATTTTTATGTCCAGTAGTCTAGTGCATCGACCCTGAGTGTGATCGAGTAGTGTGTGGGGCACTACCGCGAGTGACATTATTGCCGCCATTGGTGAGATGCACCGGAACTGCAAATCCTCAGGGCATCTCGACGGCTAAGGGACTTACGCCACCTCCACAATAAGTTTGTACTGCACCACAGTACAACCACGTCAACTTTGGGACAGTGTGATGGGGGTGAGGCTCCCAACCTCGCCTCCCCACCCGTGCGTTAAAGTCTCCTCCTCTTGCTTTCTATACCTTTTTTACTATAAAAGGGGTAAAAATAGCCGCTGCATTGGTTCAATTGGCTTCGCTCAATGTGTCCCGGTTCATACCTAGCTACTGAGCCCCAGCACAGCCGAAATAAAATATAAACCGAAATAGGAAGTATCTAACCTCATTTTATATTAAATAAGTGCGCGCACTTCCGTTGCGTTGGTATGGTTCCCACGGTACGCGACTCGTACTTCACTGGTTCTTTACAGTCCTGTTCATATTTCTATTTAGGGAATTTATATGTTGTCGATCAATCATTATCAATCAAAGACTTAAAAAACATGCTAAGCCTTTACATGCGTGTCGTTTTAGGTGATGAATATACAATAAATACTAAACTAAATAATACTAGCGGTTAAATATTGCACGAGGATCGGTTTTATTTCGACAGAATAAAGGATATTAGTAATTAATATTAAAATATTGCAATATCCCATTTCAAAGCCACCTGCTAAAAACGTCCCTATTCTGATTATGAAGTCCACGCGCTTCCACGAAACGAAGAGGAAAACGAATAAAAAGTAAAAAAGACAATGCCCTTATCGCGGCTGCGCGGCGGTCGGCGATGCGTTTTTATTTTTGACAAGTGCCATCGATACTCACTGTGGCCATTGTTCTCTGCCATCACCCCTTGTTATTTTGAACGTCCTGCATTGGTGTTGCAAACAGAACGCATTTATCGCATTTTTTTTCTTAATAGCCTGACAGCTGTCAGAACTGCAGTGTAGTATAATATTTAATAATAGCTGCGTTGGTTTTTTTAGTTTTACCGTTGAGTATGAATTACCGAATGAGTGGAAGTCGCTCGAGGCCAGACCTGGGGAATAGGGATTCGGAAAAAAATCATGGAGTTTGGCAATTGCAACCCTTGAGCGCACAAAAGCGTTGTCGTAGTGGGACTCTCTATTTGGCTAAATGAGGCCGATTCTTTAGGATTTCTTCACAAAAGCAAGCTTGCATGAGAAAAAACAATACATGGAGAGTATTATACTCTTGCATTGCTTTAGGTTCACTGTGAGCAAACGCGGCACCCAACGCGCTCAATTTTTCATTCGCAAGTGTTCGTGTAAAACGTTAAAAGCGCATTCAGAGGAAATACTTACCACCTCTGCTATCTGCCGCACCTTTAAGCGCCGATAATTTGAAACGATTTTTTGAATGTTTTTGATCGGATTCGTGACCTCATTTGGACGGCCAGACCCGTTGGCGTCTTCGTAGCTCTGTCTCCCACGCTTGAAATCAGTTACCCAGGTGTAAATTATACTCAATGCAGGAGCAGTTTTACCTTAAACACTGTTTAGATTTACTTTAATCTGAGTTGCTCTTTTCCTTTATGAAACGTAAAACTTTATCACCGCACGAATTTCGTTTCTTTCACGAGTGAGAAATTCACGGTGAGAAATTTCTAGGTCTCCCCCTCACACAAATTCTATCATTTTAAATAAATTCATTTTGGCGTTATATTTACGAAAAAATGATAGAATACAATTTAATGTGAATTTTGCTTGCCTATCTTTTTTTTAAATACTTCGTTGTTCGTATCTAAATCTTATCTCATCTTCTTTTTAAGCCTAAGTGATGTAATGGTGTGTAAACCTGCCGACTGATATATATGTAAAATAGAGATATTAAGATGACTATGAAAGTTTTTGAATTTAATTTCCTAAGTCATAGCATAACTATCCTAAGTCATAACTTAGGATAGTTATGTTATACAAAAATCTGACTATATTCATAATTAAATTAAACGGGGTAGTAGTATGATCTACTGCAAAATATAAAACGGGGTTCTCATCGGTCCTTAACAAAAAAAAATCTAGGCTATTTAAATGTGTTGAAGCGGTGCGGGGTCAGGAACGAGGCGGTATTACAGACCCGTGCTCATGCCCCAAGTGCGTTAAACTTTTGTAGGTACACATGCGACATTACTGGTGCTACCGAAACAAATAAATTAGCCGCGAGTGAAGTCAACATGATTATGCTAAAAAGTAATGTAAAATTTATAAAATGAAACTCCTGTTTCGTAATAATCAATATATACACGTTATTACGGAACGACATCCTTGCTAGTCGTTCTCGCTACTATGCGCGGATCAAGTATACAGCGGACAAACCGCGCGGTTTCGACTCGCGACGTTGCCAGCGGGTCTGACTTAGGGCTAAAGTATAATATATAATACAACAAGTGCCCGTTCATTTGCACAGCTCTCAAGCGTCAGATGGTCGAGCTGGAAGACTCTTTTGCTGATGTAGGTTAGCCTGGGTCCCGTAAGGACCCGGCCTATCGCCGAGTTGATCCATTCGCTAACAGATCCGCACGTGGCAAGAGTCGAGGTCATCTTCGCGGCGATCGCTTAATTACGATCATTTAAATGGAAACCTCACCCTATTGTACTGTCCAGAAATTGTTCTGTGGTGCGGGGCAACTCAGCAATCTAGCGACCGAAGTGTACTGATGATAACGCTTCCAGGGCACCAAAAGTGTCACGGATGACAATCCGGGTAGGTATTTATTAGATAGCCGCTATGCTGTGAGATCCAAACACATCGCATATGTTCGTTTTTCCGTGTCTCTAAAATTTGCCCTTTGTATTGGGAGCAGGAACCGCTTAGGGAACACTATATGGCCATGTTCCCTTATAATTATATTCGTATATACTGATGTACATATATAATCCACATTCCCTCTCTCACGATTAAAATGAGAATAAGAAAAAACACTAGATGTATACAGAGCATTATATCCATAACAATCGTTAGAGCGAATCCTCGCTCAAGGATCGTTTAATAACCGGTTGGTACGGGAGCTGATGTTAGGCGAGTGTTGAATACAAAAGTGTAGATTATAAATTTAAAAGCGCTCGTTAAAATATCGAGTTTTGATTGCTTTGTTTGTGCAGATGAAATGTCATCCGTGAGCGTATACGGTCAGACTAATATATTAATACCTAATTATATTGTTTAAACACTATATCTATACTAATGATAATACTGAAGATATCGTTATTTGTTTGTTTGAATGCGCTAATCTCCGGAACTACTCGAGGTTTGAAAAAAAACTTGTTTGTGTAGATACCATGAACATGCATGGAGAACATTAAAGGCTATATAGTATTAGCTACGATCAATAAGATTCACTAGCCTGTCTCCCGACTGGCGTGAGAAACCGGGGGCACGGCTAATCACAGTATCAATAAAGAATGATAATCTAATCTAATTTAGTTATAATAACTCTTTATTTTAAAGTTCGATTCATTAGAATATCACGGTACATTGAGTCCATTCTACACATAGGACTAGCGCTAGACAATATTCATAGTGGTAATGTGATATCGGTGTTGATATTACAAAGCACCACCATTATGTGATCATTGCACAATTTGATTGACCATTTGTAAGGTCAGAGACCTAGAAGCTCGAGTTTTGTTTCAAACGATATGAGGTATAATAGTCAAGTACAGTCAGAAACATAAAATTTTATAATTATTTTATTTTGCGTCGATTTCCTAAAATATACTTAAGTAGATATAATAAATCTTATATTGTAACTTATATAGATTGAAAACGAGCAGTGACTATCTACGCCTATAAACATTCTCAAGCTAGATTATGTTCTGGGAGATCATATATCATCTCAAATGAAAATAGAAAGAGAAAAAATCGAAAAAAAAAACTTTATTCCACAGCTAACTTTATGTGAATGTGGACCTTAAGTGGATATCAAAAAACTCTATCGATTACTCTCGTGAGTTAAAGCCACTAGTTGTAAATGAACATTCGCCTCGTAATATTGTCGAGTATAATAAATAATAAAGTAAAAGTATCCGATATCACGCGACGAATGAGCTCGCTAAAGTGGCATTGGGCCGGTCTCACACTCAGAAGAACTGATAGCAGATGGCAGTAAGGTTCTGGTGTGGAGGCCGCGTTTAAGAAAACGAAGTGTTGGTCGACCGTTCACTAGAAAGACGATCTCCGTGCAGTAGACGGTCCGGGGTGGATGCGAGTAGCACGAAATCGGTCGTCTTGGCCTTCATTGAAAGATGCCTATGTCCAGCAGTGGACCGATAGGGGCTGATAATGATGATAATGACATCAAATAATAATAACTCATGTATTAATAAAATATATGTGTCTAACAATAAATTCCTAAAATATGATAAGTATGTTTTTGCTGTTTGATACGTTTTTAAAATAGTTTATTTTGTATATCTTCAAATAAATTTTAAAGTTAGGGTAATTGTTTGAGACTTTCACGTTTGTTACACATTTTTTGTGTATTTTATTTCTGCTTACAAATATAAACTACAAATAAACAAAATGCACATTAAGAATTTGTTTGCTGACCTTACATGGCACGCGGTGGGTAAGCACAATCGGGACGGCATAATGCCGACCGGTTCATGCCCACCAATGCGTTTTCAATGCCGCCGCAAATAACATATGCTTACCGTATAAAAAGGCGAATTTACTGTCGCCCACTCGATAATGTGGTCCTAACTACAATAACAAACAAAAATAACACTTATGTGCTAATAAATAAAGTCGAAAAAAACAATTTAGTATATGTGAGAATTTAATACAAGAATGTACAATGTTTTAAGGACCACCGTACCTCTTATCGCCTTCGCAAGACAAAGTAAATTCAGTTTGGAGTTTATAAATATTGAAATTAAAGCCATAAAATTAAATTCAGTAGCCGCTTTATCGGAAACCTCTGGTATATTGATTGGCGCTTTTTTAAAGTGGTATTTTTTATTACTTTAGTAATACGCTTCGTGGGTGTAAAATGTGATGTAGCCAAAAAAGATGGAAGTATGGAAATATAATGACCTGATAGTCTCTAGATGTTTCATAGCTTCGCTGTTCTTCTACGTGTAACTAAGAGTCCAATGCTATACTAGTTGAATTGATGTCATCTATAGAAGAATCAGTCTAAGGGGGAACGATGTATTGAAGTTAACTTTGTATTGGAATATGCGAGGCCTGTCCAAGACGTCCTTACCATAGTTCAAGCCTTGTCGTGGCGGTGGGGCTCGGTAGTTTGGGGTGATTCGAGACATCTTGGGCGAAGCCAATTGAACCGAGGAGGTGACAGCTTCTTGTACCCCACTTACAGGAAGAGGGGACTAAGAAGCAGGAGCTGGAGCCTCTCTTTATACCCCTCTTAATAGTGGAGGAGACAAAAGAGCGCATTTGCGCACGGGGCAAGGTGCGAGGATGAGAACGCCACCCCATTGCACTGTCCCAAAACCGGTGGGATTGTCCTGTAGAGCGGGATAACCCCATCTGTGCAGGAGACGTGTGGCGTCGGTCCCTACGGGCGTTGACTAGCCATCGAGGTGCCCTAATGATTTGTTGTTCCGGAGCACTTTAACAAAGATGGCACTGATGGCGCTCGCGGTGGTTTTGGTGGGTATTTGACACTTTAATGTACCACGAGCCCCACACAGTACTAAACTCCACCCAGGGCCGGTGTAGGCACGTAAGTGCGTTACCCCGCGTAAACAAGAAATAAAAGGACTGTATAAGACGTGGGGCAGAAACACGGTAGTTCAAATCAAATTCCCCAGTTTGAATACAACGTCTTTGGTTAAGCACAAACTTAATGAGGATGGCTTGACGTCAATGATGGATTACAACTACGACAAAAGTCAATCATTGTATCACAGCATAATCAAACAGCCGATTCTCTGTATTACCGGCCGTGTTTATACGTAACAATATCATTGAGATCGACCAAAAAAGGAACTAAACGATTACACTTTACCACGACGCTAGCAAGTAATCATTATCTACCATTCTTCACTTTAATAGAGTGTAATTAATCTTAATGTTGATTTGAAATGCACGAACTAAAAATAAAGTGAATAAAATTAAATAATCTCTCAGTGGGACTTACAGAATTCACGACAGACACTAAGAGGGTTTCTAATCACAACGTAACCAGAATCAGGTACTGCTCAAGCAACAAGAAGCTCGAAAGCTTCTTTACAAACATTCTTCACATTTTTGAAAGAAGAGTCGAAACTCTTCTTTCAAAAATGTGAAGAATATTTGTATGTTTTTTTAATTAAATAGATTAATTATAATAATTACAATAAACCTACTTTTACGGATTTCATCGCAGTTTGTTTAATTATTTAACAAGCCCGACGTTTCAGAAGTTTTACAGCAACTATGGGCAGGGGGGACGGAGATGACAGGTGTCCTGATGTCATATTGTTAAATAATTAAATAAACCGCGATAAAATCAGTAAAAGTTGGTTTATTGTAGTGAGTATCATTCGCGTAAACTAAAAAAAAGACATCAAGAAGTAGATTAATTTTACCATGTGTCACTGTGCACACACTAAAATACTGCTTTATATTATTATTAGTTTTACATGCGTTGTCCGCATTAGAAAGAAAACCATTAACAAAATTTCACATTTAAGAATAAGAAGACTGTTATTATTAAATCTACATACGCTGTAACACCAACAACAATAAACCAAAGTAGGTACTAATCTAAAATAACTAGTAATGGCACATAATTTAATTTGCAAACATTTCTACAGCTTACGAATACTATATATATTTTCCCTGTGTACAAAAATTTTGCTGCAATATCTTCAAGTTTAATCACAACCTGTTAAGCAGTTTTGGACGGGATTAAGCAACAAAAATCAAACATCAATCTAAACATTCCTTTTTTATTATAACATTACATTAGATTATATTTGTGATACTAGATTTGAAAAAGTTTGCCATTGCCACATTTCAGCTTCATCGAGTAGGCAATATAATAATAATAGTATAATAAGAATACTTTACGTTAACGACTTATGTTATAGGTACTAAACAAAGGAAATACATTATTATATAATATTTAATTCAAAAAAATACAAAATTAATTTCAGACATTTATTATAGGAAGTTATGTAATACATAGATTTCCTCCATCGGTCATCTGAAACCGAAGATCAGGTAGCTTCGTATAGTTAAAAAGTCCTTAAGACTAAAGAAATAATAAATACAGTTTGCTTCACTAGACCAGTACTGTGAAAAGGGTTTACCCCTTTCACAGTATTAGTTTATATCACCCGAGTAGCAGGAAAACTTCAAAAACAAATGTCCCTAAATTTTATCAACGCTTCCAAATTGTACCTACTGCTAACTTTTTCCTTTCCTTCATTTGGCGCGATTCAACGAAAATATTTAAAATGCTTGCCAAAAGTGCAATTATTTTGGATGAGAAAACCAACGTAAATTACTAAGAGACGATGGAGTATAAGTATAAAGTTAAACTGTAAGAAAGTAATGCTTAAGGATTGCTCACTTCTTTTCACTTCAAAATTATAACTTTCTGTGTTTTAAAGCAGATATGAACTTGCTTTTTGAGACATCTTGTATTTGTTATTTAAGCTACTTTTATTATATTTTTGTTGCTAATTTCTCTATTTCGTACATCGTATATGAATATTTCGATTATTTCACCACTGTATCTCTAGTCAGAACATGAAATGGGTTAATGCCAAATTTAATATGATATTTCAAAATTTTATCACATTTAATAATAGTATAAAGATTTATGCTTATCAATCCGTATTCTGGAATACGGGGGTACCAACCTCTTTCCATAATGTATATAAATTTACATAAAATATAATGAAAACTCATTAAAATTCTACACAGCACACATATCAATCAACAACAGTGTTCTATAGGTTATAGTTGATTGTTTATTAGACTTAAACAAGAAGTAAGTAGTAATATCTTATTTTGCACAAACTGACAGAGGTTAGAAAAGTGATAGTTTACAACATTACTATGTGTTCAAGCTCGGCATTAGAGAATCATTCTTATTTTTTTATCCTACCTAAATATTTAAGCAAGGAAAATATAACTTAATTACTTCGTAGCCTTTGTCTTGTTTTTGTTACGTTAGGTTATAAATTACTTACTTAGTAGCCTTAGACTTGTATTGGTTAGGTTAGGTTATAATCTACTTACTTCGTAGCATTAGTCTTGTTTTGTTATGCTAAGGCGAAAAATAATTACTAAATCGTCTGATATTTTTCCCACAGATGGGATATTTTAGACTTATTTACGTGTAGTAAATAACCATTCCATTTGCTACCAGTATTCAGTGTTTACGATTTAACTTGAACATACTTCATTATTTTATTCGAATAACGTCCTGAGAGTATTTGTTCTCGACCCGTGTAAATTGTAAACACAAACTATTCCTTTTATTTCCTCGCTAAATTTGTATGAAGTTCCTTCTGTTTTTTAATGTAGCTCCCGTTGCAGCGTCTACAAAAAATGGGCATCGATATTTTAATATAAATAAGAACGGTATGGAAGTAAATACGTGTATAGTCTGATTTATAGTTTACTCATTAAGTACAGAAAACATGTAAAATACAGGACATAAAGTATTAACACAAATATTATTACAGTATTTTACGTTACCATGTTTCTTAATTGTGTAGCTTTAATAAATATTCATGCAAGTATTAAGTTTCGTATCATTCGACCTACATCAGTTTAGGTAAAAATATTCAATTGATTTTAACATCAAACATGGTAAAATCAATTGAAATTTTTTTTTTATATCTTAAATGTAGGAAAATATTCCCTAATTTATGATGTCACTGAAAAAGCAGTGAGAAGCCAACTGATGTAGGTTGGGCAAACAGCCGAATAAAATAAATTAAACGCAGTCTAAACAGAAGTGCTTTAATATGTAATTATACATATACATGGATATTTTAGAAATTTAGATTACATAATATACATTACATAATTTTTATATATTTATGTATATTATTATATTATACAACTATGTATATTATTTTTGTGCTGTCCCTACACACAATAAAGCCGCGCGAAATGTAACACAAGCCGAGGTGTAAGTAAACACATAATAAAAATGTCTTTTAAACGCCGTTGCTTGATTAGAAGGTCCCTTCTAAATATTTCGTTTTGTGCTCCCATGAAAGGTATTTTGTTTCATGTTTTTTACAAATAATATTTACTTACTACGAATTCTTCTTCTTAAGTTTGGCTCCCTTTGTACAGAAAGACCTATGATTGCTAATTTTTTTTTTCGATATTTTCGAATAATATGCTGAAATTGTTTGAACAATGTCATCAGAGGTATCATCATCATCATCGTCAATGCATAAAAATTAGGTAATGCACGTTGCATGCATGGCTTTTGCAGACGCCCAAAGCCATTGTACATACATTTTTTAATTACATTTATTTTTATTAAAAACGTTTTACGTATATAATCAAACTTTATTCGAAGTTAAACTAAGTTTTTTTTACAAATGGGATCGAATGTCGTTGACTGGGCGATTACTTCTAACGATAAATACTTTATCACGAACTTTCTAAACATATTGCTAAAATAAACAAATAACGCTATAGTATATACAATCTTGTGTTGTAACTTTTTATTCGGAACTAATCGCCAACACGCCATCTTCACGCAAGTTTTTTTTATAGAAAACGACTACCGACGTCCATGAACAACCATATAATTACAATGTATATGCGCTGCCTTCCTCCGGTCCCCCAATAGGCCATCGGCTACACACAAATCGCACGAAATGCGACACTGAAGATGTCACTTTACGGCGGTATTGTTGTGAGTTTCCGCTCAGCAAATATAAATTATAATGCAACAAGAACAACAACAACAACGCGTCTTTACGCCAGTTCCTTTATGGCAGAGAGAACCAAGTGTCATCACGATCCTTACACAACTTTTATTATAAAAACTCACAGATAACTCTAATGACGCCAACTTCAGGTATAGTACTCGATCAATGTTCTTCTGGTATGTCAGTCTTGGTCTGCCCTGGTACTTCCACATGATGCTGTCATAAAGTAATGCCACTTTCCGTGAGGTTTGTGAGTTGCCAATTTGACGAGAGGCGGACAACGCATGTACATATCAAATGTGCCGATATCTATGGGCATCGGTAGTCGTCATAAGGCTCTGGTTACCCGTTTGCCTATTATACTATATGTAGAAAACATTTGCATGTTATGTTGACTTACATATTTTTAGTTATATATTTTTTTATTCCAATTTCCAATCAATTCGCGTACGAAATTTTGAAAATATTTGCTTCAAAATTCTAATTCCAACTGTTTTGTCATCAATATGTAAGGTATCATCATAACCAACGTGCAGAGTCAAATTGCAGTTTAATCTGGTGCTGTCAACTGAACCGTTTGATCTAATCGGCGCAGCTGCGAACGAGCAGCTCTTTGTTATATAGCTCAATCCAGTTTCAATATTCATGTAATCGTCACATTTGGAAGATTTACATTGTGAAGCAGATGTATTGAAGGGATTTCAAATGTGTTTTTATTTTGTAAATGTTACAATTTCAATACCCGGTGACTACGACCTAGCTTGTTATAGCAGTCGGGCAACGGCCATAGATATCCACGTTTGCCTACCTCCCTTCCAGTGGGTCACCGTGAGTTCGAATATCACATGAAACGTGATAGCTTTGTGAACCATTTCGGTCGTGCCGGCCTAGTGCGGTCAGCAAGACCGGCGGGTGCCTCTTGCTCACATGATATGTATGTATGTATGTGTATCCACACACAAAATACTTTGTATACTCTGACTGTCATCTTTAGGAATACACTAAACAATTAGAATATTACTAGTTATCATTAGTTCAGGAAGCCGTAGTTCCATGCTGCAAAGTGTCACTACATCCTACTATGTAACGGAATTGGGCCGGTACGACCGGGAAAGTACCTCTAGCTCACATAATACCGCCATTAGGTGACATCTTCAGTGTCACGTTTCGTGCGGTTGGTGAGTAGCCGCTGGTCCATTGCGGGAGGCGGGGATATCGCATCGGCTTGGTAGTTATGTGGATTTTCATGGGTGTCAGTAGTCGTAAAAAGTCTCCGATTGCTCGATTACCCGCCTATTCTATTTTAAAAAAAACTATATTACGGATCCGAGTACCACTCACACTTCACCGGTTTTATATATTCCTTATACACATATCGCAAAATTCTAATAAGCCGCCATATTAAGCGCTACATTTATAAACCGGGACGCCTTCGGGAGCTCGGGGCTGACATCGTATAAATTTTGCCGGCTCCCGATTACAGTTATCGATACATCGCTTGAATATAATCGATGATGCGCATCGAGCTGGACCGTGGACGTATCGATGTAAAATAATTAGGAGGCTTCTTTTTGTTCAATAAAAATGGAACAGCCAACAATGATAAACATGCCCATTCACGTTTGATTTTTGTATGTTATAATGGGCCCACAAAAAACGCACATGGCATGAAAATGGGAAAATTCATTTATTCACTGCCATCCGTTCTAGATGGGATGCGATAGGGTGTGTGGGATACACGGATGAAACTATTACGCAATACAATCCCGCGGGAACCATTGCTGAGATTCGTGTCATCAACAGGGCACCTATGAGGCTAGCTCCTAGAAAGAGAACAGGCTCAAAAAGGGGCTTTCTTTGTAAATTCTTCTGTACCCATACTAATAATATAAAGTGGAATAGTTTATTTGTTTGTTTCAACGTGATAATCTCAGGAAGTATTTGCCGAATTGAAAAAAATATTATTATGTTGAATAGTCATTTTATCGATGAAGGCCACAGTTTATATATTATGACGCTACGGCTCATTTGACCTGAGTACTACGAGTGAAACCGCGGGGCGATGCTAGTCTAGTAATAAGCACAAAGTTATTAGGATTTTCATAGTGGAATAAAACTGTTACATTACGTAATATAACAGTTTTATTTCTCTCATTTTACTTCCATTGCCTAACGGAGATATCTATATTCGTTTTATGGTAACCAAACGTTATCAGTAACATCTAGTGATGTGGGACGCTGACGCGTCCTACGCTGATACCCACATCATGAGAACATTTTTTTTTATTTATTCGACTGCGTTATAAGGGCCTCAGTGATCTAGTGGTCAACGCTACGGACTGCCACTTGGGTAGTCCAAGTTCGATTCCGGCCATGTACCCATGAGTTTTTCTAATTCAAGCACATTTTCTGAGTGCTCTTACGGTGAATGGAAACAACGTGAGGAAACCCGGATTCGACTTAATCTAGTACAGGGTCTGGTTTCCCTTCTCGGTTGCAGAGGTCAGACGGCAGTCGCTCTGCGTAAAAACTGACGCCCTCGTCAAATCCCCTGCATGAGGCAGCCTACACCGATGTTAAATGATATAGAAACGGGTTAAGGCTGGGAAGAAGGGGAGTACGTATTATACGTAACAATATCATTGAGATATTGTTACATATATATTGCTTTAAATATCTATTTACGAAGAGCAAATTCTAAGAGTTTACTGATAATATTCTATGATCAGGATGCGGTTCCTCTTCATGTAGATAGAGCAAACAGCTAAAGTTAAACAAAACATAAATACGGGTGGAACTTAACGTTGTATAAGTCAATAAAAATGAAAGCAAAATTTACAGGAAGGTGTGTACATGTTTGACTAACTTATATGTACTTTTTAGACCTTTTTTTTTCTTGGTACATCACGTGGCACCGGCTACTCGTTAGAAAAAGAAAAATATTTTGTATTTGAAATAAATTTGTTGCAGAATAACTGAAATGATGTGATTACAAATTAGCAAAACAATCCATAATACAAACCGTTAAAAGTTATTGAATTCGTGTATGGCATTAAAATTGTGTCAAATCCCTTTCACCTGAAAAATCTCTGGTATGTGACTACTACTAGCTATGATTTTTAAATAAGTTATTTTTTTATAGAATAACATCAGCATAATTATGCCGATGCGTTGCGTTCTTCACCTCTCCCAATGGGCCGTTGGCTACTCACAAACCACACGAAACGCGACACCCTAAGTGTCACTTTACGGCGGTATCAATTGAGTGAGATGTATCTCCCCTGAGTGGTTACATATGCTACTATACGCTGACAAAATAGTTAGTGACCCTTTATTTCTTTCCTTTCGTAATTTTTTTTCTGTATTGTGACCAAAAATATCGCAATTGTGAAAGAACAAAGACAGCCTGCGATACAACCCGTTAAACGTTGTTCAATCATGGTGTTACAACCGCACCAATTTCACAACAGTGCAAAGGGGTGACGTTCATCGTCTCATGACGCCAAAAACGTCTTTTCCTCATTCACTTTAGAAAGTGTAACAAATTGCGGTATGTTCCGTTGAAAGTTATACCTTTAATTCTAGTACTAACACTAAGGGGATTATCTCAAAACCCATCAGCCTGTACAGTCCCAAGCGATTATTAATGAAACGGTACGGTATACATCTTTTTATCCATAGTCACATGATGACTATCATATTGTCATAACAATCGTTATTGCTATGTAACGAAAGTAACAATTGTAAAGTAGCAACAAACCGCGATGAATTCCGTTAAAATTTGTATAATTCCAGTACTAACACTAAAAGTATTATGTCAAAACTACTTCGCCGGAACAATTTCATGTGTTTACTAATGAAACGGTAAACACCTACTTACCAATAGTCACATGACTATTGTCATATTGTTATAATAATCATTACTGTTATGTAACAAAAGTAACGATTGCAAAGTAACAACAAACCGCGATGAATACCGTTAAAAGTTGTATAATTCTAGTACTAACACTAAGAGGATTATGTCAAAACCCCTTCGCCGGAACAATCTCTGGTATGTACTAATGAATAAGGTAAGCACTTATTAAACATTCATTGAATTAGGTACGGGAATGCCTCGCGCTGCGCACGTACGGGATGGAATGCGATCCCGTATTGAAGGGAACTAAGTAAGCTCCTACTGGATGCTTAAATTCAATTGCATACATTTGGTCTAGCTGGTGGAATATTTGTTCGTGTATTGTAATTTGTAATACCCATATAGCAGCGAATTCTTGCACGAGGGCTCCGTAGCCATGGGGTAAAACGGTACCCTAAATCCGCTGTCTGACGCGCCTACCTCGTGAACCGCGAGAGAGAGAGAGAGAGAAATATTCACAAGCATGTATTTTTGTTGCCCTTGTTACAACAAACACTACAAAATTGGTAAACTATAATAATGCTAGCAGCGCCCTTCACCCGCGTAATCTAACTCAAACGGTGTAGAATTTTCGTTCAAAAGTTTTTAAAATTTTCAAGGATCCTCTCTTAGTGTTTCCCTACACTCTCCAAGGATGTGTGTGTGCGCGTGT